>CM042382.1:2433270-2723270 GCA_023634145.1 Thymallus thymallus
TGACAGATTGTAGTAATTTCATTTGACAGACTGATTGTAGTAATTTCATCTGACAGACTGATTGTAGTAATTTCATCTGACAGACTGATTGTAGTAATTTCATCTGACAGACTGATTGTAGTAATTTCATCTGACAGACTGATTGTAGTAATTTCATCTGACAGACTGATTGTAGTAATTTCATCTGACAGACTGATTGTAGTAATTTCATCTGACTGACTGATTGTAGTAATTTCATCTGACAGACTGATTGTAGTAATTTTATCTGACAGACTGATTGTAGTCAGGTCATCTGACAGACTGATTGTAGTCAGGTCATCTGACAGACTGATTGTAGTAATTTCATCTGACAGACTGATTGTGGTCAGGTCATCTGACAGACTGATTGTAGTAATTTCATCTGACAGACTGATTGTAGTAATTTCATCTGACAGACTGATTGTAGTAATTTCATTTGACAGATTGTAGTAATTTCATCTGACAGACTGATTGTAGTAATTTCATCTGACAGACTGATTGTAGTAATTTCATCTGACAGATTGTAGTAATTTCATCTGACAGACTGATTGTAGTAATTTCATCTGACAGACTGATTGTAGTAATTTCATCTGACAGACTGATTGTAGTAATTTCATCTGACAGACTGATTGTAGTAATTTCATCTGACAGACTGATTGTAGTAATTTCATCTGACAGACTGATTGTAGTAATTTCATCTGACAGATTGTAGTAATTTCATCTGACAGACTGATTGTAGTAATTTCATCTGACAGACTGATTGTAGTAATTTCATCTGACAGATTGTAGTAATTTCATCTGACTGACTGATTGTAGTAATTTCATCTGACAGACTGATTGTAGTAATTTTATCTGACAGACTGATTGTAGTAATTTCATCTGACAGACTGATTGTAGTCAGGTCATCTGACAGACTGATTGTAGTAATTTCATCTGACAGACTGATTGTGGTCAGGTCATCTGACAGACTGATTGTAGTAATTTCATCTGACAGACTGATTGTAGTAATTTCATCTGACAGATTGTAGTAATTTCATCTGACAGACTGATTGTAGTAATTTCATCTGACAGACTGATTGTAGTAATTTCATCTGACAGATTGTAGTAATTTCATTTGACAGACTGATTGTAGTAATTTCATCTGACAGACTGATTGTAGTAATTTCATCTGACAGACTGATTGTAGTAGTTTCATCTGACAGACTGATTGTAGTAATTTCATCTGACAGACTGATTGTAGTAATTTCATCTGACAGACTGATTGTAGTAATTTCATCTGACAGACTGATTGTAGTAATTTCATCTGACTGACTGATTGTAGTAATTTCATCTGACAGACTGATTGTAGTAATTTTATCTGACAGACTGATTGTAGTAATTTCATCTGACAGACTGATTGTAGTCAGGTCATCTGACAGACTGATTGTAGTAATTTCATCTGACAGACTGATTGTGGTCAGGTCATCTGACAGACTGATTGTAGTAATTTCATCTGACAGACTGATTGTAGTAATTTCATCTGACAGACTGATTGTAGTAATTTCATTTGACAGATTGTAGTAATTTCATCTGACAGACTGATTGTAGTAATTTCATCTGACAGATTGTAGTAATTTCATCTGACAGACTGATTGTAGTAATTTCATCTGACAGACTGATTGTAGTAATTTCATCTGACAGACTGATTGTAGTAATTTCAACTGACAGATTGTAGTAATTTCATCTGACAGACTGATTGTAGTAATTTCATCTGACAGACTGTAGTAATTTCATCTGACAGACTGATTGTAGTAATTTCATCTGACAGACTGATTGTAGTAATTTCATCTGACAGACTGATTGTAGTAATTTCATCTGACAGACTGATTGTAGTAATTTCAACTGACAGATTGTAGTAATTTCATCTGACAGATTGTAGTAATTTCATCTGACAGATTGTAGTAATTTCATCTGACAGACTGATTGTAGTAATTTCATCTGACAGACTGATTGTAGTAATTTCATCTGACAGACTGATTGTAGTAATTTCATCTGACAGACTGATTGTAGTAATTTCATCTGACAGACTGATTGTAGTAATTTCATCTGACAGACTGATTGTAGTAATTTCATCTGACAGATTGTAGTAATTTCATCTGACAGACTGATTGTAGTAATTTCATCTGACAGACTGATTGTAGTAATTTCATCTGACAGATTGTAGTAATTTCATCTGACTGACTGATTGTAGTAATTTCATCTGACAGACTGATTGTAGTAATTTCATCTGACAGACTGATTGTAGTAATTTCATCTGACAGATTGTAGTAATTTCATCTGACTGACTGATTGTAGTAATTTCATCTGACAGACTGATTGTAGTAATTTTATCTGACAGACTGATTGTAGTAATTTCATCTGACAGACTGATTGTAGTCAGGTCATCTGACAGACTGATTGTAGTAATTTCATCTGACAGACTGATTGTGGTCAGGTCATCTGACAGACTGATTGTAGTAATTTCATCTGACAGACTGATTGTAGTAATTTCATCTGACAGATTGTAGTAATTTCATCTGACAGACTGATTGTAGTAATTTCATCTGACAGACTGATTGTAGTAATTTCATCTGACAGACTGATTGTAGTAATTTCATCTGACAGATTGTAGTAATTTCATCTGACAGATTGTAGTAATTTCATCTGACAGATTGTAGTAATTTCATCTGACAGATTGTAGTAATTTCATCTGACAGACTGATTGTAGTAATTTCATCTGACAGACTGATTGTAGTAATTTCATCTGACAGACTGATTGTAGTAATTTCATCTGACAGATTGTAGTAATTTCATCTGACAGACTGATTGTAGTAATTTCATCTGACAGATTGTAGTAATTTCATCTGACAGACTGATTGTAGTAATTTCATCTGACAGACTGATTGTAGTAATTTCATCTGACAGACTGATTGTAGTAATTTCATCTGACAGACTGATTGTAGTAATTTCATCTGACAGACTGATTGTAGTAATTTCATCTGACAGACTGATTGTAGTAATTTCATCTGACAGACTGATTGTAGTAATTTCATCTGACAGATTGTAGTAATTTCATCTGACCGACTGATTGTAGTAATTTCATCTGACAGACTGATTGTAGTAATTTCATCTGACAGACTGATTGTAGTAATTTCATCTGACAGACTGATTGTAGTAATTTCATCTGACAGACTGATTGTAGTAATTTCATCTGACAGACTGATTGTAGTAATTTCATCTGACAGACTGATTGTAGTAATTTCATCTGACAGACTGATTGTAGTAATTTCATCTGACAGATTGTAGTAATTTCATCTGACAGATTGTAGTAATTTCATCTGACAGACTGATTGTAGTAATTTCATCTGACAGACTGATTGTAGTAATTTCATCTGACAGACTGATTGTAGTAATTTCATCTGACAGACTGATTGTAGTAATTTCATCTGACAGACTAATTGTAGTAATTTCATCTGACAGACTGATTGTAGTAATTTCATCTGACTGACTGATTGTAGTACTTTCATCTGACAGACTGATTGTAGTAATTTTATCTGACAGACTGATTGTAGTAATTTCATCTGACAGACTGATTGTAGTCAGGTCATCTGACAGACTGATTGTAATAATTTCATCTGACAGACTGATTGTGGTCAGGTCATCTGACAGACTGATTGCAGTAATTTCATCTGACAGACTGATTGTAGTAATTTCATCTGACAGACTGATTGTAGTAATTTCATCTGACAGATTGTAGTAATTTCATCTGACAGACTGATTGTAGTAATTTCATCTGACAGATTGTAGTAATTTCATCTGACAGATTGTAGTAATTTCATCTGACAGACTGATTGTAGTAATTTCATCTGACAGACTGATTGTAGTAATTTCATCTGACAGACTGATTGTAGTAATTTCATCTGACAGACTGATTGTAGTAATTTCATTTTACAGATTGTAGTAATTTCATCTGACAGATTGTAGTAATTTCATCTGACAGACTGATTGTAGTAATTTCATCTGACAGACTGATTGTAGTAATTTCATCTGACAGATTGTAGTAATTTCATCTGACAGACTGATTGTAGTAATTTCATCTGACAGACTGATTGTAGTAATTTCATCTGACAGACTGATTGTAGTAATTTCATCTGACAGACTGATTGTAGTAATTTCATCTGACAGACTGATTGTAGTAATTTCATCTGACAGACTGATTGTAGTAATTTCATCTGACAGATTGTAGTAATTTCATCTGACAGACTGATTGTAGTAATTTCATCTGACAGACTGATTGTAGTAATTTCATCTGACAGATTGTAGTAATTTCATCTGACTGACTGATTGTAGTAATTTCATCTGACAGACTGATTGTAGTAATTTTATCTGACAGACTGATTGTAGTAATTTCATCTGACAGACTGATTGTAGTCAGGTCATCTGACAGACTGATTGTAGTAATTTCATCTGACAGACTGATTGTGGTCAGGTCATCTGACAGACTGATTGTAGTAATTTCATCTGACAGACTGATTGTAGTAATTTCATCTGACAGATTGTAGTAATTTCATCTGACAGACTGATTGTAGTAATTTCATCTGACAGACTGATTGTAGTAATTTCATCTGACAGATTGTAGTAATTTCATTTGACAGACTGATTGTAGTAATTTCATCTGACAGACTGATTGTAGTAATTTCATCTGACAGACTGATTGTAGTAGTTTCATCTGACAGACTGATTGTAGTAATTTCATCTGACAGACTGATTGTAGTAATTTCATCTGACAGACTGATTGTAGTAATTTCATCTGACAGACTGATTGTAGTAATTTCATCTGACTGACTGATTGTAGTAATTTCATCTGACAGACTGATTGTAGTAATTTTATCTGACAGACTGATTGTAGTAATTTCATCTGACAGACTGATTGTAGTCAGGTCATCTGACAGACTGATTGTAGTAATTTCATCTGACAGACTGATTGTGGTCAGGTCATCTGACAGACTGATTGTAGTAATTTCATCTGACAGACTGATTGTAGTAATTTCATCTGACAGACTGATTGTAGTAATTTCATTTGACAGATTGTAGTAATTTCATCTGACAGACTGATTGTAGTAATTTCATCTGACAGATTGTAGTAATTTCATCTGACAGACTGATTGTAGTAATTTCATCTGACAGACTGATTGTAGTAATTTCATCTGACAGACTGATTGTAGTAATTTCAACTGACAGATTGTAGTAATTTCATCTGACAGACTGATTGTAGTAATTTCATCTGACAGACTGTAGTAATTTCATCTGACAGACTGATTGTAGTAATTTCATCTGACAGACTGATTGTAGTAATTTCATCTGACAGACTGATTGTAGTAATTTCATCTGACAGACTGATTGTAGTAATTTCAACTGACAGATTGTAGTAATTTCATCTGACAGATTGTAGTAATTTCATCTGACAGATTGTAGTAATTTCATCTGACAGACTGATTGTAGTAATTTCATCTGACAGACTGATTGTAGTAATTTCATCTGACAGACTGATTGTAGTAATTTCATCTGACAGACTGATTGTAGTAATTTCATCTGACAGACTGATTGTAGTAATTTCATCTGACAGACTGATTGTAGTAATTTCATCTGACAGATTGTAGTAATTTCATCTGACAGACTGATTGTAGTAATTTCATCTGACAGACTGATTGTAGTAATTTCATCTGACAGATTGTAGTAATTTCATCTGACTGACTGATTGTAGTAATTTCATCTGACAGACTGATTGTAGTAATTTCATCTGACAGACTGATTGTAGTAATTTCATCTGACAGATTGTAGTAATTTCATCTGACTGACTGATTGTAGTAATTTCATCTGACAGACTGATTGTAGTAATTTTATCTGACAGACTGATTGTAGTAATTTCATCTGACAGACTGATTGTAGTCAGGTCATCTGACAGACTGATTGTAGTAATTTCATCTGACAGACTGATTGTGGTCAGGTCATCTGACAGACTGATTGTAGTAATTTCATCTGACAGACTGATTGTAGTAATTTCATCTGACAGATTGTAGTAATTTCATCTGACAGACTGATTGTAGTAATTTCATCTGACAGACTGATTGTAGTAATTTCATCTGACAGACTGATTGTAGTAATTTCATCTGACAGATTGTAGTAATTTCATCTGACAGATTGTAGTAATTTCATCTGACAGATTGTAGTAATTTCATCTGACAGATTGTAGTAATTTCATCTGACAGACTGATTGTAGTAATTTCATCTGACAGACTGATTGTAGTAATTTCATCTGACAGACTGATTGTAGTAATTTCATCTGACAGATTGTAGTAATTTCATCTGACAGACTGATTGTAGTAATTTCATCTGACAGATTGTAGTAATTTCATCTGACAGACTGATTGTAGTAATTTCATCTGACAGACTGATTGTAGTAATTTCATCTGACAGACTGATTGTAGTAATTTCATCTGACAGACTGATTGTAGTAATTTCATCTGACAGACTGATTGTAGTAATTTCATCTGACAGACTGATTGTAGTAATTTCATCTGACAGACTGATTGTAGTAATTTCATCTGACAGATTGTAGTAATTTCATCTGACCGACTGATTGTAGTAATTTCATCTGACAGACTGATTGTAGTAATTTCATCTGACAGACTGATTGTAGTAATTTCATCTGACAGACTGATTGTAGTAATTTCATCTGACAGACTGATTGTAGTAATTTCATCTGACAGACTGATTGTAGTAATTTCATCTGACAGACTGATTGTAGTAATTTCATCTGACAGACTGATTGTAGTAATTTCATCTGACAGATTGTAGTAATTTCATCTGACAGATTGTAGTAATTTCATCTGACAGACTGATTGTAGTAATTTCATCTGACAGACTGATTGTAGTAATTTCATCTGACAGACTGATTGTAGTAATTTCATCTGACAGACTGATTGTAGTAATTTCATCTGACAGACTAATTGTAGTAATTTCATCTGACAGACTGATTGTAGTAATTTCATCTGACTGACTGATTGTAGTACTTTCATCTGACAGACTGATTGTAGTAATTTTATCTGACAGACTGATTGTAGTAATTTCATCTGACAGACTGATTGTAGTCAGGTCATCTGACAGACTGATTGTAATAATTTCATCTGACAGACTGATTGTGGTCAGGTCATCTGACAGACTGATTGCAGTAATTTCATCTGACAGACTGATTGTAGTAATTTCATCTGACAGACTGATTGTAGTAATTTCATCTGACAGATTGTAGTAATTTCATCTGACAGACTGATTGTAGTAATTTCATCTGACAGATTGTAGTAATTTCATCTGACAGATTGTAGTAATTTCATCTGACAGACTGATTGTAGTAATTTCATCTGACAGACTGATTGTAGTAATTTCATCTGACAGACTGATTGTAGTAATTTCATCTGACAGACTGATTGTAGTAATTTCATTTTACAGATTGTAGTAATTTCATCTGACAGATTGTAGTAATTTCATCTGACAGACTGATTGTAGTAATTTCATCTGACAGACTGATTGTAGTAATTTCATCTGACAGACTGATTGTAGTAATTTCATCTGACAGACTGATTGTAGTAATTTCATCTGACAGACTGATTGTAGTAATTTCATCTGACAGATTGTAGTAATTTCATCTGACAGACTGATTGTAGTCAGGTAATCTAACAGACTGATTGTAGTCAGGTCATCTGACAGACTGATTGTAGTCAGGTAATCTAACAGACTGATTGTAGTCATGTAATCTGACAGACTGATTGTAGTCATGTAATCTGACAGACTGATTGTAGTCAGGTTATCTTAACAGACTGATTGTAGTCAGGTCATCTGACAGACTGATTGTAGTCAGGTCATCTGACAGACTGATTGTAGTCAGGTAATCTGACAGACTGATTGTAGTCAGGTCATCTGACAGACTGATTGTAGTCAGGTCATCTGACAGACTGATTGTAGTCAGGTCATCTGACAGACTGATTGTTGTCAGGTAATCTAACAGACTGATTGTAGTCAGGTCATCTGACAGACTAATTGTAGTCAGGTAATCTAACAGACTGATTGTAGTCAGGTCATCTGACAGACTGATTGTAGTCAGGTCATCTGACAGACTGATTGTAGTCAGGTCATCTGACAGACTGATTGTAGTCAGGTCATCTGACAGACTGATTGTAGTCAGGTCATCTGACAGACTGATTGTAGTCAGGTCATCTGACAGACTAATTGTAGTCAGGTAATCTAACAGACTGATTGTAGTCAGGTAATCTAACAGACTGATTGTAGTCAGGTCATCTGACAGACTGATTGTAGTCAGGTCATCTGACAGACTGATTGTAGTCAGGTAATCTAACAGACTGATTGTAGTCAGGTCATCTGACAGACTGATTGTAGTCAGGTAATCTAACAGACTGATTGTAGTCAGGTCATCTGACAGACTGATTGTAGTCAGGTAATCTAACAGACTGATTGTAGTCAGGTCATCTGACAGACTAATTGTAGTCAGGTAATCTAACAGACTGATTGTAGTCAGGTCATCTGACAGACTGATTGTAGTCAGGTTATTTTAACAGACTGATTTGTAGTCAGGTCATCTGACAGACTGATTGTAGTCAGGTCATCTTAACAGACTGATTTGTAGTCAGGTCATCTGACAGACTGATTGTAGTCAGGTTATCTTAACAGACTGATTGTAGTCAGGTTATCTTAACAGACTGATTGTAGTCAGGTTATCTTAACAGACTGATTGTAGTCAGGTAATCTAACAGACTGATTGTAGTCAGGTTATTTTAACAGACTGATTGTAGTCAGATTATTTTAACAGACTGATTGTAGTCAGGTAATCTAACAGACTGATTGTAGTCAGGTTATTTTAACAGACTGATTTGTAGTCAGGTTATCTTAACAGACTGATTTGTAGTCAGGTTATCTTAACAGACTGATTTGTAGTCAGGTCATCTGACAGACTGATTGTAGTCAGGTAATCTAACAGACTGATTGTAGTCAGGTCATCTGACAGACTGATTGTAGTAATTTCATCTGACAGACTGATTGTGGTCAGGTCATCTGATAGACTGATTGTAGTCAGGTCATCTGACAGACTGATTGTAGTCAGGTCATCTGACAGACTGATTGTAGTCATTTTATCTAACAGACAGATTGTAGTAAGGTCATCTGACAGACTTTTTGTAGTCAGGTCATCTGACAGACTGATTGTAGTAAGGTCATCTGACAGGCTGATTGTAGTCAGGTCATCTGACAGAATGATTGTAGTCAGGTCATCTGACAGACTGATTGTAGTCAGGTCATCTGACAGACTGATTGTAGTCAGGTCATCTGACAGACTGATTGTAGTCAGGTAATCTAACAGACTGATTGTAGTCAGGTCGTCTGACAGACTGATTGTAGTCAGGTAATCTAACAGACTGATTGTAGTCATGTAATCTGACAGACTGATTGTAGTCAGGTTATTTTAACAGACTGATTGTAGTCAGGTCATCTGACAGACTGATTGTAGTCAGGTCATCTGACAGACTGATTGTTGTCAGGTAATCTAACAGACTGATTGTAGTCAGGTCATCTGACAGACTGATTGTAGTCAGGTCATCTGACAGACTGATTGTAGTCAGGTAATCTAACAGACTGATTGTAGTCAGGTCATCTGACAGACTGATTGTAGTCAGGTAATCTAACAGACTGATTGTAGTCAGGTCATCTGACAGACTGATTGTAGTCAGGTAATCTAACAGACTGATTGTAGTCAGGTCATCTGACAGACTAATTGTAGTCAGGTAATCTAACAGACTGATTGTAGTCAGGTCATCTGACAGACTAATTGTAGTCAGGTAATCTAACAGACTGATTGTAGTCAGGTCATCTGACAGACTGATTGTAGTCAGGTCATCTGACAGACTGATTGTAGTCAGGTCATCTGACAGACTGATTGTAGTCAGGTCATCTGACAGACTGATTGTAGTCAGGTCATCTGACAGACTAATTGTAGTCAGGTCATCTGACAGACTAATTGTATTCAGGTAATCTAACAGACTGATTGTAGTCAGGTCATCTGACAGACTGATTGTAGTCAGGTCATCTGACAGACTGATTGTAGTCAGGTAATCTAACAGACTGATTGTAGTCAGGTCATCTGACAGACTGATTGTAGTCAGGTAATCTAACAGACTGATTGTAGTCAGGTCATCTGACAGACTGATTGTAGTCAGGTAATCTAACAGACTGATTGTAGTCAGGTCATCTGACAGACTGATTGTAGTCAGGTAATCTAACAGACTGATTGTAGTCAGGTCATCTGACAGACTAATTGTAGTCAGGTCATCTGACAGACTAATTGTAGTCAGGTAATCTAACAGACTGATTGTAGTCAGGTCATCTGACAGACTGATTGTAGTCAGGTCATCTGACAGACTGATTGTAGTCAGGTAATCTAACAGACTGATTGTAGTCAGGTCATCTGACAGACTGATTGTAGTCAGGTAATCTAACAGACTGATTGTAGTCAGGTCATCTGACAGACTGATTGTAGTCAGGTAATCTAACAGACTGATTGTAGTCAGGTCATCTGACAGACTAATTGTAGTCAGGTAATCTAACAGACTGATTGTAGTCAGGTCATCTGACAGACTGATTGTAGTCAGGTTATCTTAACAGACTGATTTGTAGTCAGGTCATCTGACAGACTGATTGTAGTCAGGTTATCTTAACAGACTGATTTGTAGTCAGGTCATCTGACAGACTGATTGTAGTCAGGTTATCTTAACAGACTGATTTGTAGTCAGGTCATCTGACAGACTGATTGTAGTCAGGTTATCTTAACAGACTGATTGTAGTCAGGTTATCTTAACAGACTGATTGTAGTCAGGTAATCTTAACAGACTGATTGTAGTCAGGTAATCTTAACAGACTGATTGTAGTCAGGTAATCTAACAGACTGATTGTAGTCAGGTTATCTTAACAGACTGATTGTAGTCAGGTTATCTTAACAGACTGATTGTAGTCAGGTAATCTAACAGACTGATTGTAGTCAGGTTATCTTAACAGACTGATTTGTAGTCAGGTTATCTTAACAGACTGATTTGTAGTCAGGTTATCTTAACAGACTGATTTGTAGTCAGGTCATCTTAACAGACTGATTTGTAGTCAGGTCATCTGACAGACTGATTGTAGTCAGGTTATCTTAACAGACTGATTGTAGTCAGGTTATCTTAACAGACTGATTGTAGTCAGGTTATCTTAACAGACTGATTGTAGTCAGGTAATCTAACAGACTGATTGTAGTCAGGTTATTTTAACAGACTGATTGTAGTCAGATTATTTTAACAGACTGATTGTAGTCAGGTAATCTAACAGACTGATTGTAGTCAGGTTATTTTAACAGACTGATTTGTAGTCAGGTTATCTTAACAGACTGATTTGTAGTCAGGTTATCTTAACAGACTGATTTGTAGTCAGGTCATCTGACAGACTGATTGTAGTCAGGTAATCTAACAGACTGATTGTAGTCAGGTCATCTGACAGACTGATTGTAGTAATTTCATCTGACAGACTGATTGTGGTCAGGTCATCTGATAGACTGATTGTAGTCAGGTCATCTGACAGACTGATTGTAGTCAGGTCATCTGACAGACTGATTGTAGTCATTTTATCTAACAGACAGATTGTAGTAAGGTCATCTGACAGACTTTTTGTAGTCAGGTCATCTGACAGACTGATTGTAGTAAGGTCATCTGACAGGCTGATTGTAGTCAGGTCATCTGACAGAATGATTGTAGTCAGGTCATCTGACAGACTGATTGTAGTCAGGTCATCTGACAGACTGATTGTAGTCAGGTCATCTGACAGACTGATTGTAGTCAGGTAATCTAACAGACTGATTGTAGTCAGGTCGTCTGACAGACTGATTGTAGTCAGGTAATCTAACAGACTGATTGTAGTCATGTAATCTGACAGACTGATTGTAGTCAGGTTATTTTAACAGACTGATTGTAGTCAGGTCATCTGACAGACTGATTGTAGTCAGGTCATCTGACAGACTGATTGTTGTCAGGTAATCTAACAGACTGATTGTAGTCAGGTCATCTGACAGACTGATTGTAGTCAGGTCATCTGACAGACTGATTGTAGTCAGGTAATCTAACAGACTGATTGTAGTCAGGTCATCTGACAGACTGATTGTAGTCAGGTAATCTAACAGACTGATTGTAGTCAGGTCATCTGACAGACTGATTGTAGTCAGGTAATCTAACAGACTGATTGTAGTCAGGTCATCTGACAGACTAATTGTAGTCAGGTAATCTAACAGACTGATTGTAGTCAGGTCATCTGACAGACTAATTGTAGTCAGGTAATCTAACAGACTGATTGTAGTCAGGTCATCTGACAGACTGATTGTAGTCAGGTCATCTGACAGACTGATTGTAGTCAGGTCATCTGACAGACTGATTGTAGTCAGGTCATCTGACAGACTGATTGTAGTCAGGTCATCTGACAGACTAATTGTAGTCAGGTCATCTGACAGACTAATTGTATTCAGGTAATCTAACAGACTGATTGTAGTCAGGTCATCTGACAGACTGATTGTAGTCAGGTCATCTGACAGACTGATTGTAGTCAGGTAATCTAACAGACTGATTGTAGTCAGGTCATCTGACAGACTGATTGTAGTCAGGTAATCTAACAGACTGATTGTAGTCAGGTCATCTGACAGACTGATTGTAGTCAGGTAATCTAACAGACTGATTGTAGTCAGGTCATCTGACAGACTGATTGTAGTCAGGTAATCTAACAGACTGATTGTAGTCAGGTCATCTGACAGACTAATTGTAGTCAGGTCATCTGACAGACTAATTGTAGTCAGGTAATCTAACAGACTGATTGTAGTCAGGTCATCTGACAGACTGATTGTAGTCAGGTCATCTGACAGACTGATTGTAGTCAGGTAATCTAACAGACTGATTGTAGTCAGGTCATCTGACAGACTGATTGTAGTCAGGTAATCTAACAGACTGATTGTAGTCAGGTCATCTGACAGACTGATTGTAGTCAGGTAATCTAACAGACTGATTGTAGTCAGGTCATCTGACAGACTAATTGTAGTCAGGTAATCTAACAGACTGATTGTAGTCAGGTCATCTGACAGACTGATTGTAGTCAGGTTATCTTAACAGACTGATTTGTAGTCAGGTCATCTGACAGACTGATTGTAGTCAGGTTATCTTAACAGACTGATTTGTAGTCAGGTCATCTGACAGACTGATTGTAGTCAGGTTATCTTAACAGACTGATTTGTAGTCAGGTCATCTGACAGACTGATTGTAGTCAGGTTATCTTAACAGACTGATTGTAGTCAGGTTATCTTAACAGACTGATTGTAGTCAGGTAATCTTAACAGACTGATTGTAGTCAGGTAATCTTAACAGACTGATTGTAGTCAGGTAATCTAACAGACTGATTGTAGTCAGGTTATCTTAACAGACTGATTGTAGTCAGGTTATCTTAACAGACTGATTGTAGTCAGGTAATCTAACAGACTGATTGTAGTCAGGTTATCTTAACAGACTGATTTGTAGTCAGGTTATCTTAACAGACTGATTTGTAGTCAGGTTATCTTAACAGACTGATTTGTAGTCAGGTCATCTTAACAGACTGATTTGTAGTCAGGTCATCTGACAGACTGATTGTAGTCAGGTTATCTTAACAGACTGATTGTAGTCAGGTTATCTTAACAGACTGATTGTAGTCAGGTTATCTTAACAGACTGATTGTAGTCAGGTAATCTAACAGACTGATTGTAGTCAGGTTATTTTAACAGACTGATTGTAGTCAGATTATTTTAACAGACTGATTGTAGTCAGGTAATCTAACAGACTGATTGTAGTCAGGTTATTTTAACAGACTGATTTGTAGTCAGGTTATCTTAACAGACTGATTTGTAGTCAGGTTATCTTAACAGACTGATTTGTAGTCAGGTCATCTGACAGACTGATTGTAGTCAGGTAATCTAACAGACTGATTGTAGTCAGGTCATCTGACAGACTGATTGTAGTAATTTCATCTGACAGACTGATTGTGGTCAGGTCATCTGATAGACTGATTGTAGTCAGGTCATCTGACAGACTGATTGTAGTCAGGTCATCTGACAGACTGATTGTAGTCATTTTATCTAACAGACAGATTGTAGTAAGGTCATCTGACAGACTTTTTGTAGTCAGGTCATCTGACAGACTGATTGTAGTAAGGTCATCTGACAGGCTGATTGTAGTCAGGTCATCTGACAGAATGATTGTAGTCAGGTCATCTGACAGACTGATTGTAGTCAGGTCATCTGACAGACTGATTGTAGTCAGGTCATCTGACAGACTGATTGTAGTCAGGTAATCTAACAGACTGATTGTAGTCAGGTCGTCTGACAGACTGATTGTAGTCAGGTAATCTAACAGACTGATTGTAGTCATGTAATCTGACAGACTGATTGTAGTCAGGTTATTTTAACAGACTGATTGTAGTCAGGTCATCTGACAGACTGATTGTAGTCAGGTCATCTGACAGACTGATTGTTGTCAGGTAATCTAACAGACTGATTGTAGTCAGGTCATCTGACAGACTGATTGTAGTCAGGTCATCTGACAGACTGATTGTAGTCAGGTAATCTAACAGACTGATTGTAGTCAGGTCATCTGACAGACTGATTGTAGTCAGGTAATCTAACAGACTGATTGTAGTCAGGTCATCTGACAGACTGATTGTAGTCAGGTAATCTAACAGACTGATTGTAGTCAGGTCATCTGACAGACTAATTGTAGTCAGGTAATCTAACAGACTGATTGTAGTCAGGTCATCTGACAGACTAATTGTAGTCAGGTAATCTAACAGACTGATTGTAGTCAGGTCATCTGACAGACTGATTGTAGTCAGGTCATCTGACAGACTGATTGTAGTCAGGTCATCTGACAGACTGATTGTAGTCAGGTCATCTGACAGACTGATTGTAGTCAGGTCATCTGACAGACTAATTGTAGTCAGGTCATCTGACAGACTAATTGTATTCAGGTAATCTAACAGACTGATTGTAGTCAGGTCATCTGACAGACTGATTGTAGTCAGGTCATCTGACAGACTGATTGTAGTCAGGTAATCTAACAGACTGATTGTAGTCAGGTCATCTGACAGACTGATTGTAGTCAGGTAATCTAACAGACTGATTGTAGTCAGGTCATCTGACAGACTGATTGTAGTCAGGTAATCTAACAGACTGATTGTAGTCAGGTCATCTGACAGACTGATTGTAGTCAGGTAATCTAACAGACTGATTGTAGTCAGGTCATCTGACAGACTAATTGTAGTCAGGTCATCTGACAGACTAATTGTAGTCAGGTAATCTAACAGACTGATTGTAGTCAGGTCATCTGACAGACTGATTGTAGTCAGGTCATCTGACAGACTGATTGTAGTCAGGTAATCTAACAGACTGATTGTAGTCAGGTCATCTGACAGACTGATTGTAGTCAGGTAATCTAACAGACTGATTGTAGTCAGGTCATCTGACAGACTGATTGTAGTCAGGTAATCTAACAGACTGATTGTAGTCAGGTCATCTGACAGACTAATTGTAGTCAGGTAATCTAACAGACTGATTGTAGTCAGGTCATCTGACAGACTGATTGTAGTCAGGTTATCTTAACAGACTGATTTGTAGTCAGGTCATCTGACAGACTGATTGTAGTCAGGTTATCTTAACAGACTGATTTGTAGTCAGGTCATCTGACAGACTGATTGTAGTCAGGTTATCTTAACAGACTGATTTGTAGTCAGGTCATCTGACAGACTGATTGTAGTCAGGTTATCTTAACAGACTGATTGTAGTCAGGTTATCTTAACAGACTGATTGTAGTCAGGTAATCTTAACAGACTGATTGTAGTCAGGTAATCTTAACAGACTGATTGTAGTCAGGTAATCTAACAGACTGATTGTAGTCAGGTTATCTTAACAGACTGATTGTAGTCAGGTTATCTTAACAGACTGATTGTAGTCAGGTAATCTAACAGACTGATTGTAGTCAGGTTATCTTAACAGACTGATTTGTAGTCAGGTTATCTTAACAGACTGATTTGTAGTCAGGTTATCTTAACAGACTGATTTGTAGTCAGGTCATCTGACAGACTGATTGTAGTCAGGTAATCTAACAGACTGATTGTAGTCAGGTAATCTAACAGACTGATTGTAGTCAGGTAATCTAACAGACTGATTTGTAGTCAGGTCCCAGAGTTTCAGCTGTTCTGATCACATGGTCAGTAAAAGCTTTTAATTCCTAATACTTCACTACATTGTTATGGATTGTTCTAATATATTGTCTGTCTGTTATGTGTTCAACCAGCTGGAAGAGGAGAGACGAGAGGTCAGAGGAGAGGCCAGAGGAGAGGCCAGAGGAGAGGCCAGAGGAGAGGCCAGAGGAGAGGCACAGGGAGGAGGAGGAGGAGGAGACCCAGACTGGGCCTTTAAGCAGGAGCGAGAGGAGCACCGTTGCCTCCTGGCCGAGAGCCACAGCACCTCCCTGGACCTCCACTGGAAGCTGCAGCATGGAGAGAAGAGGTGGGGGAGGGAGAGGAGAGACCTGCTGGAACGCTTCGACCGGGAGAGACAAGAATGGGACAGCAACATGAGAGACATGTACCACAAGATGGAGAGGGTGAGGAGGGGGGAGGGGGAGAAGAGGGTGTCTGAAACTGACCGCAAGTCTCTTTATATTCTGTAGTCACATCACCCTGTCTGAAACTACTGACAGCAAGTCTCTTTATATTCTGTAGTCACATCACCCTGTCTGAAACTACTGACAGCAAGTCTCTTTATATTCTGTAGTCACATCACCCTGTCTGAAACTACTGACAGCAAGTCTCTTCATATTCTGTAGTCACATCACCCTGTCTGAAACTACTGACAGCAAGTATCTTTACATTCTGTAGTCACATCACCCTGTCTGAAACTACTGACAGCAAGTCTCTTCATATTCTGTAGTCACATCACCCTGTCTGAAACTACTGACAGCAAGTATCTTCATATTCTGTAGTCACATCACCCTGTCTGAAACGACTGACAGCAAGTATCTTTATATTCTGTAGTCACATCACCCTGTCTGAAACTACTGACAGCAAGTATCTTTATATTCTGTAGTCACATCATGTCACGAGAGGGTGCAGAGAGAGACCAAGACGCAGCGCAGGGATAGTAGTTCGACATTGATGTTTATATGTACTATATATAATAGAACAAATGGCGAACTACAAGACACAAACACACTATAAACTACCGTCACGTTCACCAAAAACACACGAAATGAACGGACGTAAAAAAAAGAAGGCACACTTACTTCTCACCGTGACTGCGACATACATCGATAACAACCCACCCCAAGTGAAGGACAGACTCAACATATATTGGATCCCTAATTAGAGACAACGGGTAGCAGCTGCCTCTAATTAGAGATCCACCCAAAACCCACAAAGAAACAGAAAAGAACGACACTGTCAGACTCTGACCAAGCTACATAGAGAAGCCTATTGCTTCTCTATGGCCAGAGCCTGACACATCACCCTGTCTGAAACTACTGACAGCAAGTCTCTTTATATTCTGTAGTCACATCATGTCACGAGAGGGTGCAGAGAGAGACCAAGACGCAGCGCAGGGATAGTAGTTCGACATTGATGTTTATATGTACTATATATAATAGAACAAATGGCGAACTACAAGACACAAACACACTATAAACTACCGTCACGTTCACCAAAAACACACGAAATGAACGGACGTAAAAAAAAAAGGCACACTTACTTCTCACCGTGACTGCGACATACATCGATAACAACCCACCCCAAGTGAAGGACAGACTCAACATATATTGGATCCCTAATTAGAGACAACGGGTAGCAGCTGCCTCTAATTAGAGATCCACCCAAAACCCACAAAGAAACAGAAAAGAACGACACTGTCAGACTCTGACCAAGCTACATAGAGAAGCCTATTGCTGAGTAGTCTGAAACTACTGACAGCAAGTCTCTTTATATTCTGTAGTCACTGATGTAATGTTAGAATGCAAATCTTATGCAACAGCATGAAACCTCGTAACTAAATCTCTCCCTCCTCTCCCATCTCCTCCCTCTCTCCCTCCACCTCTCCTTCCCCTCATCTCTCCTCTCTCCTCCTCTCCTTCCCCTCCTCTCTCCTCTCTCCTCTCTCCTCTCTCCTCTCTCCTCTCTCCTCTCTCCTCTCTCCTCTCCTCCCTCCACAGCTGCAGAGAGAGCTAAACGTCCGACAGGGCAGTGAGGGCTCACCCTCAGACGTCAAAGATGGGGCAACAGCAGGAGGACACAGGGGTGTCTTTTCCCCTCAGGAGAGCCCATGTAAGGCCCCTCGCTCCCCCCGGTCACCCCGCTCCCCTTGCTCTGTCACCGGCCCTGTTTCCCTCCCCACCCGCTCCCACTCGGACTCGGAGGCCCATGAAGAGCAGGGAGCTGTAGTGAGGGTCAGAGGCCCAACAGAGAACCTTTTCCTGGATGCTCTGACGCTAGACCCCCTGGGTAGCCTGGAGGTCCCACCTCCCAGCAGACTGGACTCTGACAAGAGGTTCCCCTGTATGAACGAGGTGAGACATGTCAGACTCTGACAAGAGGTTCCCCTGTATGAACGAGGTGAGACATGTCAGACTCTGACAAGCGGTTCCCCTGTATGAACGAGGTGAGACATGTCAGACTCTGACAAGAGGTTCCCCTGTATGAACGAGGTGAGACATGTCAGACTCTGACAAGAGGTTCCCCTGTATGAACGAGGTGAGCAAGTCAGACTCTGACAAGCGGTTCCCCTGTATGAACGAGGTGAGACATGTCAGACTCTGACAAGAGGTTCCCCTGTATGAACGAGGTGAGACATGTCAGACTCTGACAAGAGGTTCCCCTGTATGAACGAGGTGAGACATGTCAGACTCTGACAAGAGGTTCCCCTGTATGAACGAGGTGAGACATGTCAGACTCTGACAAGAGGTTCCCCTGTATGAACGAGGTGAGACATGTCAGACTCTGACAAGAGGTTCCCCTGTATGAACGAGGTGAGACATGTCAGACTCTGACAAGAGGTTCCCCTGTATGAACGAGGTGAGACATGTCAGACTCTGACAAGCGGTTCCCCTGTATGAACGAGGTGAGACATGTCAGACTCTGACAAGAGGTTCCCCTGTATGAACGAGGTGAGACATGTCAGACTCTGACAAGAGGTTCCCCTGTATGAACGAGGTGAGACATGTCAGACTCTGACAAGCGGTTCCCCTGTATGAACGAGGTGAGACATGTCAGACTCTGACAAGAGGTTCCCCTGTATGAACGAGGTGAGACATGTCAGACTCTGACAAGAGGTTCCCCTGTATGAACGAGGTGAGACATGTCAGACTCTGACGAGAGGTTCCCCTGTATGAACGAGGTGAGACATGTCAGACTCTGACGAGAGGTTCCCCTGTATGAACGAGGTGAGACATGTCAGACTCTGAGGAGAGGTTCCCCTGTATGAACGAGGTGAGACATGTCAGACTCTGAGGAGAGGTTCCCCTGTATGAACGAGGTGAGACATGTCAGACTCTGAGGAGAGGTTCCCCTGTATGAACGAGGTGAGACATGTCAGACTCTGAGGAGAGGTTCCCCTGTATGAACGAGGTGAGACATGTCAGACTCTGAGGAGAGGTTCCCCTGTATGAACGAGGTGAGACATGTCAGACTCTGAGGAGAGGTTCCCCTGTATGAACGAGGTGAGACATGTCAGACTCTGAGGAGAGGTTCCCCTGTATGAACGAGGTGAGACATGTCAGACTCTGAGGAGAGGTTCCCCTGTATGAACGAGGTGAGACATGTCAGACTCTGAGGAGAGGTTCCCCTGTATGAACGAGGTGAGACATGTCAGACTCTGAGGAGAGGTTCCCCTGTATGAACGAGGTGAGACATGTCAGACTCTGAGGAGAGGTTCCCCTGTATGAACGAGGTGAGACATGTCAGACTCTGAGGAGTCCCAAATTGCTCCCTATTCCGTATATAATGCACTACATTTGACCAGAACCATATGACCACATAAGGTAACTGATGAAAGCAGTAGAATCAGATTTATAAAACAGATATAAATACACCTTATGGAACAGCAGGGACTGTGAAGCAACACAAACACACATGCATACACACACACGATAACATACACGCTATACACACACGTACACATTCTGTGTTGTAGATATGTGGTAGTGGTGGAGTATGGGCCTGAGGGCACACAGTGTGTTGTGAAATATGTTATGAATGTATTGTAATGTTTTTAAAATGTATAACTGCCTTCATTTAGCTGGACCCCAGGAGGGGATCCATAATACATACAAATATGTGTACTGGTCAAAAGTAGTGTACTATGTAAGTAGTGTACTATGTAAGTAGTGTACTATGTAAGTAGTGTACTATGTAAGTAGTGTACTATGTAAGGAATAGGGTGCCATTTTGGACACACCCCAGGAATGTCTGAAAATGTAAATTTTCTGACCTGAAAGTGGTATTATGTTGAGATGAAGGCAGTGTTTTTCAATACTGGCACAGTGCAGGTTTCTGTTTCAGCCAAGCACTAAGATGTTTGTGTATGTTGTTTCAGGCTCTGAATGAGATCCCAGACAGAGAGGACCCCATGTACCAGGAGGAGGAGGAGGAGATGGGCTTTGGCAGTCTGCTCAGGTAAGGGGGTTTACCTGTTCACTTACCTGGGAATACTGTATAAAGGTCATAGAACTACGGGTAATGTTTGCACTTATCTAGACAGACCTTCATTGTATTTGTATGTATTATGGATCCCCTCCTGGGGTCCAGCTAAATGAAGGCAGTTATACATTTTAAAAACATTACAATACATTCATAACATATTTCACAACACACTGTGTGCCCTCAGGCCCATACTACACCACTACCACATATCTACAACACAGAATGTGTACGTGTGTGTATAGTGTGTATGTTATCGTGTGTGTGTATTCATGTGTCTGTGTCTATGTTTGTGTTGCTTCACGGTCCCTGCTGTTCCATAAGGTGTATTTTTTAGCTCTCTGTGTGCATCCAAGGGCCAGCCGTGCTGCCCTGTTCTGGGCCAATTGCAATTTTCCTGAACGACCTGCCTTGTTGACAGTGCTGTTAAACCTGACCACACGACTGAACGACCTGCCTTGTTGACAGTGCTGTTAAACCTGACCACACGACTGAACGACCTGCCTTGTTGATAGTGCTGTTAAACCTGACCACACGACTGAACGACCTGCCTTGTTGACAGTGCTGTTAAACCTGACCACACGACTGAACGACCTGCCTTGTTGACAGTGCTGTTAAACCTGACCACACGACTGAACGACCTGCCTTGTTGATAGTGCTGTTAAACCTGACCACACGACTGAACGACCTGCCTTGTTGATAGTGCTGTTAAACCTGACCACACGACTGAACGACCTGCCTTGTTGATAGTGCTGTTAAACCTGACCACACGACTGAACGACCTGCCTTGTTGATAGTGCTGTTAAACCTGACCACACGACTGAACGACCTGCCTTGTTGATAGTGCTGTTGAAACGTGACCACACGACTGAACGACCTGCCTTGTTGATAGTGCTGTTAAACCTGACCACATGACTGAACGACCTGCCTTGTTGATAGTGCTGTTAAACCTGACCACACGACTGAACGACCTGCCTTGTTGATAGTGCTGTTAAACCTGACCACACGACTGAACGACCTGCCTTGTTGATAGTGCTGTTAAACCTGACCACACGACTGAACGACCTGCCTTGTTGATAGTGCTGTTAAACCTGACCACACGACTGAACGACCTGCCTTGTTGATAGTGCTGTTAAACCTGACCACACGACTGAACGACCTGCCTTGTTGATAGTGCTGTTAAACCTGACCACACGACTGAACGACCTGCCTTGTTGATAGTGCTGTTAAACCTGACCACACGACTGAACGACCTGCCTTGTTGATAGTGCTGTTAAACCTGACCACACGACTGAACGACCTGCCTTGTTGATAGTGCTGTTAAACCTGACCACATGACTGAACGACCTGCCTTGTTGATAGTGCTGTTAAGGCAGAGCAGCGCTCTATTATTGTAATGGTCACATGGGCTGTGGCAGTCTCCTCAGGTTAATATCTTCTTTCTGTTTACCTCAACGTACAGTACCCTTATTGTTAGTGGGAGTGTTCTCAATAGCGTAGCTGGATAAATAAAGGTAATATAATTACTGGTGAAGTTTACCTAGACAGACTACCATTGTACTGGTTACCACAGCTATTCTTTCTGCTTTGCCTGTTCTGTACTCAGGACTTTCTGCATTCTCTGTATTTGGGATTTAAATGGGGGAAATAAAGGACCGTTGCTTCTTTTTTTATGTTGCTAGAAGTGACAGTAGAGTCCTTGGTGATTCCTGTGAAAGGGATATGAACCAAGTCTCTGGGAGGGGATATGAACCAAGTCTCTGGGAGGGGATATGAACCAAGTCTCTGGGAGGGGATATGAACCAAGTCTCTGGGAGGGGATATGAACTAAGTCTCTGGGAGGGGATATGAACCAAGTCTCTGGGAGGGGATATGAACCAAGTCTCTGGGAGGGGATATGGTCCATGTCTCTGGGAGGGGATATGATCCAAGTCTCTCTGGCAGGGGATATGAACCAAGTCTCTGGGAGGGGATATGAACCAAGTCTCTTTGGGAGGGGATATGATCCATGTCTCTGGGAGGGGATATGATCCAAGTCTCTCTGGCAGGGGATATGAACCAAGTCTCTGGGAGGGGATATGATCCAAGTCTCTTTGGGAGAGGCTATGATCCAAGTCTCTTTGGGAGGGGATATGATCCAAGTCTCTTTGGGAGAGCCTATGATCCAAGTCTCTTTGGGAGGGGATATGATCCAAGTCTCTTTGGGCGAGGATATGATCCAAATCTCTTTGGGAGAGGATATGATCCATGTCTCTGGGAGGGGATATGATCCAAGTCTCTCTGGGAGGGGATATGAACCAAGTCTCTGGGAGGGTATATGAACCAAGTCTCTTTGGGAGGAGATATGAACCAAGTCTCTGGGAGGGTATATGAACCAAGTCTCTTTGGGAGGAGATATGAACCAAGTCTCTTTTGGAGAGGATATGATCCATGTCTCTGGAAGGGGATATGAACCAAGTCTCTTTGGGAGGGGATATGATCCAAGTCTCTTTGGGAGAGGCTATTATCCAAGTATCTTTGGGAGGGGATATGATCCAAGTCTCTTTGGGAGAGGCTATGATCCAAGTCTCTTTGGGAGAGGCTATGATCCAAGTCTCTTTGGGAGAGGCTATGATCCAAGTCTCTTTGGGAGAGGATATGATCCAAGTCTCTTTGGGAGTGGATATGAACCAAGTCTCTTTGGGAGAGGATATGATCCAAGTCTCTTTGGGAGAGGATATGATCCAAGTCTCTTTGGGAGTGGATATGAACCAAGTCTCTTTGGGAGAGGATATGATCCAAGTCTCTTTGGGAGGGGATATGAACCAAGTCTCTTTGGGAGGGGATATGATCCAAGTCTCTTTGGGAGAGGCTATGATCCAAGTCTCTTTGGGAGGGGATATGATCCAAGTCTCTTTGGGAGGGGATATGATCCAAGTCTCTTTGGGAGAGGATATGATCCAAGTTATTGCAGCCTGACAATTCATTATTGAATCATTTTAAAGTGATCCGTCATGAAATTAAATGCAGATTATATATTTTTAGATTATGTGTTTTTAGATGAAATATTTTTAGGTGATATGTTTTTAGATGATACATTTTTAGATTATATGTTTTTAGGTGATATGTTTTTAGATTATATGTTTTTAGGTGATAGATTTTTAGATTATATGTTTTTAGGTGATATGTTTTTAGATGATACCTTTTTAGATTATATGTTTTTAGATTATATGTTTTTAGGTGATATGTTTTTAGGTGATATATTTTTAGATAATATGTTTTTCGGTGATATAGTTTTAGGTGATATATTTTTAGATTATATGTTTTTAGATGATGTGTTTTTAGATGAAATGTTTTTAGATGATACCTTTTTAGATTATATGTTTTTAGATTATATGTTTTTAGATTATATGTTTTTAGGTGATATGTTTTTAGATTATATGTTTTTAGGTGATATGTTTTTAGATTATATGTTTTTAGGTGATATGTTTTTAGGTTATTTAAAAAATTTCCAGAAATTGGGACAACAAAGAGGCTGAAAAACACTGTTTATATATCAATCTCCACTTCTACTCTACCTACATCTCACTCTGTCCTCTCTGTCCTCTCTCTTCTCTCTCTCCTCTCTGTCCTCTCTCTCCTCTCTGTCCTCTCTGTCCTCTCTCTTCTCTCTCTCCTCTCTCTCCTCTCTGTCCCCTCTGTCCTCTCTGTCCTCTCTGCCCTCTCTGTCCTCTCTCTCCTCTCTGTCCTCTCTCTCCTCTCTGTCCTCTCTGTCCTCTCTGTCATCTCTCTCCTCTCTCCTCTCTGTCCTCTCTCTCCTCTCTCTTCTCTCTCTCCTCTCTGTCCTCTCTGTCCTCTCTCTCCTCTGTCCTCTCTCTCCTCTCTGTCCTCTCTCTCCTCTCTGTCCTCTCTCTCCTCTCTGTCCTCTCTCTCCTCTCTGTCCTCTCTCTCCTCTCTCTCCTCTCTGTCCTCTCTCTCCTCTCTGTCCTCTCTCCTCTCTGTCCTCTCTCTCCTCTCTCTCCTCTCTCTCCTCTCTCCTCTCTGTCCTCTCTCTCCTCTCTCTCCTCTCTCTCCTCTCTGTCCTCTCTCTCCTCTCTGTCCTCTCTGTCCTCTCTCTCCTCTCTCTCCTCTCTCTCCTCTCTGTCCTCTCTCTCCTCTCTGTCCTCTCTCTCCTTTCTGTCCTCTCTCCTCTCTGTCCTCTCTGTCCTCTCTCTCCTCTCTGTCCTCTCTGTCCTCTCTCTCCTCTCTGTCCTCTCTGTCCTCTCTCTCCTCTCTGTCCTCTCTCTCCTCTTTGTCCTCTCTGTCCTCTCTCTCCTCTCTGTCCTCTCTCTCCTCTCTGTCCTCTCTCTCCTCTCTGTCCTCTCTCTCCTCTCTGTCCTCTCTCTCCTCTCTGTCCTCTCTGTCCTCTCTGTCCTCTCTGATCCTATCCTTGTAACATTGTTTTGTAATGTAATAGTTTCATGATTTATTCCCATCTCATCCTCTCCAGAGCTAAGTCAGTCTGTTCTATGAGTGACTTCCAGCGTCTGATGGACAGCTCTCCCTTCCTGCCTGACAAGAGTCGTCATGGTGACTGTGGTCATGACGACGTGACTCCGCCCCTGTCACCTGATGATCTGAAGTACATAGAGGAGTTCAACAGTAAGGGGTGGGGCTTCCCTGTCCCTGGCCCCTCCCCTACACCAGGCCACCACACCCCCACACCCATGGAAGCCTGGGCAGAACAGCCCACTTCAGGTACTGATGCTCCAAGAGTTTAAGCATTGTTTGTTTTTAGAATTTCAATCACATTATGTGGACAATAAAGCTTGTTTTAATGTCAATTTATATATTTCCCTTCTAATTCTAATCATTTTATTAATTCTAATTTCTCTCTCTATGAATTCCAGAACCATTCCAGCCATCCTCGTGGTTCCTGACCACCAGTGCTACCCTGACCACTAACACCCTGTCCAGTCTTGAACCTCCTCCCCACTGCCAGCACTCCCCTCTCAGGGGCAACGGAGGTAACAGAGGAGGGGGGGCAAGTGTCCATGTCTCCCACAGCCCCTCCCGACCCCCAGCACCCCCCGAACAGGACTACTTGTACCCCAAAGGGACCAAGGGGCGAGGTGGTGGCGGTGAGGTGGGGGATCCCCCCGGTGTAGGGGGACCAGACGAGGTGTTTGGTAATGGTAGGTGGCCCCCCACCTGTCATAAGGAGTTATTAGAGGGTGGGGGTGGACTGGGAGGCGGACTTCGGGGCGCCCCTGGGGGGGGTCCCATCCCCACGGTGGGGTACGCCTCGTCTCTGGAGCTGCAGCTGTCACGGAACCTCAGTGATGACATGAAGGAGGTGGCCTTCTCCGTTAAGAACTACCACTCAGGCCCCGGCACCTCAGACCTCCTGGAGCACTCAGGCCCCGGCACCTCAGACCTCCTGGAGCACTCAGGCCCCAGCACCTCAGACCTCCTGGAGCACCACAGACAGGTCTGGTGTTGTTGTTGTTGTTGTTGTTTATCTAGCTGTACATTTCCCTTAGTTCACCTTTCTATATTGTATCTTTCTAACAGTTCCTTCAGGAAGTATTCAGACCCCTCAACTTATTCCACATTTTATTGTGTTACAGCATGAAATATACTGTAGATTTTTTCTCACCCATCTACACACAATACCCCATAATGACAAAGTGAAAACATGTTTTTAGAAATTCTTGCAAATGTACATAAGTATTCGCACCCTTTGCTATGAGACTCCAAATTGAGTTCAGGTGCATCCAATGTCCTTTGATCATCCTTGAGATGTCACTACAACTTCATTGTCCACCTATGGTAAATTCAATTGTTTGGACATGATTTAGAATGAAAAACACCTGTTTATATAAGGTCCCACAGTTGACAGTGCATGTCAGAGCAGAAACTGTAGAGCATGGCACTTGCAATGACAGGGTTGTGGGTTCGATTCCCACGGGGGACCAGTACGAAAAAGTATGAATGTATGTACTCACTACTAGTCGTTCTGGATAAGAGCGTCTACTAAAAGGCATATATCTGGGGAAGGGTATAACAAATATTTCCAAGAGCACATTGGTCTCCATTATTGGGACATTTGAAAAATATGGAACTACCCAGACTCTGCCTAGAGCTGGCCGTCTGACCAAACTGAGCAACCGGGCAAGAAGAACCTTGGTCAGGGAGGTGACCAAGAACCCAATGGCCACTCTGACTGAACTATAGAGTTCCTTGGCTGAGATGGGAGAAACTGACAGAAGGACAACTGTCTCTGGAAGGCTTCCAGACAGAAGCCACTCCTCAGTAAAAGGGCCATGACAGCCAGCTTGGAGTTTGCCAAAAGGCACCTAAAGACTTTCAGACCATGAGAAACAAGATTCTCTGGTCTGATGAAACCAAGATTGAACTCTTTGGCCTGAATGCCAAGTGTCACATCTGGAGGAAACCAGGCACCGCTCATCACCTGGCCAATACCATCCCTACGGTGAAGCATGGTGGTGGCATGCTTTTCAGCGGCAGGGACTGGGAGACTAGTCAGGATCGAGGGAAAGATGAACAGAGCAAAGTACAGAGAGATCCTTGTTTTTTATCTTTAATGCATTTGCAAAATCTTCTAAAAACCTGTTTTTCTTGGTCATTATGGGTATTATGTGTAGATTGATGAGGGAAAATAACTATTAAATCAAGTTTAGAATAAGGCTGTAAAGTAACAAAATGTGTAGAAAGTCAAGGGGTCTGAATACTTTCTGACTGCTCTGTAAACCCTGTTTTGGGGTTTCTAACGAGAACATGTAATTCTACTTGTATTGGAACCGTGTTCTTTGTATTTTCATACGTTCACCAATCTGAATGTACTAACCTAAAGGTCAAGGTTATCTTGTCTACATACTAACCTAAAGGTCAAGGTTATCTTGTCTACATACTAACCTAAAGGTCAAGGTTATCTTGTCTACATACTAACCTAAAGGTCAAGGTTATCTTGTCTACATACTAACCTAAAGGTCAAGGTTATCTTGTCTACATACTAACCTAAAGGTCAAGGTTATCTTGTCTACATACTAACCTAAAGGTCAAGGTTATCTTGTCTACATACTAACCTAAAGGTCAAGGTTATCTTGTCTACATACTAACCTAAAGGTCAAGGTTATCTTGTCTACATACTAACCTAAAGGTCAAGGTTATCTTGTCTACATACTAACCTAAAGGTCAAGGTTATCTTGTCTACATACATCCAGTCAATGTATATGTATTTTGTTCTTCTAAATTCTACAACTTCATCTTCTCAACCTACAGCTCCGAGACACGGCTTGTCAGACCAACGGTTTCACCACTCGGGGCACCCAGACCACCCAGACCATCAGTGTGGGCTTACAAACTGACATCCTCCGCACCCTCACCAGCTCCCCCCACCGCTGCCTTACCCCTATAGGAGGAGGCTCAACCCCTATCTCCTCCCCCTCCCGAAACATCCGCAAGATACAGTACTCCCCTGTGGTCCAGTCCAAGTTCGAGCGGACATGTTGTTCTCCTAAGTATGGTTCCCCTAAGCTCCAGAGGAAGCTGTCGACATCATCGAAGGCTGACCTCCCTGTAGGGGCCTCCTCCAGCTCCACGGCCGGCCCCAGGGCCCCGACCCTCCCTGTAGGGGCCTCCTCCAGCTCCACGGCCGGCCCCAGGGCCCCGACCCCCACCACCCCGCAGAAAGTAATAACAAGGACTTTATTGTTTTTAATCTTCAGTCATATTGATCTATGTATTGTTGTAGTCAGCTGTCTGTGTGTTATGTCTAATAACAGGGAGCCTCAGAATCAGCCTGGGCTCGTTCCACCACCACCAGGGACTCTCCAGTCCACACCACCATCAACGACGGCCTGTCCAGCCTCTTCAACATCATAGACCACACCCCGGTAGCCTACGAACCCCTGCAGTCCAAATTCACCAAGTCCCCAAGCCGCACCCGCCCCGCTCCCCCTGACCCCTCACCTCCCGGGGGGCCAGGGGTACCCAGCCTACCCAACTTTGACCCCAAAGACCCCGGGTCCCTTGGTGCTGCCCAGGAGTTCCTGAGGAATGTCCGCGGGCGTTCTCCCAGCCCGGTGCAGCTGATAGTAGAGGCCCAGGGAGGGCCGGGGGGAACAGGGGGGGAGAGGACACCAGAGGTGCTCAGCATACGCCAGGACCTGTCTGCCCCGCCTGGATACACCCTGGCAGAGAACGCAGCCCGCCTGCTGAACAAGAAGCTGTTGGAGCAGAGCTTCAGGGAGGAGAAAAGACTGTGGTCTGCAGGCCAGAGCAGAGAGGGGAAGCAGGGAGAAGGAGACAGGAACCAGGCGGGGTGTATGGAGGTAAATACTGTCACTCTACTCACTGTTGTTTGTTATTTACTAGAATCTATTGGTAGGGAAGTCAAACCCGTCTGGAATATCATCAATAAATCAAGGTTTGAAAATGATAGCTGCGTTCTAAGTCCTGCGGCCCCCAGCCGGTATGAAGAAATCAACAAAACCAAAGATATCAATGTACTTTAAGTGTGTCATTGTGTTGACTTGTGTACTGACATCATCAAGGTGTAATTCCTCCCAATTCTGTGGTCAGAATGTCAGCTTGTGTAATGCAGTAACACATATTGTCCACATCACGGAAAGTAGCGTGATATAAATTAATTAGATATTATATATACTGTATATAATAGTAATGTATGCCATTTAGCAGACAATTTTATCCAAAGCAACTTACAGTCATGCGTGCATACATTTTACGTATGGGTGGTCCGCCTGCTCTACCAACTGAGCTACAAAGACCACAAGAGAATTCAGTATCTTAAAAATAATGACATATGTTCATTTAGGAGGATAGTACATTAAGTAAACTCACATATATATTTCTCACTAGTTCAGCCATTTAGAGATGTCTTGTTTTCCTTATGCTCATCATTCTAACGGGGCGACCCATGAATATCACTTCTCGTCCAAATTACCAAACTAAACACAAACTAGGAAAACAAAATGAACATTCTCATTGCCATGTTTATAACTCAGAGCTGGTGTTTTCTTCTCAGATCAAAGAGCATTGACTGACACTATGGTAATGTAATGGGAATATTTTATTACTTTTAATTACTTTTTTCACATTCCACACAATGTTCTATTGTATTTTCTCCAAGTGCAGTATTACTACAGTATTACTACAGTATTACTACTACTACTAGTGTGTTTTTCTATACTAAGAGGGTGTTTCTTGCCCCTCCAATCACTCTTCTTCAGCCTCCATTCACCACCCATTCAGTATCACTCTTCTTCAGCCTCCATTCACCACCCATTCAGTATCACTCTGCTTCAGCCTCCATTCACCACCCATTCAGTATCACTCTGCTTCAGCCTCCATTCACCACCCATTCAGTATCACTCTTCTTCAGCCTCCATTCATCACCCATTCAGTATCACTCTGCTTCAGCCTCCATTCATCACCCATTCAGTATCACTCTTCTTCAGCCTCCATTCACCACCCATTCAGTATCACTCTGCTTCAGCCTCCATTCACCACCCATTCAGTATCACTCTTCTTCAGCCTCCATTCATCACCCATTCAGTATCACTCTGCTTCAGCCTCCATTCACCACTCATTCAGTATCACTCTGCTTCAGCCTCCATTCACCACTCATTCAGTATCACTCTGCTTCAGCCTCCATTCACCACCCATTCAGTATCACTCTCCTTCAGCCTCCATTCACCACCCATTCAGTATCACTCTGCTTCAGCCTCCATTCACCACTCATTCAGTATCACTCTGCTTCAGCCTCCATTCACCACCCATTCAGTATCACTCTGCTTCAGCCTCCATTCACCACCCATTCAGTATCACTCTCCTTCAGCCTCCATTCACCACCCATTCAGTATCACTCTGCTTCAGCCTCCATTCACCACTCATTCAGTATCACTCTGCTTCAGCCTCCATTCACCACCCATTCAGTATCACTCTGCTTCAGCCTCCATTCACCACCCATTCAGTATCACTCTGCTTCAGCCTCCATTCACCACCCATTCAGTATCACTCTCCTTCAGCCTCCATTCACCACCCATTCAGTATCACTCTGCTTCAGCCTCCATTCATCACCCATTCAGTATCACTCTGCTTCAGCCTCCATTCATCACCCATTCAGTATCACTCTGCTTCAGCCTCCATTCACCACCCATTCAGTATCACTCTGCTTCAGCCTCCATTCACCACCCATTCAGTAGCATTCTGCTTCAGCCTCCATTCACCACCAATTCAGTATCACTCTGCTTCAGCCTCCATTCACCACCAATTCAGTATCACTCTGCTTCAGCCTCCATTCACCACCCATTCAGTATCACTCTGCTTCAGCCTCCATTCACCACCCATTCAGTATCACTCTGCTTCAGCCTCCATTCACCACCCATTCAGTATCACTCTGCTTCAGCCTCCATTCACCACCCATTCAGTATCACTCTGCTTCAGCCTCAATTCACCACCCATTCAGTATCACTCTGCTTCAGCCTCCATTCACCACCCATTCAGTATCACTCTGTTAGTGTTGTAGTTAGTCAACGATCTGAGGGAGAAGGTCTAACCCGATAACTGGGGATTTTGAACCCATGCCGTCTGGCCCATATGGCGAGCAATGTGTTCAATATGTTGATAAAACATTTTAAAAAGCTTTCGGTTGAAATTCTTTAAGTAATGGCAGTATCAGTAGACCATTATAGACTATGAGATGGACAGTATCAGTAGACCATTATAGACTATGAGATGGACAGTATCAGTAGACCATTATAGACTATGAGATGGACAGTATCAGTAGACCATTATAGACTATGACATGGACAGTATCAGTAGACCATTATAGACTATGAGATGGACAGTATCAGTAGACCATTATAGACTATGAGATGGACAGTATCAGTAGACCATTATAGACTATGAGATGGACAGTATCAGTAGACCATTATAGACTATGAGATGGACAGTATCAGTAGACCATTATAGACTAGGAGATGGACAATTAGCCAGTAGAGACTAGAGTGTAGCCTGTTGTCCAGATAGCCAGTGGAGACTAGAGTGTAGTCTGTTGGCTAGATAGCCAGTGGAGACTAGATTGTAGTCTGTTTACCAGATAGCCAGTAGAGACTAGAGTGTAGCCTGTTGGCCAGATAGACAGTGGAGACTAGAGTGTAGTCTGTTGGCCAGATAGGCAGTGGAGACTAGAGTGTAGTCTGTTGGCCAGATAGCCAGTGGAGACTAGAGTGTAGTCTGTTGGCCAGATAGCCAGTGGAGACTAGAGTGTAGTCTGTTGGCCAGATAGCCAGTGGAGACTAGAGTGTAGCCTGTTGGCCAGATAGCCAGTGGATAGAATGGATGAGACACACCATATGAACACCAGTCACAACACAGGGGTAACCCACCAATAATACCTCATACAATAATAATGACAGAGCAACTCCTAAACTTCCTAGAAACAACTGACCAGATAGAACCCAATAATCAACCTTAGAGGACCTGCAATAATCTGTATTCCCTCCCAGTGGAGGAGTGACCAGAAAGACTAGAGGAGTGAGGGGAGGAGTGACCAGAAAGACTAGAGGAGTGAGGGGAGGAGTGACCAGAAAGAGTAGAGGAGTGAGGGGAGGAGTGACCAGAAAGAGTAGAGGAGTGAGTGGAGGAGTGAGGGGAGGAGTGAGGGGAGAAGTGAGGGGAGGAGTGAGGGGAGGAGTGAGGGAGGAGTGAGGGGAGGAGTGAGGGGAGAAGTGAGGGGAGGAGTGAGGGGAGAAGTGAGGGAGAAGTGAGGGAGGAGTGAAGGGAGGAGTGAGTGGAGGAGTGAGTGGAGAAGTGAGGGGAGAAGTGAGGGGAGAAGTGAGGGAGGAGTGAGGGGAGAAGTGAGGGGAGGAGTGAGGGGAGAAGTGAGGGTGGAGTGAGGGGAGGAGTGAGGGGAGAAGTGAGTGGAGGAGTGAGGGGAGAAGTGAGGGGAGGAGTGAGGGGGGGATTGAGGGGGGAGTGAGGGGGGAGTGAGGGGAGGAGTATAGGACTAGGGTAGTATGGCTGAATAAGGGTTATGGTACGGTATACAGTATGTTGGTTTTAGTGTAGTATAAGGGTTATGGTACGGTATACAGTATGTTGGTTTTAGTGTAGTATAAGGGTTATGGTACGGTATACAGTATGTTGGTTTTAGTGTAGTATAAGGGTTATGGTACGGTATACAGTATGTTGGTTTTAGTGTAGTATAAGGGTTATGGTACGGTATACAGTATGTTGGTTTTAGTGTAGTATAAGGGTTATGGTACGGTATACAGTATGTTGGTTTTAGTGTAGTATAAGGGTTATGGTACGGTATACAGTATGTTGGTTTTAGTGTAGTATAAGGGTTATGGTACGGTATACATGGGTTATGAAGCACGCAAGATGAAAGTAGAGAAAAGTAATAATTAAATTGAGCGTAATGGAAAATATTATTGATGGATAAATCCTCTGAATTGGTGGTGACGTCCCTTTTTACTTTTCCAGGTTTGAAGGAGTTACTGTACTGATTCACTGCAGCCTGTATTTAGAATACAGACAGTAGACTTATATGTCACTGATGCTCTTATCATTCAGATTGATCCTCTACTGTTATTCTCTCTCTCTCTCTCTCTCTCTCTCTCTCTCTCTCTCTCTCTCTCTCTCTCTCTCTCTCTCTCTCTCTCTCTCTCTCTCTCTCTCTCTCTCTCTCTCCCTCTCCCTCTCTCTCTCTCTCTCTCCCTCTCTCTCTCTCTCTCCCTCTCCCTCTCCCTCTCCCTCTCCCTCTCTCTCTGTCTCTCTCTCTCTGTCTCGCTCTCTCTCTCTCTCCCCTCTCTCTGTCTCTCTCTCTCTCTCTCTCTCCCTCTCCTTCTCTCTCTCTCTGTCTTCTCCTCTCTCTTCTTCTCTCTCCTCTCTCTCCTCTCTTATTCTCTCTCTCTTCTTCTCTTTCTCCTCTCTCTCTCTCCCCTCTCTCTCTCTCTCTCTTCTTCTCTCTCTCTCCCTCTCTCTCTCTCTCTTATTCTCTCTCTTCTCTCTCTCTCTTCTTCTCTCTCCTCTCTCTCCTCTCTTATTCTCTCTCTTCTTCTCTTTCTCCTCTCTCTCTCTGCTTTATACAGTATCTAATATGTCCCCCCTCTTCCCTCCCCTTTCTCCTTCTCCTCTCTCTCTCTCTCTCTCTCTCTCTCTCTCTCTCTCTCTCTCTCTTCCTCCCTCCATCTACAGATGTAGGATCTTCATTTAAGCCACTTTGCCACAGCAGGAAAATAATCCTGCAGCAACAGGAAATTTGAATTATTATGTGGACTATAATTCATGTAAATCATTTTAGGGGTTGATAGGGCAAATCAAGTCTAAAAATGTTTGCATTTCCTGCGGTACAGGAAGATTCTCATCAACAAAAGAGTGATCAAATGAAGATCCTCCATCTGTATCAACCACCCCCCCCCCCCCCCTCCGTTCTGTCTATACTCTCTGCTGGTTCTAGAACCACACTATCTTAAATACCGCTCCCTGGGGACTCTAACCCTGCGTGATGTAAGTTCTTGTTTACTTCCTGTTTCTACAACCTCTAACCTCACGGCCGGAGTCACAGGGTCACCATGGACCCCTCCTCACCTCACCCCGTCCCCATCAGCCAATCACAGCATGCCTCACAGGTCAACAACGTCGGTGGAGTCAGTGGTATTGTAGCTGTGTTATTATTATTATTATTATTATTATCATAACATCTGTCTGTGTAGATGTCTGCATGGTCTAGTATAGTATTTAATATCCCTATGTAGTCATTCATATTTATTTTAAAAGATCACAAATCAACTCTCAACTGACCCAAAGAGTCCTCCATTTTCTGTCCATATGTCTGGCCTTACATCTTTTAGATGCCGGAAGAACCAGTTGTATGGAATAAAGTTTCCCCAGTTTTCAGTGATATTAATAGTGGACTGCTATTTACCATATCTGAACTAAAATAAACTCATTTAAAACCATTTTTTGAAGAAACAAAAAAAATCTAGGGGGGATTCAGGTGGCCAACTCAAAAGAAACAGAGAAAGATGACTCTTTTGGACACGTTTCACTTTTGGAGCCATACTGTACGCAGCACAAGAACAGTTGTTGTTCTTCTGAGTGGTTCTGTATGACCCAATGTAGACTGTCAATATAACGTAACAGCGTTGTAACAACGTAACAGCGTTGTGTTTCTGATAGGTCTTCTGACTGCTCTGTCTGTGTGTTGCTGCTGGTATCTGTTGCTACAGCATGTGCTGTCTTTCTCCTCCTCTTCTACAAAACGTACGGTATATGTTGCTACAGTATGTGCTGCCTTTCTCCTCCTCTTCTACAAAACGTACGGTATCTGTTGCTACAGTATGTGCTGTCTTTCTCCTCCACTTCTACAAAACGTACGGTATCTGTTGCTACAGTATGTGCTGTCTTTCTCCTCCTCTTCTACAAAACGTACGGTATCTGTTGCTACAGTATGTGCTGTCTGTCTCCTCCTCCTCTACAAAACGTACGGTATCTGTTGCTACAGTATGTGCTGTCTTTCTCCTCCTCTTCTACAAAACGTACGGTATCTGTTGCTACAGTATGTTCTGTCTTTCTCCTCCTCTTCTACAAAACGTACGGTATCTGTTGCTACAGTATGTGCTGTCTGTCTCCTCCTCCTCTACAAAACGTACGGTATCTGTTGCTACAGTATGTGCTGTCTGTCTCCTCCTCCTCTACAAAACGTACGGTATCTGTTGCTACAGTATGTGCTGTCTTTCTCCTCCTCTACAAAATGTACGGTATCTGTTGCTACAGTATGTGCTGTCTTTCTCCTCCTCTTATACAAAACGTACGGTATCTGTTGCTACAGTATGTGCTGTCTTTCTCCTCCACTTCTACAAAACGTACGGTATCTGTTGCTACAGTATGTGCTGTCTTTCTCCTCCTCCTCTACAAAACGTACGGTATCTGTTGCTACAGTATGAGCTGTCTTTCTCCTCCTCCTCTACAAAACGTACGGTATCTGTTGCTACAGTATGTGCTGTCTTTCTCCTCCTCTTCTACAAAACGTACGGTATCTGTTGCTACAGTATGTGCTGTCTTTCTCCTCCTCTTCTACAAAACGTACGGTATATGTTGCTACAGTATGTGCTGTCTTTCTCCTCCTCTTCTACAAAACGTATGGTATCTGTTTCTACAGTAGGTGCTGTCTTTCTCCTCCTCCTCTACAAAACGTACAGTATCTGTTGCTACAGTATGTGCTGTCTTTCTCCTCCACTTCTACAAAACGTACGGTATCTGTTGCTACAGTATGTGCTGTCTTTCTCCTCCTCTTCTACAAAACGTACGGTATCTGTTGCTACAGTATGTGCTGTCTGTCTCCTCCTCCTCTACAAAACGTACGGTATCTGTTGCTACAGTATGTGCTGTCTTTCTCCTCCTCCTCTACAAAACGTACGGTATCTGTTGCTACAGTATGTGCTGTCTTTCTCCTCCTCTTCTACAAAACGTACGGTATCTGTTGCTACAGTATGTTCTGTCTTTCTCCTCCTCTTCTACAAAACGTACGGTATCTGTTGCTACAGTATGTGCTGTCTTTCTCCTCCTCTACAAAATGTACGGTATCTGTTGCTACAGTATATGCTATCTTTCTCCTCCACTTCTACAAAACGTACGGTATCTGTTGCTACAGTATGTGCTGTCTTTCTCCTCCTCCTCTACAAAACGTACGGTATCTGTTGCTACAGTATGAGCTGTCTTTCTCCTCCTCCTCTACAAAACGTACGGTATCTGTTGCTACAGTATGTGCTGTCTTTCTCCTCCTCTTCTACAAAACGTACGGTATCTGTTGCTACAGTATGTGCTGTCTTTCTCCTCCTCCTCTACAAAACGTACGGTATCTGTTGCTACAGTATGTGCTGTCTTTCTCCTCCTCCTCTACAAAGAGTACGATATCTGTTGCTACAGTATGTGCTATCTTTCTCCTCCTCCTCTACAAAACGTACAGTATCTGTTGCTACAGTATGTGCTGTCTTTCTCCTCCTCTTCTACAAAACGTACGGTATCTGTTGCTACAGTATGTGCTGTCTTTCTCCTCCTCTTCTACAAAACGTACGGTATCTGTTGCTACAGTATGTTCTGTCTTTCTCCTCCTCTTCTACAAAACGTACGGTATCTGTTGCTACAGTATGTGCTGTCTTTCTCCTCCTCCTCTACAAAACGTACGGTATCTGTTGCTACAGTATGTGCTGTCTTTCTCCTCCTCTACAAAACGTACGGTATATGTTGCTACAGTATGTGCTGTCTTTCTCCTCTTCTTCTACAAAACGTACGGTATCTGTTGCTACAGTATGTGCTGTCTTTCTCCTCCTCCTCTACAAAACGTACGGTATCTGTTGCTACAGTATGTGCTGTCTTTCTCCTCCTCCTCTACAAAACGTACGGTATCTGTTGCTACAGTATGTATTGTCTTTCTCCTGCTCCTCTACAAAACGTACGGTATCTGTTGCTACAGTATATGCTGTCGTTCTCCTCTTCCTCTACAAAACGTACGGTATCTGTTGCTACAGTATGTGCTGTCTTTCTCCTCCTCTTCTACAAAACGTACGGTATCTGTTGCTACAGTATGTGCTGTCTTTCTCCTCCTCCTCTACAAAACGTACGGTATCTGTTGCTACAGTATGTGCTGTCTTTCTCCTCCTCCTCTACAAAACGTACGGTATCTGTTGCTACAGTATGTGCTGTCTTTCTCCTCCTCCTCTACAAAACGTACGGTATCTGTTGCTACAGTATATGCTGTCTTTCTCCTCCTCCTCTACAAAACGTACGGTATCTGTTGCTACAGTATGTGCTGTCTTTCTCCTCCTCCTCTACAAAACGTACGGTATCTGTTGCTACAGTATGTGCTGTCTTTCTCCTCCTCCTCTACAAAACGTACGGTATCTGTTGCTACAGTATATACTGTCGTTCTCCTCTTCCTCTACAAAACGTACGGTATCTGTTGCTACAGTATATGCTGTCTCTGTCCTCCTCCTCTACAAAACGTACGGTATCTGTTGCTACAGTATGAGCTGTCTTTCTCCTCCTCCTCTGCAAAACATATGGTATCTGTTGCTACAGTATGAGCTGTCTTTCTCCTCCTCCTCTACAAAACGTACGGTATCTGTTGCTACAGTATGAGCTGTCTTTCTCCTCCTCCTCTACAAAACGTACGGTATCTGTTGCTACAGTATGTGCTGTCTTTCTCCTCCTCTTCTACAAAACGTACGGTATCTGTTGCTACAGTATGTGCTGTCTTTCTCTTCCTCTACAATTCTCTTATCATCCCTCTCTCTCAAACTAACAACCTTGCCAAGCATCATTAACCAAGACTAATCATTAACCAAGACTAATCATTAACCAAGACTAAGCATCATTAACCAAGACTAATAAGCGGGCGTGCATGTGTTTTCACAGTTGTGGGACCTTGTGTGACGTCTGCTTGTGTGTCTCAAATGAATTGAATGTTCCAGTGGGTCATTACATCTAAACGTGGTGAAACTGAAAGCAACATTGTTTGGTCAACATGCTGTTTTCACCTCTAGTACACTTACATGGTGCATGCAGGATGGTAGCTCTATCATTTGATGTCATGTGCTGTCATTACGTGGGGATTACTTACCTGTTGATTGATTGGATAATTGATGGATTGATTGGTTATTGTTACATTATGCTTCTAAAAGTAGGCTAGAAAATAGGCTTCATAACATCAGATCCAAGTAAAAATATGTATATTATTTTTCATACAGTATCTTTCTTTTCCATTATTTCTGGTCATTATTTCATCTGTGGAGGAAGAAAAACTTCCCCAATCCTGGTTTTCTGTTTCCACCCCCTCATCTGTGTATTTATAGCAGAACTAGATGTAGCTGTGCACTTTAGATTTCCCTCATCATTCATATGATATATAGAACCGGGAGACAGTGAACTCATTTTAAACCAGAGCAGTGGAGTGGAGTAGCTGTGTGATCATCATTCACACTACCTAACTAGTTCCTCCACCTGTTTCATCACACTACCTAACTAGTTCATCCACCTGTTTCATCACACTACCTAACTAGTTCCTCCACCTGTTTCATCACACTACCTAACTAGTTCCTCCACCTGTTTCATCACACTACCTAACTAGTTCATCCACCTGTTTCATCACACTACCTAACTAGTTCCTCCACCTGTTTCATCACACTACCTAACTAGTTCCTCCACATGGTGTTTCATCACACTACCTAACTAGTTCCTCCACATGGTGTTTCATCACACTACCTAACTAGTTCCTCCACCTGTTTCATCACACTACCTAACTAGTTCCTCCACCTGTTTCATCACACTACCTAACTAGTTCCTCCACCTGTTTCATCACACTACCTAACTAGTTCATCCACCTGTTTCATCACACTACCTAACTAGTTCCTCCACCTGTTTCATCACACTACCTAACTAGTTCCTCCACATGGTGTTTCATCACACTACCTAACTAGTTCCTCCACATGGTGTTTCATCACACTACCTAACTAGTTCCTCCACCTGTTTCATCACACTACCTAACTAGTTCCTCCACCTGTTTCATCACACTACCTAACTAGTTCCTCCACATGGTGTTTCATCACACTACCTAACTAGTTCCTCCACCTGTTTCATCACACTACCTAACTAGTTCATCCACCTGTTTCATCACACTACCTAACTAGTTCATCCACCTGTTTCATCACACTACCTAACTAGTTCCTCCACCTGTTTCATCACACTACCTAACTAGTTCCTCCACATGGTGTTTCATCACACTACCTAACTAGTTCCTCCACCTGTTTCATCACACTACCTAACTAGTTCATCCACCTGTTTCATCACACTACCTAACTAGTTCCTCCACCTGTTTCATCACACTACCTAACTAGTTCCTCCACCTGTTTCATCACACTACCTAACTAGTTCCTCCACCTGTTTCATCACACTACCTAACTAGTTCCTCCACCTGTTTCATCACACTACCTAACTAGTTCCTCCACATGGTGTTTCATCACACTACCTAACTAGTTCCTCCACATGGTGTTTCATCACACTACCTAACTAGTTCCTCCACATGGTGATTCATCACACTACCTAACTAGTTCCTCCACATGGTGTTTCATCACACTACCTAACTAGTTCCTCCACATGGTGTTTCATCACACTACCTAACTAGTTCCTCCACATGGTGTTTCATCACACTACCTAACTAGTTCCTCCACCTGTTTCATCACACTACCTAACTAGTTCCTCCACCTGTTTCATCACACTACCTAACTAGTTCCTCCACCTGTTTCATCACACTACCTAACTAGTTCCTCCACATGGTGTTTCATCACACTACCTAACTAGTTCATCCACCTGTTTCATCACACTACCTAACTAGTTCCTCCACATGGTGTTTCATCACACTACCTAACTAGTTCCTCCACATGGTGATTCATCACACTACCTAACTAGTTCCTCCACATGGTGTTTCATCACACTACCTAACTAGTTCCTCCACGTGGTGATTCATCACACTACCTAACTAGTTCCTCCACATGGTGATTCATCACACTACCTAACTAGTTCCTCCACATGGTGTTTCATCACACTACCTAACTAGTTCCTCCACATGGTGATTCATCACATTGTAACATCTACTTCCTCCTCTCCTGAAGGACCTCCCTCGCTCCCCGGTGGCTCCACCCCTGGAGTCGTGTTTCCTGCGTCCGGCAAGGCCAGCCAACCGCCGCCCCCCCTCCCGCTGGGCAGCCCACTCCCGCCCCCCCTCCCACTGAAGCTGGCGAGATGTCACAGAGCGGAGGTTCACCTTCCCCATGGTGACTGGGACTAGTAAGACTCGTACTGTATACTGGACCTGGATGACACTGGACCAGCAGAACCATGACAGGAACATCACCATACCCTTTACCTCCTGTATACTGGATCTGGATGACACTGGACCAGCAGAACCATGACAGGAACATCACCATACCCTTTACCTCCTGTATACTGGATCTGGATGACACTGGACCAGCAGAACCATGACAGGAACATCACCATACCCTTTACCTCCTGTATACTGGATCTGGATGACACTGGACCAGCAGAACCATGACAGGAACATCACCATACCCTTTACCTCCTGTATACTGGATCTGGATGACACTGGACCAGCAGAACCATGACAGGAACATCACCATACCCTTTACCTCCTGTATACTGGATCTGGATGACACTGGACCAGCAGAACCATGACAGGAACATCACCATACCCTTTACCTCCTGAAGTCCCCAAACTCTCTTCCGCCTCTCCTCCTGTCTCCTTCCCTCATTCTCTCCTCCTCCTCCTCTCCTCCTGTCTCTCCTGTGAAACCCTGCCAGTACCTCAGACCCATCTTTTCCTAGTCCTCTTCTCCTCCCTTCTCCTCTCCTCTCCTCTCCTCTCCTCTCCTCCCTTCTCCTCCTCTCCTCTCCTCCCTACTCCTCCTCTCCTCTCCTCTCCTCCCTACTCCTCCTCTCCTCTCCTCTCCTCCCTTCTCCTCCTCTCCTCTCCTCCCTACTCCTCCTCTCCTCTCCTCCCTTCTCCTCCTCTCCTCTCCTCCCTACTCCTCCTCTCCTCTCCTCCCTACTCCTCCTCTCCTCTCCTCCCTTCTCCTCCTCTCCTCTCCTCCCTACTCCTCCTCTCCTCTCCTCCCTACTCCTCCTCTCCTCTCCTCCCTACTCCTCCTCTCCTCTCCTCCCTACTCCTCCTCTCCTCTCCTCCCTACTCCTCCTCTCCTCTCCTCCCTACTCCTCCTCTCCTCTCCTCCCTACTCCTCCTCTCCTCTCCTCCCTACTCCTCCTCTCCTCTCCTCCCTACTTCTCCTCTCCTCTCCTCCCTACTCCTCATCTCCTCCCTACTCCTCCTCTCCTCTCCTCTCCTCCCTACTCCTCCTCTCCTCTCCTCCTGTCCTCATTGAGCCTGACCAGACAGGGTACCATAGATCCCTCTCCCTCCCTTGTAGGGATTCGTAGGGGGGATTTGTAATGGGGTTAAGGCCCTGTAACACCAGCTGACCAATCAGGAACACAAAGAACTGGAACTTAGAACTCCGGAATGATAAGAACCTGGATAGTACTGTAACACAGCAACAATGACATCATCAAAACATTACCATCAGATGTGCCTGTACTTGATTTACTCATGATGTGTATATATGTATGCAATACATACATATACATATGTATACTGTATATATACATATATTAGTCATATAATAAACACATTTTCAGATGTTGAGAGAAGAATATAAAACCGTTATTATGATACTTGTACGAACATAAAGGTTTACACATTTTATGTTGGTTTATTTTTGTTTATTTTGCATATACATATCATTTGTTATATTCTGTGCTGTGTAAATACTCTTAAACTATTTTCTTATTAAGTTCAACATATCTTATGTTGCTGTTCGTTCCTTCGAATCTTGAAGTCAGACCTACTCAGTTGTATTGGTAGAAAAGACAAACAAACAACACTACTGCTTCCTGTATTCCTGACACTACTGCTTCCTGTATTCCTGACACTACTGCTTCCTGTATTCCTGAATCATGATGTCAGTTACCATACTAATGTATGTATGTATGTCTATATGTTCAAATGAATGTTCAACTCTGTAAACGTGTAGAAGAAGAGCGGGATCATAGAACTGAAAAACCTTTAGGCGTATCTGGAAGCCAGTTGTAACAAATATCAGTCACATAGTCTGTATCCCAAATGGCATGCTATTCCCACAGGGCTCTAGTGCACAATGTAGAGAATAGGGTGCCATTTGGAATGCAGTCGTATTTGCTCTGCATGTCTTTAGAAAACACACTTTAGTGCATGTACATACAAGCTTCTGCTACTGCTGTTATTGTGCTCTGTCATGCCGCTTGGATGTAAAAACTCAACTAGTCTCTCTATTCAGTCCGCATTGCGGAAGGCCAGCTTTACAGCGTGATTGAAATGTAAAGGCAATGTTCCCGCTTTAGCAGAGACTGTATTCACAGGAAACGCTGCATATGTTCCCGCTTTAGCAGAGACTGTATTCACAGGAAACGCTGCATATGTTCCCGCTTTAGCAGAGACTGTATTCACAGGAAACGCTGCATATGTTCCCGCTTTAGCAGAGACTGTATTCACAGGAAACGCTGCATATGTTCCCGCTTTAGCAGAGACTGTATTCACAGGAAACGCTGCATATGTTCCCGCTTTAGCAGAGACTGTATTCACAGGAAACGCTGCATATGTTCCCGCTTTAGCAGAGACTGTATTCACAGGAAACGCTGCATATGTTCCCGCTTTAGCAGAGACTGTATTCACAGGAAACGCTGCATATGTTCCCGCTTTAGCAGAGACTGTATTCACAGGAAACGCTGCATATGTTCCCGCTTTAGCAGAGACTGTATTCACAGGAAACGCTGCATATGTTCCCGCTTTAGCAGAGACTGTATTCACAGGAAACGCTGCATATGTTCCCGCTTTAGCAGAGACTGTATTCACAGGAAACGCTGCATATGTTCCCGCTTTAGCAGAGACTGTATTCACAGGAAACGCTGCATATGTTCCCGCTTTAGCAGAGACTGTATTCACAGGAAACGCTGCATATGTTCCCGCTTTAGCAGAGACTGTATTCACAGGAAACGCTGCATATGTTCCCGCTTTAGCAGAGACTGTATTCACAGGAAACGCTGCATATGTTCCCGCTTTAGCAGAGACTGTATTCACAGGAAACGCTGCATATGTTCCCGCTTTAGCAGAGACTGTATTCACAGGAAACGCTGCATATGTTCCCGCTTTAGCAGAGACTGTATTCACAGGAAACGCTGCATATGTTCCCGCTTTAGCAGAGACTGTATTCACAGGAAACGCTGCATATGTTCCCGCTTTAGCAGAGACTGTATTCACAGGAAACGCTGCATATGTTCCCGCTTTAGCAGAGACTGTATTCACAGGAAACGCTGCATATGTTCCCGCTTTAGCAGAGACTGTATTCACAGGAAACGCTGCATATGTTCCCGCTTTAGCAGAGACTGTATTCACAGGAAACGCTGCATATGTTCCCGCTTTAGCAGAGACTGTATTCACAGGAAACGCTGCATATGTTCCCGCTTTAGCAGAGACTGTATTCACAGGAAACGCTGCATATGTCGCTCAATCGGACATCACCTTTACATTTATTTAGCGGAATCTGAAACGCTTCAATTTTACAGATTGAATAGAGCCCTAAGGCTGGGATTTACTCCGATCGCATTTTGTCCGCAATGCATGTTTTAAAAGTAATGTTCCTGCGTTTTCAGAGACCACATACACAGTAAACGCTGCATATGTTGACTTATTCAGAAATAACCTTTAAATGGCGCATTGTCCAAACCCGCGATCTAAGGTGGTGAGGGTGTGAGGGTGATGAGGGTGGTGAGGGTGGTGAGGGTGTGAGGGTGGTGAGGGTGTGAAGGTGGTGAGGGTGGTGAGGGTGGTGAGGGTGTGAGGTGGGTGAGGGTGTGAAGGTGGTGAGGGTGGTGAGGGTGTGAGGGTGGTGAGGGTGTGAGGGTGTGAGGGTGGTGAGGGTGGTGAGGGTGTGAGGGTGTGAGGGTGGTGAGGGTGTGAAGGTGGTGAGGGTGTGAGGGTGGTGAGGGTGGTGAGGGTGGTGAGGGTGGTGAGGGTGTGAGGGTGTGAGGGTGGTGAGGGTAGAGGGTGTGAAGGTGGTGAGGGTGGTGAGGGTGGTGAGGGTGTGAGGGTGGTGAGGGTGTGAGGGTGTGAGGGTGGTGAGATATCTTCAGCTACCATTCTGTTGTTACATCATTTGCATTGACTTAAAGTAAGATCACTTTTTAAGTAGATGATTGTACTACTATGCTGTCTTTGTACAGTTGTTACTATGATATAAATATAATTACACTTTTTCTTTTAAATAAGAAAAAGTAAGATTGTGAATAAAAAATGAATGTTTTAAATCAAACATCAAAAAGTCTAATGATGTATAGTCGGATGAATTGGTAATAAACATGAATGTGTATTTACAAGACTGATATCCGATATCTTTTATCTACTTCAAACTGAGAATGTATCTATGTATGCATGGGTAACCCTGGGTTACCTGTTACTGTGTATGCATGGGTAACCCTGGGTTACCTGTTACTGTGTATGCACGGGTAACCATGGGGTTACCTGTTACTGTGTATGCACGGGTAACCCTGGGTTACCTGTTACTGTGTATGCACGGGTAACCATGGGTTACCTGTTACTGTGTATGCATGGGTTACCTGTTACTGTGTATGCACGGGTAACCCTGGGTTACTTGTTACTGTGTATGCATGGGTAACCCTGGGTTACTTGTTACTGTGTATGCATGGGTAACCCTGGGTTACTTGTTACTGTGTATTCATGGGTAACCCTGGGTTACTTGTTACTGTGTATGCCCATGGGTTACTTGTGTAAATCATAGTGGAGTTTGTAATGCCAGTATAAGCCCTATGAGATGCAAAGTAACACAGGTTTACAGCTGCGTGTGTGTGTGGATTATACTAAACTATTGGATTACAGAGGTCAGAGGGATAAAGGATAGTTCTCTGAAGTCAAATCCTCTTGATGCGTAATACCTGTGTTTCATGTTTCCAGGCTGCATGCGTCTCTGTCTAGACCATTATTCCAGAACAGTGCACTGGTGTCGGAGGAGATGAGAGCTGTTACCTTTTCTGGAGTTCCTGTTCATTTACATGTTAGTCATTTATCAGACGCTCCTATCCAGAGAGACTTACAGTTAGTTAGTTCATACATGTTCATACTTTTTTCATACTGGTCCCACGTGGGAATCGAACAAACAACCCTGGCATTGCAAGTGCCTTGCTCTACCATCTAGGCTACACGGGACTACACCAGAGCTACACGGGACTGCTACACGGGACTACACCAGAGCTACACGGGACTACACCAGAGCTACACGGGACTACACCAGAGCTACACGGGACTACACCAGAGCTACACGGGACTACACCAGAGCTACACGGGACTACACCAGAGCTACACGGGACTACACCAGAGCTACACAGGACTAATAATGAATGAGGTTCCAGATGGATGCAGGGAGATGTTGATGATGGATACAGAGCTGATGGATACAGGGTAGATGGATACAGGGGATTGCTGATGGATACAGGGGATTGCTGATTGATACAGGGGATGATGGATACAGAGAGATACTGATGGATACAGAGATGATGACTTCAGAAAAATGCAGATGGATACAGAGATGATGGATACAGAGAGATTATGGTGTGGGGAAGGAGGGAGAGGAGAAGATAGAGAGGAGAAGAGAGAGGGGAGAGAGGGAGAGGAGGAGAGAGAGAGAAGGAGAGAGAGAGAGAGAGAGAGGAGAGAGAGAGAGAGGAGAGAGAGAGAGAGAGAGAGAGAGCGAGGGGAGCGAGAGAGAGAGTGAGAGAGAGCGAGAGAGAGAGAGAGAGAGAGAGTGAGCGAGAGCAAGAGAGCGAGAGAGAGAGAGAGTGAGAGAGAGAGAGAGAGAGAGAGAGAGAGAGAGAGAGAGAGAGAGAGAGAGAGAGAGAGAGAGAGAGGAGAGAGAGAGAGGCCAATATTCTAGAGAAGTCCTCAGCCCCTGGTGTTAGTCTCCACAATTCGGAAGTTAGATGCCTGCTCTTTGCAGATGACCTGTGCCTGCTTTCACCCACAGCACATGGTCTACAGCAGAGCTTGGACCTGCTAGAGCAGTACTGTCAGACCTGGGCCCTGACAGTAAACCCCAAAAAGACCAAAACATATAGAGTATTGCACACAATACAACTATTTAGGTTTAAAAATAAGTTGGACTGGACACCTAAATAATGCAGTGAATGAACTGAGAGACAAAGCACGCAGGGCATTCTACGCCATTAAAAAACACATCCAAATTGAAATACCTATTACAATTTGGCAAAAACTAATTAAATGTGTGATTGAACCAATCGCCAAGGCAGGACTGTCTTAGGTATCTCTTTTGGTAGTGTTGTTTTGTCTGTCTTGTCGTGATGTGTGTTTGGTCCTATATTTATATTTCATTTATTTTTATTTTTAATCCCATCCACCGTTTAATGTGTTGGACCCCAGGAAGAGTAACTGCATATGTGGGAACTCCTTCAAGACTGTTGGAAAACCATTCCAGGTAAAGCTGGTTGAGAGAATGCCAAGAGTGTGCAAAGCTGTCATCAAGGCAAAGGGTGACTACTTTGAAGAATGTGAAATATAAAATAAAATGAAACACTTTTTTGGTTACTAGATGATTCCATATGTGTTGTTTCATAGTTTTGATGTCTTCACTATTACCCCTTTTCCACCAAAGCATTTTGCGAGCCGGTTCGGTGCCGGTGCCTACTCCCGAACCAGTTCTTTGTGTTTCGACAGCCAAAGAACCGGTTCTTGGCCAGGAAAATTGGTTCCAAAGCGGCACCAACTCTTTGCTGGACTAGAACCGTTCTTTTACCACGTCATGCTTACGTCGGGGGCTGGGGGCGGGGTTATTGTGACCAACAACACGACGGGAAAGGTTGTGACCGCCATTGCTGAAAACACAACTCCGTCTATAGTAATCCAGACGAGCAGCACAAATGTGTTCTAAACGTCTTCTTCTGGACCCAATATAGGATCGCAAAGCCAGGAGAAACATTTGCAGAGAGACGATGTAGTCCGCCATTGTAATTGTTATGCTTGAAGTTGGCGCAAGCGTTTCTAGGAAAGCTAAGACGTATGGCGACGTACACAGTGACGTAACGACGTCGTTCGCTGGGCTCTCTAGTCAGTGAAAAAACAAACAGGTTCTGAGAAGGTTCGCAAGTTGAACCAACTTTGAACCAGCACCAGTTCTGAACCAGTTATTTTTTGGTGGAAATGGGGTATATTGTTCTACAATGTAGAAAATAGTAAAAATAAAGAAAAACCCTGGAATGAGTAGGTGTGTCCAAACTTTTGACTGGTACTGTATATATATTATTATTTGTTGTTGCCTGTTTTGCATGTTATTTTTAAGTTAAAAATGAAAACTACTTTGAAATACCAGAACACCAAAGGAGTATGTTGACAGGTAGCCATTCCTCTTTTAGTGTTATATCAGGAATAAAAAAAATCAACCCTGACCAAAATATTATTTCAGATAATTGCAAGTCGGTTAGGACATCTACTTTGTTCATGACACAAGAAGTTCTTCCAACAATTGTTTACAGACAGATTATTTCACTTATAATTCACTATATCACAATTCCAGTGGGTCAGAAGTTTACATACACTAAGTTCACTGTGCCTTTAAACAACTTGGAAAATTAATGGCTTTAGAAGCTTCTGATAGGCTAATTGACATCATTTGAGTCAACTGGAGGTGTACCTGTGGATGTATTTCAAGGCCTACATTCAAACTTGTGATATTGATATTGCGAGGCGTGAAAGTGAGTGATGAGGCGGAAAATGAGAGAGAGAATGAAGGTAACAAGGTTGTAATATAATGAAAAAGACAGCAATATACATAGAAAGAATAATAACCTGCAAGGGTTGAACAGAAACACATGGAGTTAAATAGTGACCCTGATGACCAAGGTGGAACAGGTGTGGGTCATCAGGGTGCTGCTACCATCTTCCCCCCGACCACCGGTTAGAACGCCGGCGAGGATGAGAGGAGGAGGGACCGGTGCTCTGCGCGGGGCATTCGTTACAAAACTCAGTGCCTCTTTGCTCGACATCATAGGAAAACCAAAATAAATCACAAGTCTGGTTCTTCCTTGGGAGCAATTTCCAAACACCTGAAGGTACCACGTTCATCTGTACAAACAATAGTACGCAAGTATAAACACCATGGGACCACGCAGCCTTCATAACTCTCAGGAAGGAGACGCGTTCTATCTCCTAGAGATGAACGTACTTTGGTGCGAAAGGTGCAAATCAATCCCAGAACAACAGCAAAGGACCTTGTGAAGATGCTGGAGGAAACAGGTACAAAAGTATCTATGTCCACAGTAAAACGAGTCCTATATCGACATAACTTGAAAGGCCGCTCAGCAAGGAAGAAGCCACTGCTCCAAAACCGCCATAAAAAAGGTCTGATGAAACAAAAATAGAACTGTTTGTCCATAATGACCATTGTTGTGTTTGGAGGAAAAAGGGGGAGGCTCGCAAGCCGAAGAACATCATCCCAACCGTGAAGCACCAGGGTGGCAGCATCATGTTGTGGGGTGCTTTGCTGCAGGAGGGCCTGGTGCACTTCACAAAATAGATGGCATCATGAGGAAGGAAAATTATGTGGATATATTGAAGCAACATCTCAAGACATCAGTCAGGAAGTTAAAGCTTGGTCGCAAATGGGTCTTCCAAATGGACAATGACCCCAAGAATACTTCCAAAGTTGTGGCAAAATGGCTTAAGGACAACAAAGTCAAGGTATTGGAGTGGCCATCACAAAGCCCTGACCTCAATCCTATAGAAATTTTGTGGGCAGAACTGAAAAAGCGTGCGAGCAATGAGGCCTACAAACCTGACTCAGTTACACCAGTTCTGTCAGGAGGAATGGGCCAAAATTCACCCAACTTATTGTGGGAAGCTTGTGGAAGGCTACCTGAAACGTTTGACCCAAGTTAAACAATTTAAAGGCAATGCTACCAAATACTAATTCAATGTATGTAAACTTCTGACCCACTGGGATAATAATAATAATAATAATAATAATTCTCTCTACTATTATTCTGACATTTCACATTCTTAAAATAAAGTGGTGATCCTAACTGACCTAAGACAGGGAATTTTTACTTGGGTTAAATGTCAGGAAACTGAGTTTAAATGTATTTGGCTAAGGTGTATGTAAACTTTCGACTTCAACTGTATATGATGGTAATTTTCAGCTGTAGGTAAGATAATGCAGAAATGTTCTGAGCAAATAAAGTAAGAAATAACACTGAAAACAACAAAATACTGCAAAGTTGTCTAGAAGCTAGAAACAGGGCACCATAACTGTTAGCACCATTTTGTATTCTGACCTTAATCCCCACGGTCACCATGAAACACATCATGGTTCAGTAGATAGTAGATCTGATCTGATTTGACACATGAACTGTGATGAATCATATGAGATTGTCTCCTGACCCAGCCCAACACTCCTATCAGTGCCCTCTGACCTCTCCCCTCTCGCACCAGTCTCTCCTCCAACACTGAGTGAGCTTCACTAACCTATTTCAGGTTCTGTCTTAGTATCGCCTTCTCTCCATCCTTCTCCTCCATCTGTCTATCCTTCTCCTCCATCTGTCCATCCTTCTCCTCCATCTGTCCATCCTTCTCCTCCATCTCTCCATCCTTCTCCTCCATCTGTCTATCCTTCTCCTCCATCTCTCCATCCTTCTCCTCCATCTGTCTATCCTTCTCCTCCATCTCTCCATCCTTCTACTCCATCTGTCTATCCTTCTCCTCCATCTGTCCATCCTTCTCCTCCATCTGTCTATCCTTCTCCTCCATCTGTCTATCCTTCTCCTCCATCTCTCCATCCTTCTCCTCCATCTGTCTATCCTTCTCCTCCATCTGTCCATCCTTCTCCTCCATCTCTCCATCCTTCTCCTCCATCTGTCTATCCTTCTCCTCCATCTCTCCATCCTTCTCCTCCATCTGTCTATCCTTCTCCTCCATCTCTCCATCCTTCTCCTCCATCTGTCTATCCTTCTCCTCCATCTGTCCATCCTTCTCCTCCATCTGTCTATCCTTCTCCTCCATCTGTCTATCCTTCTCCTCCATCTCTCCATCCTTCTCCTCCATCTGTCTATCCTTCTCCTCCATCTCTCCATCCTTCTCCTCCATCTGTCTATCCTTCTCCTCCATCTGTCTATCCTTCTCCTCCATCTGTCTATCCTTCTCCTCCATCTCTCCATCCTTCTCCTCCATCTGTCTATCCTTCTCCTCCATCTCTCCATCCTTCTCCTCCATCTGTCTATCCTTCTCCTCCATCTGTCTATCCTTCTCCTCCAACTCTCCATCCTTCTCCTCCATCTATCTATCCTTCTCCTCCATCTGTCTATCCTTCTCCTCCATCTGTCTATCCTTCTCCTCCAACTCTCCATCCTTCTCCTCCATCTGTCTATCCTTCTCCTCCATCTCTCCATCCTTCTCTTCCATCTGTCTATCCTTCTCCTCCATCTGTCTATCCTTCTCCTCCAACTCTCCATCCTTCTCCTCCATCTATCTATCCTTCTCCTCCATCTGTCTATCCTTCTCCTCCATCTGTCTATCCTTCTCCTCCAACTCTCCATCCTTCTCCTCCATCTATCTATCCTTCTCCTCCATCTGTCTATCCTTCTCCTCCATCTGTCTATCCTTCTCCTCCATCTGTCTATCCTTCTCCTCCAACTCTCCATCCTTCTCCTCCATCTCTCCATCCTTCTCTTCCATCTGTCTATCCTTCTCCTCCATCTCTCCATCCTTCTCCTCCATCTGTCTATCCTTCTCCTCCATCTGTCTATCCTTCTCCTCCATCTGTCTATCCTTCTCCTTTATCTGTCTATCCTTCTCCTCCATCTGTCTATCCTTCTCTTCCATCTCTCCATCCTTCTCCTCCATCTGTCTATCCTTCTCCTCCATCTGTCTATCCTTCTTCTCCATCTGAGCTCGCTCAATCTTTTTCTGTGAGATCATGATGTTCCTCTGTAAATCAGGTAAAACTATCTTCATCAGGTTTCTCTCTGCTTCAACTCTGGTCTCTCCTTCATTGTTCTCCCTCATCTCCTTCATTGTTCTCCCTCCTCTCCTCCTCTCCTTCATTGTTCTCCCTCCTCTCCTCCTCTCCTTCATTGTTCTCCCTCCTCTCCTCCTCTCCTCTTCTCCTGCCTGTCTCTCCTCCTCTCCTGCCTGTCTCTCCTCCTCTCCTCCTCTCCTGCCTGTCTCTCCTCCTCTCCTGCCTGTCTCTCCTCTCCATCTCCTCCCTCCTATCAGACTCCCTACTCTCCTGCCTGTCTCTCCTCCTCTCCTCTTCTCCTGCCTGTCTCTCCTCCTCTCTTCCTCTCCTGCCTGTCTCTCCTCCTCTCCTCCTCTCCTGCCTGTCTCTCCTCCTCTCCTCCACTCCTGCCTGTCTCTCCTCCTCTCCTGCCTGTCTCTCCTCCTCTCCTCCTCTCCTGCCTGTCTCCCCTCCTCTCCTCCTCTACTGCCTGTCTCCCCTCCTCTCCTCCTCTACTGCCTGTCTCCCCTCCTCTCCTCCTCTCCTGCCTGTCTCTCCTCCTCTCCTGCCTGTCTCTCCTCCTCTCCTGCCTGTCTCTCCTCCTCTCCTGCCTGTCTCTCCTCCTCTCCATCTCCTCCCTCCTATCAGACTCCCTCCTCTCCTCCCTCTCCAGCTCTATTTTCTTATATTCATCCCTCTCTTCATTCACTTCTCTCTCCAGTACAGTGGTTTGTTCACCTCTCCCTCCAGTACAGTGGTTCTTTCGCTGTGTTCTGATATCTCCCTCATGCTCCTGGATCACTCCTTCTATATTTTCAGAGAGTCCTGTAGCTCTCTCTCTCTCTCTCTCTCTCTCTCTCTCTCTCTCTCTCTCTCTCTCTCTCTCTCTCTCTCTCTCTCTCCTCTCTCTCTCTCTCTCTCTCTCTCTCTCTCTCTCTTCATCAGGTTTCTCTCTGCTTCAACTCTGGTCTCTCCTTCATTGTTCTCCCTCATCTCCTTCATTGTTCTCCCTCCTCTCCTCCTCTCCTTCATTGTTCTCCCTCCTCTCCTGCCTGTCTCTCCTCCTCTCCTGCCTGTCTCTCCTCCTCTCCTGCCTGTCTCTCCTCCTCTCCTCCTCTCCTGCCTGTCTCTCCTCCTCTCCTCCTCTCCTGCCTGTCTCTCCTCCTCTCCTGCCTGTCTCTCCTCCTCTCCTGCCTGTCTCTCCTCTCCATCTCCTCCCTCCTATCAGACTCCCTCCTCTCCTCCTCTCCTGCCTGTCTCTCCTCCTCTCCTCTTCTCCTGCCTGTCTCTCCTCCTCTCCTCCTCTCCTGCCTGTCTCTCCTCCTCTCCTCCTCTCCTGCCTGTCTCTCCTCCTCTCCTCCTCTCCTGCCTGTCTCTCCTCCTCTCCTGCCTGTCTCTCCTCCTCTCCTGCCTGTCTCTCCTCCTCTCCTGCCTGTCTCTCCTCTCCATCTCCTCCCTCCTATCAGACTCCCTCCTCTCCTCCTCTCCTGCCTGTCTCTCCTCCTCTCCTGCCTGTCTCTCCTCCTCTCCATCTCCTCCCTCCTATCAGACTCCCTCCTCTCCTCCCTCTCCAGCTCTATTTTCTTATATTCATCCCTCTCTTCATTCACTTCTCTCTCCAGTACAGTGGTTCTTTCGCTGTGTTCTGATATCTCCCTCATGCTCCTGGATCACTCCTTCTATATTTTCAGAGAGTCCTGTAGCTCTCTCTCTCTCTCTCTCTCTCTCTCTCTCTCTCTCTCTCTCTCTCTCTCTCTCTCTCTCTCTCTCTCTCTCTCTCTCTCTCTCTCTCTCTCTCTCTACAAGGAGTAACCTGTAATCGGGTGTCCGTTCTACAAGGGGCAACCTGTAATCGTGTGTTGGTTCTACAAGGGGTAACCTGTAATCGTGTGTCCGTTCTACAAGGGGTAACCTGTAATCGTGTGTTGGTTCTACAAGGGGCAACCAGTAATCGTGTGTCCGTTCTACAAGGGGCAACCTGTAATCGTGTGTCCGTTCTACAAGGGGTAACCTGTAATCGTGTGTTGGTTCTACAAGGGGCAACCAGTAATCGTGTGTCCGTTCTACAAGGGGTAACCAGTAATCGTGTGTCCGTTCTACAAGGGGTAACCTGTAATCGTGTGTTGGTTCTACAAGGGGCAACCTGTAATCGTGTGTTGTCTTACCATCCCCGGTCACATAGAAGCTGTTCTCAAACCGCTCCTGGTTTTACGTACACGGTACGCATGATACCAGGCCGGGGCCGATGGAACACCTGCAACAACATTACAGACCATGGTTCTTAGTTTAGAAATATTATGGTAATAATCCTATATGAAACCCATATTATAAGGATAGAGAGAGAGAATAAAAACATCTCAAATGTATTAGACATTTAGATCTCTTCTGACCAACCACCTTGTGGTACCAATGCCACGCCTCCAGGTTGATGGGCTCACCTACAGTACCCAGAATCCTCAGCGATGACAGGTTATACCTGCAGGAAGTGACAGGGTTAGGGCGAATGAGTAAAGAAGTGCTGATCTGGTCTGGTTCACTGAATGTTGGTTCTCTTTTTGCCCAACAGATGGTGCTAGTGGACAGAAGGCCACTGCGTTATTATAGCCACAGTGCTATAGCTCAGATCTGTGTTAAGATTAAGGCCGGGATTCAATCTGTTCAGAGGTAGATCCACGTAACAATGTGCTTGACATTTAAATCACCAACCCAACATGTTTACCATCACCAACCCAACATGTTAACCATCACCAACCCAACATGTTAACCATCACCAACCCAACATGTTAACCATCACCAACCCAACATGTTAACCATCACCAACCCAACATGTTAACCATCACCAACCCAACATGTTAACCTTCACCAACCCAACATGTTAACCATCACCAACCCAACGTGTTAACCATCACCAACCCAACATGTTAACCATCACCAACCCAACATGTTAACCATCACCAACCCAACATGTTAACCATCACAAACCCAACATGTTAACCGTTAGACCAAAAGGCTTCCCACAAACCAACATGTTAACCGTTAGACCAAGAGGCTTCCCACAAACCAACATGTTAACCGTTAGACCAAGAGGCTTCCCACAAACCAACATGTTAACCGTGTAAAGCAGGTAGCCTGCTACCGTTTGGAGGACACCCTGTAGGGTAGGAAGACACAGGGTTAACACAGGGCTAATACACACACACACACACACACATTTACGAATGCACACACAAGAACATGCACACATTATCACTTGAGTGGGTGTATGAGTGTGTGTGTGTGACTGAGTGAGTGAGTGAGTGAGTGAGTGAGTGAGTGAGTGAGTGAGTGAGTGAGTGAGTGAGTGAGTGAGTGAGTGAGTGAGTGAGTGAGTGAGTGAGTGAGTGAGTGAGTGTGTAAGTGTGTAAGTGTGTGTGTGTGTGTATGTGTGTGTAAGTGTATGTGTGTGTGTGTGAGTGTGTAAGTGTGTATGTGTGAGTGTGTGTGTAAGTGTATGTGTGTGTGTGTGTGTGTGTGTGTGTGTGTGTGTGTGTGTGTGTGTGTGTGTGTAGAGGTACACCAGGAAATACAGCAGGACCATGACAGTCAGAATACAGTAGAAGTACACCAGGAAATACAGGTGGAGGACAGCACATCAACAAACACGACTCAGGGTAAAAAAATATATTTAAAAAAATTGCTCAATCTCAAAAACAACTATTTTAGGCCGTCAGTGATAGTTTCATGGATTTATTCTGGGCCTACCTGCAACCTGTTGGAAACATCTCCACTTTGTACCCTTTACTACTAAACATCTTGTAACAGTGGTGGATGCTCTGTGGAGAAAAGAAAAGGAGAGCTGTCAGCATAGATACCTGATGTATTGTCTGTCTGTAAGGGCAGTGCAGCTCTGTCAGCATAGATACTGTATGCCAGGGCGGCATTGGACTAAGATCCAGTGGAATAGTAAGCTTTAAAGTATACAAAATACACATAAGAGATTGGTGATGCAGTATGTAAACACCATTAGGTGACTAAGATACTGAGAATAGTATAGCATACAGTTAGACATATGAGATGAGTAGTATAAGATACAGAAACATTATTAAAGTGACTAGTGTTTCATTCCTTAAGTGGCCGGTGCTTTCTAATCTCAAATCAAATCAAATGTTATTGGTCACATACACATGTTCAGCAGATGTTAATGTGGGTGTCGTGAAATGCTTGTGCTTCTGGTTCCGACAGAGCAGTATATCTAACAGTAGGAATGAATTAGGCCTATATACATAAGGACTAGCGGCATGGACTAAGATACAGTAGAAGAGTATTGAATACAGTAAATACAAATGAGATGAGGAACGCAAGATATGTAAACATTATAAACATTATTAAAGTGGCTAGTGTTCCATACCTTAAAGTGACCAGTGATTTCTAGTCTGTGCCTCTAGGCAGCAGCCTGAGATAGAAGATGTTTTTCAGTCTCTCGGTCCCAGCTTTGATGCACCTGTACTGACCTCGCCTTCTGGATGACAGCAGGGTGAACAGGCAGTGGCTCTGGTGGTTGATGTCCTTGATGATCTTTTTGGCCTTCCTTTGACATCACGTGCTGTAGGTGTCCTGGAGGGCGGGTAGTTTTCCCCCGGTAAACCACCTCCTCAGGGAAGGATCCTCATCATGAGAGCCAGTGGATGATTAAACCACCTCCTCAGGGAAGGATCCTCATCATGAGAGCCAGTGGATGATTAAACCACCTCCACTAAAGCAGGGATTGACATTGAAGTCCTAAAAGGCACTTGACCATCGGGGCAAGTTCAGAATATTTTTTGGTTGTCTGAAGATTATGATCACTTGCCCGAAAGTGTAAATGTACATTCAGAGGGGCAATATATCTGTCAGGCTCTATGGATGTCTATCCACTCCAGCTCTGTTCCCTAGCCATGCACCGTGACAACATGTCTATCCACTCCAGCTCTGTTCCCTAGCCATGCACCGTGACAACATGTCTAACCACTCCAGCTCTGTTCCCTAGCCATGCACCGTGACAACATGTCTATCCACTCCAGCTCTGTTCCCTAGCCATGCACCGTGACAACATGTCTAACCACTCCAGCTCTGTTCCCTAGCCATGCACCGTGACAACATGTCTATCCACTCCAGCTCTGTTCCCTAGCCATGCACCGTGACAACATGTCTAACCACTCCAGCTCTGTTCCCTAGCCATGCACCGTGACAACATGTCTATCCACTCAAGCTCTGTTCCCTAGCCATGCACCGTGACAACATGTCTATCCACTCCAGCTCTGTTCCCTAGCAATGCACCGTGACAACATGTCTGCCTTTCACCTACACATATGGGAGAAATCAGAAAGATTAGTACTGGAATCTTCTCTGAACAGGCTCAAATTGCCTGACTGTCAGAAATGCCATACATTGTCTGTCTTTCACTTAAACAATGGAGGGGAACCAGATAAAGGTCCGTTTTAGGCTACTGGAATTCTTTCCAGTTTGGGTGTTTTCTCAAAAAAATCTGAGCAGGGCAAACTTAACTAGCACTTGTGTAATGGGAATACTTAAGATGAATTCCTAGTACCTTGTGTAGTCTGTAAAACACTGTGAGTACCTTGTGTAGTCTGTAAAACACTGTGAGTACCTTGTGTAGTCTGTAAAACACTGTGAGTACCTTGTGTAGTCAGTAAAACACTGTGAGTACCTTGTGTAGTCAGTAAAACACTGTGAGTACCTTGTGTAGTCAGTAAAACACTGTGAGTACCTTATGTAGTCAGTAAAACACTGTGAGTACCTTGTGTTTGGAGTTTCTACTAACCTCTCAGGCTGGTTTTTGCAGAACAGTCGTCTGCTGATTAGAATATAAGTGCCTTCTCAGAAAAGGCTAGTTAGATTGTTTATCTTACTCTGTGTTGTCTCCCTGTTGCAACTTGGAATAAAGCAGATTGATTTCTTATTGACTTCATCTGTGACTGCTCTTCTCTTTTGTTCACCTGGAGATTCCTATTACAACTTTCCCCAGGCAATAGAGCACTCCAGTATCTCTATTTGCACATCATCATCTGCACATCTATAACTCCATTATCTCTATTTGCACATCATCATCTGCACATCAATCACTCCAGTATCTCTATTTGCACATCATCATTTGCACATCCTTCATTCCTGTGTTAATGATGATAATCTGTAACTTATTTCACCACTATGGTCTTATTTATTGTCCTACCTCCTAACCTTACTGCATTTTGCACTACATTTGCACTCTGTATATAGATGTTCTATTGTGTTATTGACTGTACGTTTGTTTATTCTCATGTGTAACTCTGTGTTGTTGTTTTTTGTTGCACTGCTTTGCTTTGTCTTGGCCAGGTCACAGTTGTAAATGAGAACTAGTTCTCAACTGGCCTACCTGGTTAAATAAAGGTGAAATAAAAAAATACGTAATGTCAATCCCTGCACTGACCACGATGGAGTGGGCAGCTCCTATCCTGGCGCAGGCCAGCATGGTGTAGACCAGCTCAGGTATCATAGGGAGGTAGATGGCCACCCTGCCTCCCTTCCTCACTCCTTTCAAATTGAAATGCGTCCAGAGGGAGCTGAAGTTGCGGATTGCTGAGGGGAAGAGAGTGTATAAGGAGAAGATGGAGGACAAGCTGAAGCAGAGCCAGGTGAGAGAGATGTGGAAGGGTATGAGAAATATCACTGGCTTCAAAAAGTCAAACAGTGGGCAGACGGAGGGGACCCAGGACAGAGCCAATGAGCTAACAGGTTCGATACTGGCCCTGTCCACCTCCCTTCCAGCTCCCCAGACCACACACCCTCACGGCTGTCCCACCCCCACTTTGCTCACAACACCTCTGCTGAGACAATCAGTGACCCCACCTCCGCCCCTGCTCCCCCTGGACTGATCCTCAACACCCCCCTTCCCCCCACCTCCCCACCTGGGCTGGCTTTCACCACCAACCAAGTGAAGAGAGAGCTGGAGAGACTACATCAGTGGAAAGCGGCGGGCCCTGATGGCATCAGCCCAAGGGTGCTTAGGGTCTGTGCTGACCAACTGTGTGGAATACTCCAGCATCTCTTCAACCTTAGCCTGAGCCTAGAAAGGGTCCCTGTGATGTGGAAAACATCCTGCCTCGTCCCAGTGCCCAGGAAGGCACACCCCACTGTCCTGAATGACTTCAGACCTGTAGCGCTAACATCCCACATCATGAAGACCCTGGAAAGGTTAGTCCTCGCTCACCTCAGACCCCTGGTGTGTTCAATGGACCCCCTGCAGTATGCATACCAGCGCAACATCGGGGTGGATGATGCAATCATCTACCTTCTGCAGAGGGCCTACTCTCACCTGGACAACGCAGGCTGCACTGTGAGGGTTATGTTATTTGACTTCTTCAGTTCCTTCAACACCATTCAGCCCCTGCTACTGGGTGAGAAGATGAGGAGGATGAAAGTGGAAGCACCCTTAGTCTCCTGGGTCACGGACTACCTGACCGGTAGGCCACAATTTGTGTGACTACAGAGCTGTGTGTCAGAACGGGCAGTTAGCAACACAGGGGCTCCCCAGGGAACGGTCCTGTCCCCCTTCCTGTTCACCCTCTACCCCTCAGACTTCAGATATAACTCTGAAACATGCCACCTACAGAAGTTCTCGGATGACTCTGCTATTGTAGGGTGCATCAGGGGTGGGCAGGAGGAGGAGTACAGGAGCACAATCAGTGACTTTGTGTTGTGGTGTGAGCAGAACCACCTTCACCTCAACATCAGCAAAACAAAGGAGATGGTGGTGGACTGCAGTCCCTATACAGGGGATGGATGTGGAAATGGTTGGGTCATACAAGTTCCTGGGAGTCCATATGGACAACAGGCTGGAATGGGCTGGTAACACCGGGGCCCTGTACAAAAAGGGCCAGACTCTACTTTCTGAGGAGGCTCAGGTCCTTCAACGCGTGCAGTAAACTACTGCATACCTTCTACCAGTCTGTGGTGGCCAGTGCCATCTTTTTTGCAGTGGTGTGCTGGGGAGCTAACATCAAAGCCAGTGATGCTTCTCGGGTAAATAAGCTGATCAGCAAGGCTAGTTCTGTCCTGGGGATGAGCTTTGACACTATAGAGGAGGTGGCGGAGAGACGGATCCTGGCCAAACTGCTGGCCATCATGGACAACGTCACCCACCCTCTGCACGCTATGGTTATGACGCAGAGGAGCACTTTCAGTGCTTTCAGTCAATTATTAGCTACTGAAGTATTTCTCTGCCATCAACCTGTATAGTATAGTTAACCATCCAACATCCACAAATGTATAGTGTACATATTCAGCCAACCACCCATACTATCTATCTATCTATCTATCTATCTATCTATCTATCTATCTATCTATCTATCTATCTATCTATCTATCTATCTATCTATCTATCTATCTATCTATCTATCTATCTATCTATCTATCTATCTATCTATCTATCTATCTATCTATCTATCTATCTATCTATCTATCTATCTATCTATCTATCTATCTATCTATCTATCTATCTATCCTGTAACACACGCCAGAAGACGTGGATATATTTTAGCTGTATATGATCATAGGTTAAAGGGCAGTGTTGTGCTGGTTGTGACATGAAGCTGAGTATTTAAAACATGGCACCATTATGAATGTTTTTCAGAGAGTAGTAAAGTGGTATCCAGCCTATTTGTTTCATATGCCACACTAAGGAGTACTGCCTTACCCATCTGCTTCAGAACGTTGGAACACCAAAATGTATCAACACATCCTGTTGTTTCCAAAGCTTGGATCTGACCCCACATGTTGCACTGTAGATAGCTGGCATTAACCTGATCAGCCAGTAAGTGGATGCATGATGAAGAGACGTGGCTGACTGTTTTACCTAGTATGGCATTAATAATTGTAAAAGCAATTTTGAATATCATAACTTCAATATCATAGATATCCAAATAATGTACTGATCAAGAACAGACCAATGACTGTGAGCAGGCCAGGCAGACTAGGCCTCAGTCTGGCTGTATGCTGAAGAGACAGAAATGACCATCTCAGGCATTCATCAAACCTTACAGTTACAGCTAACCTTACAGAATATTACAGCTATCTGGTTAACGCAATGATTGAGAACAAGCCAGTGACAGTATTAAGGAATCGTCTTGGCTCTGGAGTGGCGCAGGGGTCTAAGGCACTGCATCTCAGTGTTAGAGGCGTCACTACAGACCCTGGTTCGATTCCAGGCTGTATCACTGTCACGAGAATTTCTATCTCAATGTTCTAAATGAACTCTTTTATATCTGTATCCTGAAGGTTGTAATGCTTCAAAATAATACAGACAGAGTCCCAGTCTTGCAATGGTCAGTATTTTATTCAGAGAGCTCAGCCCTCTAAGTTTAGGGCCCATCTCAGGGTCTGCCTAACCTCCAAGCCTAACAGCCCCCTCACCCTCCCTGGGAAGGGGACTCCTTCCTCCTGTTATCTAGTTTTTACAACATTCACAAATAGCCTGTCTTCTCCTTTGTTGTCTTAACTACATCCTGACTATTTTACCAAATGGTAAAATACTGACCTAGTCTTGACTTGTCTATGTACACACATTCTTAGAATTATAATCTCATAATTCAAATACATTTCACACATTACACAGTTTAAGGGTGGAATACTTTAGTCATTACTTTAAACATACACATTTCTTTATCAATCACAATCCGACAATGTGCATGATGAAGAGACGTGGCTGACTGTATCACCTAGAGAATTTGTCCCAATACTTTTGGTTCCCTAAAATGGGGGGACTATTGCAAAACGATGAAAATACACTCAAATTAAAGTCTGCACTTTAACCTCTTAGTCATTGTATCATTTCAAATCATCCAAAGTGCTGGAGTACAGAGCCAAAACAACAACAACAACAACAACAACAATGTTACTGTCCCAATACTGTTGGATCTCACTGTGTGTGTGTCGGTTGATACAGTGTTGTGTAAAGTTCAAACACCTGAATCTGAAACCCTCAAGGTTTTGGGTGCTAGTTTCCTGTTGGTCTCAGTAAACATGAACCTAAGCCCCCCCATCTCAGCCCTGGCTCTCTGAGAAACAGGTATTTCTTGTCTGTGAAGTTCAATCTTCACACTTTGACAAAGTAAATATTTGCTCATGTATGAAATGAAAAGCTAAACCATCTACAGTAGACCCATTCAGTACACACATAGCAAGCTAGAGTGTTGCTGTATAAACTGACTGAATAGTAGTACTGTAGTGTCTAGAGGACTTGGCCTCCCGTACCCGGGCCACTCCGGGGGGGACCGCTCAATCCAATGACATGGACTTGGATGCTTCAAATAGCTGAGCTGCAAACAGTGCCTCAAATGTAGGCTGCATTATTTTTCAACTTCAACTGAACAAGTAGAAACAGTCAAATGCAACTTGTTGTCTTTTCTTACCAGTAGAATGCCACTCGTTCACCAAGATTCTTATCCTTCACGTTCCTGTCCAGGACGTTGTAACACATGTTGGTTTTGGCCCCCTCCATGCATATTCCCTTTGGTTACATCAAAGTTATACAACAAGTTAAATGTGTCCCGTCGGAGGCTTCTTCCAATAGAAGTCACTAGCAACCTCTTTCCAGAATACTGCAAGAAAAAAGGACATACAGATGTTGTTTAGAGCACAGACAGACAGACACACAGACAAACACAGACACACACAGAAAGACAGACAAACACAGGCACACACACAGACACACAATCTAATGCAGATGAGTCATGTGGACAGGACATACCCGCACAAAGCTTCTGTTATTCTGCTAACAACAAGCACACATGCCTAACAGCCTTCTGAATCTACCCTCCGGCTCTTCAATAGACTTCTTGTAAAGTTCCAGATAACAGTTGAAGTCTGGCACATGAGCATCCTTCTGCAGACCCTCTGGAGGACGGTACATCTTGTCCTCTATGTGTTGAGAGCCAGGGACCACCATGGTTGCTAGACAGACAGACGTACTGTAGATAGATCTATCTGACTGGAGAGAAAGAGAGAAATAGATTAAGCCAAGCAGTCACTCCACTGATCTGATCTGTCTATCATCAAGCCTAGAGGAAGGGAGAGACTAGAGATGAGATACAACTACAGGAAGCTTCAGGCATTGGAGCAGTATATTGTGACTATGCTTTGGCCACACCCCTAATCCAAGATTTTGTGTCCCTTCCACAGCCTGCTTAGTGCCAAGGGAGCCAATCAAAACGCTCAACATGGTACTCCCACCTTTTCATTGGCTGAGCCTGGTCTGTTGATCACATTATTTTCAGAGATATTCTGTACAAGGAATGCATCGGTAGGCTGGGTGAATGCTAGTTGTGACTAGAGGAAGAACAGATACAACCGGCAGTGACTTTTCGTAGCAGGTTAGGAGAACATTTTAGCTAATCCTAAATCTTCTAACCTGCCACATTAATTCTCCTAACCTGCTGCATAAATTATCCTAACCTGCTGTGAAAAAGTAACTTCCGGTTGTAGGTGTACTTCCTCTAGTCAGAACCGTGAATTCTGGGCTGAGCAACAGACAGACGGACAGACAGTAAGACAGACAGACCGACAGGCAGACAGACAGAGAGACAGTCAGACAGAGAGACAGTACAGACAGAGACAGTACAGACAGACAGACAGTCAGCCAGACAGACAGACAGACAGACAGAAAGACGTAGTGTAGTGCAATGTAGTGCAAAATGCAGTAAGGTTAGGAAGACAATAAATAGGCCATAGTGGCAAAATAAATTACAGATTAGCATAATCACTGGAATGATGGATGTGCAAATGATGATGTGCAAATAGAGATACTGGGTTGCAAAATTGAGCGGAAGTAAAAAATAAATATGTGGATGAGGTAGTAGGGTGGGCTATTTACAGAAGGGCTGTATACAGGTGCAGTGATCGATAAGCAGCTCTGACAGCTGATGCTTAAAGTTAGTGAGGGAGATAGGAACCTCTAGCTTCAAGCTTCAAACTCTTCTGAAGTCAAATCTCATACACCTAAATACTTCTCTGTAGCTGCCACCACAACATCTATTTTCTGTGATTTACGTTTACATACGGAGCTAACCTTACATATATCACTCGTTGGCCTATCCCTCTGTGCTGGCACAGATCTACTACTCACAGGGATACTCTCAGGATCCCTCACCCTTGACCCATCCTCCTCTACTTTCTTCACTGCCTCAGCATACAACACCCTCTTCACTACTCTGACTGGCCACTTCAATCAGCCTCTCTCGCACCGGACACTTCCAATCCCCAGCAGCATGGGCACCCCTACAGTTGACACACGCAACTTTATTCACCGAATCGACACAATCAACTGTCCCATGCCCTCCTGCACTCTTCCCACATCTTGGAATCTCCCTCGTACACACTAAGATCAAAGCAAGAAAGTTGCGTGACACAGAGCGCCCGCTCCTCTGGTCAGAAGAAACACTAACAAATATCACAAGTTCACTACAGGTTACCTTCACTGATTCAACTGAACCAAATATCACAAGTTCTCTACAGGTTACCTTCACTGATTCAACTGAACCAAATATCACAAGTTCACTACAGGTTACCTTCACTGATTCAACTGAACCAAATATCACAAGTTCACTACAGCTTACCTTCACTGATTCAACTGAACCAAATATCACAAGTTCACTACAGGTTACCTTCACTGATTCAGCTGATTCAACTCCTTTCCCACCATGAAACCACAAATGGATCGACCTAAAGGCTAGGATCCACTTTCTCCAAAAATGTAACTCCTACTGGACCAGATTGTTCTTTATCATGTCCATTGATGCCAGGCTCTGAGCTCTTCACCACACCTTCTACCTCACCATTTTTTACCTTTATTTTACTAGGCAAGTCAGTTAAGAACAAATTCTTATTTTCAATGACGGCCTAGGAACAGTGGGGGCAGAACGACAGATTTTTACCTTGTCAGCTCGGGGATTCGATCCAGCAACCTTTCGGTTACAGGCCCAACACTCTAACCACTGGGCTACCTGCCACCATGATCCACTTCCACTTCCCCTCCAGAACTGTCTGGTTCTGAGCTCTTCACCACACCTTCTACCTCACCCTGATCCACTTCCACTTCCCCTCCAGAACTGTCTGGTTCTGAGCTCTTCACAACACCTTCTACCTCACTACCTCACCCTGATCCACTTCCACTTCCCCTCCAGAACTGTCTGGTTCTGAGCTCTTGACCACACCTTCTACCTCACTACCTCACCCTGATCCACTTCCACTTCCCCTCCAGAACTGTCTGGCGCATTAATCACTCTGTTTGCACTTGACACCTCATCTCCATTTTTTATCTCCATATTCGACTTCAACTGCTTTCTCGAGACTATTGCATCTTTTTTAGGGAGACTTCGGTCAGACTGAAAATCCTACATGATTTAATGTTTTTTTTAAAGCCTGCAGTTAGTTACTTGAAATCATGACAAAATATGATTACAAAATTGAATACACTGACAAATGTATATTTACAGTAAGTTAGCTGGCTAGGCTAGTCAAACTGTAACAAATGTGCCGAACTGCTAAACTCGGAACCAATCAGAACTCCCGTACATACCCCTAGTGATGAAGGCAGCCAATGTCCTGCTTCTATCTACGACGTGAACGCAGACTATTGTGAAAACGTGAGCTGCTGTCTAGTGAAGATGAACAGATATAGCTAGCTCTCAAAGACTGAAATAAGATGAATATCTGTTTTCGAGTGCACTTGAAACATGCAGCATAAAAATGGTCTTGATCGTATGAAGTTAACTCCGTTGACCACATAGCCATTTTATTGAAAGCTGTTGGGGTTACGCCAATTCTGTTGCAAAACGTTTATTGAACGGAGAGGGGCCTAACTGAATTTGTTCAATAAAAAACTCTTGTTTTAACGGGTTGCCATGTCCACCACTGCCTTATGTCACCAGCTTTCACGACGCTCATATTGCTGAATTTTACAATGACGGTCTACACCGGCCAAACCCGGAAGCCGCCCTATGGGACAGTATGGAAATACTGAAGGTTAAATCAGCCAAATAATCTTCTTGGATTGTTCACATTATGGAGATACATTTGGACAGAAAAGACATTTGAATAAGCATCACATTTCTGATCATTTTGATCTGCGGTAGATTAGTTTCCCTTCAGAAGGTAACGCGTTGCGTAAACCAGACCCTCTCAATCGAGAGCAGCGGTGATCGATGCGGTGACGTCAGCCCTCGCTGTCGTTCAATAAGGGTTGTATCAACCGGACAAAGATACGCTGTGAACATGTTTTTAACTTACGCAATTCGATCTGTTGTATCGCAAACGGTATGGTTATAACAATTTACTCATGTTAAGCTAACATTATCAGTTAAGAATCATTACGTTTTATGAGAATTTAATGAAATATGCTGCATGCACTTGACAAGTTGACAAGGGCAAGCGGCCTAGCTAGCGGACTGGCTAGTTAGCTAGTTACGTTGTACGTTAGCTAGCTAGTATCTAACTACACCAGCCAATGTTCCACTTTCATTACAGTAATGATTTAGTAAAATATTAATATGCACAATAATGTTGATTGAACAATTGTGAAAATATCTCTTGTCCTTGTCTGTTAGCTAGCGAAAGCTTCCTGACTGGCTAACTAACTAATTTAGCGTCTTCTTCTTCTTCTTCTTCTTCTTCTGTCAATGTTCCCTGTTCTCAGACCAGGCAGGTCAGGAGTCTGCACCAGTCTGCTGCCAGAGCTGGAGCTGGGGGCATCTTTGTGGTGAGTGCTGCTGTGTAGGATCTGTAACCTTGCTGATTTCAACCAGATGTTTCACCAGAGAGGTTAGTCAGAAAGCCTTACTGTATTATATTCTTGATTTATCTCGGCCACTAGTCTGGGTACCAGTCTTTTTAGTTACATAAAGATACATAGTATTTTTACATAGTATTTGTAGTGGGGAACTTTGAATGACGAGAACCTCTCTGGTGTGATGTGATCACATTGGCTGGTGGTAAAAATGCAATAAACAGGAATCCTCTGTTCTCCTCACACCCTATGTTTACAATTAAATGTACTATGTCAGAATACCCAATGTTAATGTTTATAATCAAATTGATTAAGTTATGTTTTCCTATCAGTTTAATTTGCATAAACATTGTGATTGGATGACTGCTGCCAGTTAGGGTTATCAAATCAGGATCAAATGTTCTGATATCCTCACTCATTAATGATAGAATGTTCATATTTGAAGATTTGACAAAAGGCTAGTCTCTGGTTATGACAGGAGTGGCAAGGTGTGTAATCACTGAACATGGACTGCAAGCAGGCTAACACAAGACTATGATGTGACTAACACAAAGAACCTTAAGCCAATATGACCATATCTCCAAATTGATCATGGCTTGTTTCGTACATGTTCAAGTACACTGTTGTCAAGGTCTGGTTGGTACCCTGTTGTCAAGGTCTGGTTGGTACGCTGTTGTCAAGGTCTGGTTGGTACGCTGTTGTCAAGGTCTGGTTGGTACGCTGTTGTCAAGGTCTGGTTGGTACGCTGTTGTCAAGGTCTGGTTGGTACGCTGTTGTCAAGGTCTGGTTGGTACGCTGTTGTCAAGGTCTGGTTGGTACGCTGTTGTCAAGGTCTGGCCTACTCAACTATATGCCTTTCATACCCATTGTATCATGCAACTACTGTAGGATGTTATAAAAAAATATTAAAAAGTTTAGAATCAATATATCAAAAAATATTGTGATACTACAGTCGTGGCCAAAAGTTTTGAGAATGACACAAGTATTGGTCTCCACAAAGTTTGCTGCTTCAGTGTTCTTAGGTCTTTATGTAAGTAGTTACTATGGTACACTGAAGTATAATTACAAGTATTCCATAAGTATCAAAGGCTTTCATTGACAATGACATTGTTTATGCAAAGAGTCAATATTTGCAGTGTTGACCCTTCTTTTTCAAGACCTCTGCAATCCGCCCTGGCATGCTGTCAATTAACTTCTGGGCCACATCCTGACTGATGACAGGCCATTCTTGCATAATCAATGCTTGGAGTTTGTCAGAAGTTGTGGGTTTTTGTTTGTCCACCCGCCTCTTGAGGATCGACCACAAGTTCTCAATGGGATTAAGGTCTGGGGAGTTTCCTGGCCATGGACCCAAAATGTTGATGTTTTGTTCCCCAAGCCACTTAGTTATCACTTTTGCCTTATGGCAAGGTGCTCCATCATGCTGGAAAAGGTATTGGTCGTCACCAAACTGTTCTTGGATGGTTGGGAGAAGTTGCTCTCGGAGGATGTGTTGGTACCATTCTTTATTCATGGCTGTGTTCTTAGGCAAAATTGTGAGTGAGCCCACTCCCTTGGCTGAGAAGCAACCCCACACATGAATGGTCTGAGGATGCTTTACTGTTGGCATGACACAGGACTGATGGTAGCGCTCACCTTGTCTTCTCCGGACAAGGTGTTTTCCGGATGGCCAAAACAATCTGAAAGGGGATTCATCAGAGAAAATGACTCTACCCCAGTCCTCAGCAGTCCAATCCCTGTATCTTTTGCAGAATATCAGTCTGTCCCTGATGTTTTTCCTGGAGAGAAGTGTCTTCTTTGCTGCCCTTCTTGACACCAGGCCAAACTCCAAAAGTCTTCGCCTCACTGTGCGTGCAGATGCACTCACACCTGCCTGCTGCCATTCCTGATCAAGCTCTTCACTGGTGGTGCCCCGATCCCGCAGCTGAATCAACTTTAGGAGACGGTCCTGGCGCTTGCTGGACTTTCTTGGGCGCCCTGACGCCTTCTTCACAACAATTGAACCTCTCTCCTTGAAGTTCTTGATGATCTTATAAATGGTTGATTTAGGTGCAATCTTACCAGCAGCAATTGTCAATATTCACAAGGAATATTGACTGTTCACAAGGAACATTGACTGTTCACAAGGAATATTGACTGTGTTTACACAGGCAGCCCAATTGAGATATATTTTTGACCAATCACATCAGATCTTTTCACAAAATATAGTTTTCAGAGCTGATCTAATTGGTCAAAAAAACAATGAGTGAAAAAAAAGGATCAGAATTAGTCTGCCTATGAGCAATGCAGCTTACATGTTGGATACGGCACTCCTACTGGTGTAGATAAAGGATATCTCAATCTTTACCATTTCCTCACTGATCTATGGGGAGATTGTCATTTTCCTGATGAGTTGGTTGGTTTACTAATTAAACATTTGAACTAATACAATATGTTTAGTTTTTGCTTGGCAGGTACTGGTAGGATTTCAGTGTGATGATTGACCTGCTGTTTGTCTCTACTGTAGCACAGAGACACACCTGACAACAACCCAGACACTCCTTTTGAGTTCACTGTGGACAACCTGAAGGTGAGTGGATGATTAATGTATTTTAAGAAGCTTTATAACCATCACATTCTGTTATCAACAACCACATCATATACCCTCACTAATGAAAGCTATTGTTGTTTAGAGGATTGATGCCATCATTAGTATGTACCCTGAGGGCCACAAGCAGGCCGCCACCATCCCTGTGTTGGACCTGGCCCAGAGACAGCATGGATGGCTCCCCATCTCAGCCATGAACAAGGTAATCGATCAATATCCCCATCTCAGCCATGAACAAGGTAATCGATCAATATCCCCATCTCAGCCATGAACAAGGTAATCAATCAATATCCTGACTGAGGCATCTGTTTGCTTTAGAATAGAGTATGTTCATCTGTTTGCTTTTGTAGCAACATATTACTTTTTGTAGAAGCATAGAATGACAGAATCTCTACTTGCAGACCTGGGGTGTGATCAGTAGATTTGTAGAAGCATAGAATGACAGAATCTCTACTTGCAGACCTGGGGTGTGATCAGTAGGGATGAAACATTTAAACTGAGTCATCCACTATTGGACTGACCAATGCTCAACCCTTTATTTGTTAATGAGCCTCAATTTTTCTCTCTTCTCCCAGGTGGCCGAGGTGCTTGAGGTCCCTCCGATGAGAATCTATGAGGTAGCAACGTTCTACACCATGTTCCTGAGGCAGCCGGTGGGGAAGTACCACATCCAGATCTGCACTACAACTCCCTGTATGCTTTGCGATTCCGACAGCATCCTGGAGGCCATCCAGAACAAACTGGGTAAGAGATCAACTGTCCCGTTTGGTTCACAGACTGACCCAGAATGAAGGGGATCAAAGTGGAGATTAAATCTTTTTTTTTTATGACAGATGAACTGGGAGTATATGACAGATGAACTGGGAGTATATGACAGATGAACTGGGAGTATATGACAGATGAACTGGGAGTATATGACAGATGAACTGGGAGTATATGACAGATGAACTGGGAGTATATGACAGATGAACTGGGGGATAAACATGTGGATGCATACAATATGTCCTGCAACCTCACATGGAGGGATTTTCCCGGCCACATGGATAAGTTATTTCTTAATAAGCTTAAACTTCATTAAACTTGTAATTTGATTTTTATATAGGCTATTTTATTATTTTTTATTGAATCTTTATTTAACTAGGAAAGTCAGTTAAGAACAAATTCTTATTTATAATGACGGCCTACACCGGCCAAACTCGGACGACGCTGGGCCAATTGTGCTGCACCCTATGGGACTCCCAATCACGGCCGGTTGTGATACAGCCTGGAATCGAACCAGGGTGTCTGTAGTGACGCCTCTAGCACTGAGATGCAGTGCCTTAGACTGCTGCGCCACTCGGGAGCCCATGGTTTGTCCTCCAAACTATTGATATGGTTTAGTCACCTTAAGTTAAGCTATTCAAACAACTATCCAAACTCTGTTACATTCATTGTTTGATCGGGATAAAGCCATGCATAAAACAATGGAAGTTTAGCCTAATAGCCTATAGAATGGCGAGATAAGTGAATATAGGATATGTTTTAGACACAAGAAACTCTACATGACCAAAAGTATGTGGACAACTGCTCGTCGAACATCTCAGCGGCTGAGACGTTACTCCTAGATGTTTCCGCTTCACAATAACAGCACTTACAGTTGACCGGGGCAGCTCTAGCAGGGCAGACATTTGGCAGACTTGTTAGAAAGGTGGCATCCTATGACTGTGCCACGTTAAAAGTCACTGAGCTCTTCAGTAAGGCCATTCTACTGCCAATGTTTGTCTATGGAGATTGCATGGCGGTGTGCTCAATTTTATGCACCTGTCAGCAGCGGGTGTGGCTGTAACAGGTGAATCCACTAATCTGAAGTGGTAATAGGCAATAATAAGCTACTTAAAAAAATACAAAATGATTCCACGGGTGATTGCCAACCACCTTTAAAAAAACAAGAAGAAGACGTTGCTAATTTTAGAAGCCAATAAATAAAAAGCTGGAAAGCAAATAAGACTTGACTACTAAGTTAGGTTGTTATAACAATGGATCGCTTTGTAACAAAAAGGCCTCGAGCTCTGAACCCGAACGCTAAAGTTACTCCTTCCACCTCGTCCGAGGCCACAAACGATAGTGTCACGGCTCCACCTGCTCCAGAGGCACCTGCCCCGAAAATATTCAGAAACCTACCTAAAGTTTGGATTTACCTTCAAAGAAAGCGAAGGAATTGAATTGCCGATGTGTGTTATTTGTGCAGCAACTCTCAAATGAAGGCATGAAGCCATCAAAGCTGCAACGACACTTGGAGACTAATCATGGCCACTTGAAAGATAAACCGCTGGAATATTTTCAGACTTGTCTACAGTCACTCCAAGGCCAACAGACAATGATGAGGAAATCAGTGAAAGTTGGAGAGCTCGCTTTGAAAGCCTCCTATCAAGTTGCTCTTCGCATCGCTCAATGTAAAAAAACGTATACAATTACGGAAGATTTGATATTGCCCGTGGCCAGTGATCTGTGCAAGACCATGTTTGGTAATAATGAATATGCCAAAAAACGGATGACTATCCCGTTATCAGACACAACGATTGCTCGGCGAGTTTGCGAAATGGCATCTGATGTGAGGGAGCAGTTAATTGAGCAGCTGAAATCGGCGGAAGCCTTTTCATTACAGTTGGATGAGTCTGTGGACGTGTCCAAAGACGCACAGCTCTTGGGATTTGTGCGTTTTGTTGACCAAAACGAAATGTGTGAGGAGTTTTTGTTTTATAAGAAGCTCCCTGAACGCACAACAAGCTCTGAAATTCTGAAAGTGATTGATTACTTTTTCAGAGCAAATGAGAGAAGCTGGGCAGTGTGTTGCAGTGTGTACTGACGGTGCGTACTGACGGTGCGAGCGCTATGACTGGTCAGAAAAGTGGACTGATGGCGCTTATCAAAAAAGTCACCCCAAAAGTTACGTGGATTCACTGCATGTTACACAGAGAATCTCTTGCTGCCAAAGAAATGAGTGCTGACTTTGCTCATGTTATGGACACTGTTGTGAAGACTCAATGTGGTTAAGAAGACTGCCTTGCAAACGCGCCTCTTTGCTGCGCTCTGCGACGCTAAAATTAAATCTAGAATCGGCTTCCTATTTCGCAACAAAGCCTCCTTCACTCATGCTGCCAAACATGCCCTCGTAAAACTAACTCTTTGACTTCGGCGATGTCATTTACAAAATAGCCTCCAACACTCTACTCAGCAAATTGGATGTAGTCTATCACAGTGCCATCCGTTTTGTTACCAAAGCCCCATATACTACCCACCACCGCAACCTGTATTCTCTCGTTGGATGGCCTTCACTACATATTCGTCGTCAAACCCACTGGCTCCAGGTCATCTAAGTCTTTATTAGGTAAATCCCCGCCTTATCTCAGCTCGCTGGTCACCATAGCAACACCCACCCGTAGCATGCGCTCCAGCAGGTATATCTCACTGGTCACCCCCAAAGCCAACACCTCCTTTGGCCGCCTTTCCTTCCAGTTCTCTGCTGCCAATGACTGGAACGAATTGCTAAAATCCTTGAAGCTAGAGGTTCCTATCTCCCTCACTAACTTTAAGCATCAGCTGTCAAAGCTGCTTATCGATCACTGCACCTGTATACAGCCCTTCTGTAAATAGCCCACCATACTACCTCATCCTCATATTTATTTTTTAGCAAATTTTGCACTCCAGTATCTCTATTTGCACATCATCATTTGCACATCTATCACTCCAGTGTTAATTCTAATTTGTAATTATTTCACCACTATGGCCTATTTATTGTCCTACCTTCATAACCTTACTGCATTTCCACACACTGTATATAGATTTTCTATTGTGTTATTGACTGTACGTTTGTTTATTCTCATGTGTAACTCTGTTGTTGTTGTTTTTTGTCTCACTGCTTTGCTTTGTCTTGGCCAGGTCACAGTTGTAAATGAGAACTTGTTCTCTACTGGCCTACCTGGTTAAATAAAGGTGAAATAAAATTTTAAATAAAAAATAATACAATTGGAAGAGGGTCACAATGCGCTCCTGTACCATTCCGAGATCAGTTGGCTTTCTCGTGGATCAGTATTGGCCCGTGTGTTTGAGTTACGCACAGCTATTCACGAGTTTCTAGTTGGCCAAAACCGCGCGGAGCTGGCTGCACATTTCAATGACAATGTCTGGCTCACTATACTGGCATATCTTGTGGGTATTTTCTCAGAGTTGAACAAACTGAACAGTTCCATGCAGGGCCGTAATACACATGCCATTCAGCTGTTTGACAAGATGGAAAGCTTTCTGAAGAAAACAACGAGATGGAGAGAGCGAATCAGGGAAGGTAACTTTTCTATGCTTCCATCAGTGGAGGAGTTGGCTGATTCTGCAGTGCTTTCGCCTGACGTGAAATACGCAGTTATTGGACACTTGGAGGCACTCCAAAGTCAATTTGGAAAGTACTTTTCTGAGGCTGAGTCCTGGAGAATAGACAAGATATGGATACAGTTTCCATTCAAAGACAAAGCATATGACAGCTCAAACTTGACAGCCTCTGAGGAAGATCAGCTGATAGAGCTGTCCACAGACAGCACACACAAGAATGTATGAGTCAAGGCCTCTCATTCAGTTCTGGATTTATTGCCAGAAAGACTTCCCCAGCTCACTGCAAAGGCAATGCTGAGCCTTTTGCCTTTTGCAACAACATATCTTTGTGAAAGTGGATTTTCATCCCTCACCTACCTGCAGAGCAAATACCGGTCCAGACTGCAGCCTGAGGATGACATGGTGCTCTGCCTGACAACCTCCATCTCCCCCAGAATAGACCAGCTGTGTGCTACCCACCAGGGCCAGTCATCTCACTAAGGTAGGCCTATGTGTCATCTATAAGATAAATAAACCCAAATGGAAACCTCATCAATAATAATAATAAAAACAAAAACATTTCATCAAACATAACCATTTAGTATATAAATCAGTTAAACCAATAATAGTTGTGTATAACTGAGTTGAAAACAGGTTAAAAGAGGTGATAAATATGTTAGTCAGTTACTGTTAGTGTACGGCCAGGCTTAAAACAGGGTCCCTGCTCTATTTCTCTATCGGCCAAGGGGTCCCTGGGCTGAACAAGGTGGAAGACCCCTGGTCTAGATGAATAGGGTTAGGCTACAGTCTAGATGAATAGGGTTAGGCTACAGTCTAGATGAATAGGGTTAGGCTACAGTCTAGATGAATAGGGTTAGGCTACAGTCTAGATGAATAGGGTTAGGCTACAGTCTAGATGAATAGGGTTAGGCTACAGTCTAAATCAGCCTGTCTTAAAGTATGGGTGTCAGAGTAAATGTATAATTATTTAATTAATTACTGGAATAGATTTAGGCCAAAGTGAAACTGCTCAGTTTGCTTTCTGCTTAGCAGCCGTGACTCTGCTCAGTTTGGCCGCTGTGTGAGGGGGAGGAAGATGCCGTGTGCTTCACGGTTTACCGGATCTCTTTGTCAGTTTTCTTGAAGATCACTCCTCGACCCACACGCTGCAGCTCTGTTGTTCAGCAGATGATGATGCGCCATCAGCCGCTGGCTTGTCATTCCTACTCGCCATCACTCACCGCTGTCATCGAATGGACTCAACTGAGCCACAAGTTCTGACTGAGCTCAATTGTCATGAAATGCAAATACAGCAATGAGTTTCTCTCTCTTTCGGCTTAATACAAACTTTGAGACATAACGAGGAGCACCCACAATGTGTTTTGTGCGAAGAGGAGCTTAGTAATGAGTCTCTCAAAATATTAAAACGGCAGGTCCTGACCAAACATCCCCAGCATGACGGTAAACCCAGGGAGTTCTTTCAGAACAGGGCAGAATGCTTCAGGAAACACTGCTTCTACAGTGGAAAAGTAAATCAGCTAGCAAGGCATTGTTGTCATGTTATAACAGGTGATGATGAGCAGAAATAAGGGAGTACTAACTCTCATAGTAGTCATGAGTTTCTCTTTCAAACAATCCTTGTACACAGCTAACAGCTAGCTAGCTAACGTTAGCCAAGGCAAGCTATCTAGCTACTTATAGTGCAGCCCTAAGTAACAGTACAGATGGAGATGGAAAAACAACTGATGCTGTTAAAATACAAGTAATCAATGTTATTCTGAACTGGAATACACTGACTGACTCAAGATGCTTTTCGACGCAAACACACTCTTAACAGTGCTGGGTTGTTCATCTACAGCAGGAAGCGTCTCCTGCCGGGCTGAGGAACCAGTAGATGTTCTGATCCAGTTTGGCACCACATACCTATGTGAGTCAGGGTTCTCAACTCTGGCGTACTTAAGAAAGAAGCAAAGAAACAGACTCAATGCTGAGCACGACCTCAGGGTTGACCTCAGGGTTGACCTGTCAAAAACTGAGCTCAGAATAGACCTGCTTGTTGAAAACTTCAACCAGTCACACCTTATTAGGACTGTGTTTGTGTGTGTTTGTTTTCTGGTCTACATCTGTGTGATGTGATCAATCAGTTTTTTCCAGGTCAGCATAAAAATGATTTATTGTATTTTAACAGCAACCGTTCCAACCTAGACAGATATATGACTGTTTTTAATGGGGGAATAAACATGAGTATCTATTTATATGGGTATTTTATTGTTATTTGTCTGTGTTGCATTTGTTAATGGACATAAGGGCAATAAAATATACCGATATTTATGTATAGTTGCATGTTATCGTAAACTGGGGTCCCAGGAAAACACAGAATATCTCATTTGCGTCCCAGGCTGAAAAGGTTTAAGAACCCCTGGTCTAAATGAATGGGTTTAGGCTATAGTCTGAATGAATGGGTTCAGGCTATAGTCTGAATGAATGGGTTTAGGCTATAGTCTGAATGAATGGGTTTAGGCTATAGTCTGAATGAATGGGTTTAGGCTATAGTCTGAATGAATGGGTTCAGGCTATAGTCTGAATGAATGGGTTTAGGCTATAGTCTGAATGAATGGGTTTAGGCTATAGTCTGAATGAATGGGTTCAGGCTATAGTCTGAATGAATGGGTTCAGGCTATAGTCTGAATGAATGGGTTTAGGCTATAGTCTGAATGGATGGGTTTAGGCTATAGTCTGAATGAATGGGTTTAGGCTATAGTCTGAATGAATGGGTTTAGACTACATTCCTCTTGTGTTCTGTAGACTATATCACATATTGAAATACGTTAATCCTACATGCTATAGCCTAATTACTCTGAATGACACTGTCCTGACCAACTATTAATCAATTAAAATTATTTATCACGACATAACCGTGATAGCTAAACTTACTGTATCTTTTCTTGTGAATATGAAGTCAGTTCTTTTGCAGTGTCAAGATGCTGGGTTCCAGTCTGTTTCTGCTATCCTGCAAACTCCTTATGGAATTGTCATGTCAAACATGTTTGGCTTGACAATGGAGTTGGCAAAAGCTCAAACAGATCTGGGACCAGTTCACTGATCCTTCCATCAGATCAGTCTAAAGAGCCTTTACATCTTTCTCCTTCTCCTTCAGGCATCAAGGCAGGAGGGATGACGGCAGACAAGCTGTTCTCTCTAATAGAGGTGGAGTGTCTTGGTGCCTGTGTTAACGCTCCCATGGTCCAGATCAACGACAACTACTATGTGAGTATACTAGGGCTGGGAATGGACAGGAACCTCACGGTACCATATTATCACCATACTTAGGTACCAATACAATATGTATTGCGATTCGATACCGTGATTGTATTACGATTCGATGTTCCAGACAGATTGCTCACCGTATGTCTGCTGCAGAGGGACGAGAGAGAGCCACGAGAAAACAAGTTTTGATCAGTCATGGAAATAAGTGCTGAAAACTATATATGTTTTATATTGGTTAACCAGTTTTATTGGTTAGGCTTTAACAGACACACATTAGGTTGGAGAATTAGTCGTTTTTTGGGGGGGGGGGGCTCCCGAGTGGCACGGCGGTCTGAGGCACTGCATCTCAGTGCTAGAGGCGTCACTACAGACCCTGGTTCGATCCAGGAATGTATCACAACCGGCTGTAATCGGGAGTACCATAGGGCGGCGCACATCCGGGTTAGGGGGTTAGGTTCCTTGCTCAAGGGAACATCGGCACTAGGTGGCACCTGAGATATTGACGCCAGCAACCCACGGGTTGCCCGCTCTCTCACCGCCAGAAAATAAATAATAAATAAAAGTGCTGAAAACAAATTGGCTCCCTATTTAAAAATAAGTTTTGGTGCAGCCGACTAGCGTAAAAATAATACTGCGATATTCTCAATGATATTTACAAAAATATTAGTGAGTTGGTTTTCTCTAGTTCTCAATTACTTTAAGAATTAAGCAGAACTGATTGTTTTTTTTGTAACTGAAGAAATATAGCAATGCAAATGTCCCTAATATTTAGGAATGAAGTTATATCAAACTGGTTTTATGTGATAGGATGGTTCTACTTTCTACCGAAAGGTTGCTGGTTCAAATAAGGTGAAAAACTTGTCTGGTCCTTGAGCCAAGGCACTTAACCCTAATTTTCTCCAGGGGCTGACCCTGTGGGTAGGCCGTCATTGTAAATAAGAATTTGTTCTTAACTGACTTGCCTAGTTAAATAAATGTTAGATTATGTGTTTATAGACTGGTTCTGTGTGTTAGGATAGTTTTGCTGTCTGAAACTGGATATTTTTATGTGTTGCTGCTCTCTGGTTTCCAGGAGGACCTGAGTCCTAAAGACATTGAACAGATCATTGATGAGCTGAAAGCTGGGAACGTCCCTCCGCCTGGGCCCAGGTATGAATGTCTATCTATCATATGTCATATTTAAGGTCCTGTGTTTTGTGCCATAGTAATATTTTATCCTGTATTTTAGGTAAGTAATTGACTGAGGATGGTACTGGACCCATTTGTGAAGTTTGATGAAAAACCTTTTAAATAATGGTTAAAATCCAGGCATGTCACATGATTTTAAGAAACACAGAGCCCTACCCATACAATGCAACAGCATGTTGTTTAGCACTGGACTGGTGCTTTGCCCACCCATACAATGCAACAGCATGTTGTTTAGTACTGGACTGGTGCTTTGCCCACCCATACAATGCAACAGCATGTTGTTTAGTACTGGACTGGTGCTTTGCCCACCCATACAATGCAACAGCATGTTGTTTAGTACTGGACTGGTGCTTTGCCCACCCATACAATGCAACAGCATGTTGTTTAGTACTGGACTGGTGCTTTGCCCACCCATACAATGCAACAGCATGTTGTTTAGTACTGGACTGGTGCTTTGCCCACCCATACAATGCAACAGCATGTTGTTTAGTACTGGACTGGTGCTTTGCCCACCCATACAATGCAACAGCATGTTGTTTAGTACTGGACTGGTGCTTTGCCCACCCATACAATGCAACAGCATGTTGTTTAGCACTGGACTGGTGCTTTGCCCACCCATACAATGCAACAGCATGTTGTTACTTCTCTACCAGTGAACTATGAAAACTAGACACTGGTGCTTTTTACAGCCGGTTGATTATTGAATCTAAGAAATTGATAATTAGAGAACTAAGTAAACTATTGTTTCTAGTGTGTGTGTGTGTGTGTGTGTGTGTGTGTGTGTGTGTGTGTGTGTAGTGCATTTGGAAAGTAATTTTTCCACATTTTGTTACGTTACAGCCTTATTCTAACCCTAATCAATACCCCATAAGGACCAAGCAAAAACATTTCTTTTTAACATTTTAGTAAGTTTTCAGACCCTTTACGCAGTACTTATGGCGGCAGGTGGCCTGGAGGGTAAGAGTGTTGTGTCAGTTAGATACTTTATTGATCCCTGAGGGAAAAATTTATTCGTCAAGCAGCTACGAAAAAACACAGGACAGGTGCAAAATGGCACAAAAGATACATGATACATAGTGCGGCAGTATGAAAAAGTATAAAAATACAAGAAGTCTGGAGTGCAAAAAGCTATAGAATGGCTGAATATGTACACTATACATTGTTAGTGTTATGTGAAGAAAAAAAAGAAAGGTTGCTGGATCAAATCCCCGAGCTGACAAGGTAAAAATCTGTTGTTCTGCCCCTGAGCAAGGCAGTTAACCCGGGCGCTGAAGACGTGGATGTGGATTAAGGCAGCCCCCCGTACGCATTCAGTTGTACAGTAACAGACTAGTATCCATCCTTCCCTACTTTAATGGAGCACCTTAGGCAGCGACTACAGAGTTGAGTCTTCTTGGGTACAACCTTGACACACCTGTATTTGGGGAGTTTCTCCCATTCTTCTCTGCAGATCCTCTCAAGCTCTGTCAGGTTGGATGGGGAGCGTCGCTGCACAGCTATTTTCAGGTCTCTCCAGAGATATAAAATTTGGTTCAAGTCCGGGCTCTGGCTGGGCCACTCATTGCTTCGTTTGGCCGGGTGGCCAGCTCTAGGAAGAGTGTTGGGTCTTCCAAACTTCTTCCATTTAAGAATGATGGAGGCCACTGTGTTCTTGGGGACCTTCAATGCTGCAGAAATATTTTGGTACCCTTCCCCAGATCTGTGCCTCGATACAATCCAGGCTCGTAGCTCTACAGACAATTCCTTTGACTTCATGGCTTGGTTTTTGCTCTGGCATACACTGTCAACTGTGGGACCTTTTATAGACAGGTGTGTGCCTTTCCAAATTTTTTAAATATTTTTTTTATAACTGGGCAAGTCAGCTAAGAACAAATTCTTATTTACAATGACCGCCTACCTACAGGGTCAGCCCCTGGAGCAAATTAGAACCAGCGACCTTTCGTTTAGTGGCCCAACGCTCTAACCGCTAGGGGGAAAAAAATATTTAATCAATTTTAGAATAAGGCTGTAATGTAATAAAATGTGGAAAAAGTCAAGGGGTCTGAATACTTTACGAAGGCACTGTGTATGTATATATTATTTATTTTACACTTCGTCTTTTTGACTTACAAAACATAGAAATCTGACGTTTTCACATCTGTTGATGTTGGGGGCCATGCTTGAAATGAATATAAAGTTAAATTCCTTGTTGTTATTTATCTTCCAGGAACGGGCGTTTCTCCTGTGAGCCAGCAGGTGGACTGACGTCTCTGTCTGAGCCTCCTCCAGGACCTGGTTTTGGTGTCAGAGCTGATTTATAAAGAGCTTTAGAAGAACCTAATATAAGATCTTTATAAAGACCTGAACAACAGGACGCCCAGGCTTAACTTCCCTAGGATGTTCAAAGTGTATGAACATTATAATACTGTAAATAAAATCTCCATTAAATTGTGCTTTTGGTGTCTGACTTTGTGTCAATTTGGATTTGAGATCATTAGAAGACATCCTTTCTATTTTCTTTGGCCTAAAGTTAAAGCTAGGTTGAATCCTATCCCCTATTTAGTGCACTACATAGGAAGCACACCTATATACCATTGGGGGGGACCCTGCTTTCACTAGGATGTTCAGTGGAGCATTATAACAATGTAAATGTAATTGTTATCTTGGTTTTGGACTGATTCTGTGTGTCAGTTGGGGTTAAAGACTTGCCAATTATCTCTGGATAAAAATTAGATTGACAATAATGGATACATACAGAAGTATTTACCTTAAATGGAGGTACCATTTATTAGAAACAGCAGAGATTACATTCAAGGCAACTTACGTTTGACAAAAGTTAACTTGAGAAAGAATAGTATACCATATCAATCTGTCAGCTGCTACTTCTCACACAGCAATTCAACCAAACAACCGTCTCACACATCAAAACAACCCTCCCACACAGCAATTCAACCAAACAACCGACTTGATTTATTTTATTGAGAGCAAAATTGTACTACTAAGGGTAAATGAAAATGCATGTAAACAAACACTTATGCAATGAGCTGTAGTAAAACCTACAGTTGCGATGCAGTGCTTTTAAGGCAGACCACCTTGACAGACATGATGCAATGCCCTCATGTTCAATACCATCTCAATGATAACCTAAACCTACCCCCACATTCAAGCCCGGATGCTGATGGCTAGTCGCCGTGTCTAGCCACTGCCCCTCCCCCATTATGTTTCTCCTCTTGTGAATTTATGGTTGTTTTCTTCCGCAATGTAATATTCCCCCACCGCGCATGCGCTTTAATAGTCTAATGCAAATATCACTGCGCCACAACAATCCAATGTAGATAGAGCGGCAGGACTGATGCAACACATTGACGGAACTAGTATACAGTCTATACATTAAGTTAAATTAGAATTGTATTCAACAAATTTACAGAGAGGACGTTTTAATGCACTAGTCAAATTACCTCTGTGTTATTTCTTCATCCGACATGTTCGAGAACATTCCTACTGGCCGCAGAGTCGAGCGGAAAATATGACGTCAAGCGTCTAGCGTCACCGCCTCTCCAATGCGCCCACAAGGTTCACAAGCAAAATGCTCACCATTCGGTGTCCATAAACTGTATAAAATACCACTATAAATGTACATCGTACTCTAACGAAGCTGTTTATGGTGTCAAAGCCTTTCTATCCGTTTTAGAAATGGTTTAAAATGAGGTAAATCGCTTGACATACCCATTATCCAGCAGACGTAGCCCTTTTTAAGCTCGGCAGGGCTAAGTGACCACATGACTGCTCTCCGCCAATGGGACGGCGTCCTGCACGTTCTGCTGGGCTTTCCTTGGAGACGACGGACTGGGGATGTTTTCAAACCCAGCTATCAACTGGGAACAGACGTCACACAGCTACTGTTAATGTTCAATATTGAGCAAATTACTGTTTATACTACGTAGTTTATAATCATGGCGTAACACAAATGAGCAAGCGGAACCCGAAACGCATTGGAAAGGTAAGCAGAACGTAAGACTTATATATGTTTTGTTTTTTTGATTGCCCACGATCATAGGAAAACCCAGTTAGCCATCGGGTTAGTTCGAGAGCTAGCAAGGTAGCTAACTTTGACGTAACTGCGTCCGAAAATGTAACGTTATGCCACAGCGTGGGTTTTCAGTTGTATATCACGTGCGTTAGATACACATTTATCTGACATTATATTTACTTAGACATTATTGTGGTGAAGTTGCTTTTGCGCCAATAATTGTAGCATGCGCTGCTTGTGTCGAGGGCAAAACTGGGTGACAACTGGCTAGCTAGTTAGCCTGCCAGCTTCAGTTAGCCAATGACAATGTTCGTCGCGACGCGTAACTAGCTAGTACATGGGAAGGAAACGGTAACGGGCGTTCGCCTCAGCGGGCTTTTGTTTATACTGGCATGTTTGTTCTCTCAACGTATACATTTTAAGACTTCAAATACTTAACATGTTTTCTAAAGTGAATTGACCAGCAAATGTTCGCAAGTTTGGTTACGAATCATAACTAGGTAGTCCTTCTGAGGTGGCTCGATAGCTAACTCTTACTAGTATAATTTTTGCGCCCAACGTAACGTAAGAATAGTATTGTATGAAAGCTAGGTAACGTTCTCGTTCCTTAGTAACATCTGACACCGTACAGGCGGCGGCGGCTAGCCAACATGTTGGGGGTGTGTTGGGTGATACAAAGCTCTGTGTCTGTGGCGTGACCGTCCTTCGCTCTGCAAACCTTTTGTCTAAAGGACGTATCAATACATATATGCTCACTCAGATCCTACACAGATGCAAGCCACCAGTGCAGATGTATAGCTGAATATTACTTCAGACCTGTCTCGTTCATTACAGTGACAGAAGAAATGCCTTTTACATGAGTATACAATGGGTGCAGAATGAACGGTTTCCATGAAGCATGATGAAATATCTAATCAATGGCGATTTCATTTCTACCATGCTGTTGCAGTATTTTGTATAGCCTAATATCAGTGCAATTCGGTTGGAATTGATATCACGCTATTGTTTTCAGTGAGGCAGCAATGATAATAACACTGAATCTATGAATTAAGTTTTGAATAGGCCTACATTTTATTAAATGTAATTTTATATTTGAAATCATATTTCTCTCTCTCTCTCTCTCTATATATATATATCACACACACACATACTACCGTTCAAAAGTTTGGGGTCACTTAGAAATGTCCTTGTTTTCCTCTTCTCTGTTGATGTTGAGACTGGTGTTTTGTTGAGACTGGTGTTTTGCTGGTACTATTTAATGAAGCTGCCAGTTGAGGACTTGTGAGGTGTCTGTTTCTCAGACTAGACACTCTAATGTACTTGTTCTCTTGCTCAGTTGTGCACCGGGGCCTCCCACTCCTCTTTCTACTCTGGTTAGACAGTTTGCGCTGTTCTGTGAAGGGAGTAGGACACAGTGTTGTACGAGATCTTCAGTTTCTTGGCAATTTCTAGCATGGAATAGCCATCATTTCTCAGAACAAGAATAGGCTGACGAGTTTCAGAAGAAAGTTCTTTGTTTCTGGCCATTTTGAGCCTGTAATCAAACCCACAAATGCTGATGCTCCATATACTCAACGAGTCTAAAGAAGGACAGTTTTATTGCTTCTTTAATCAGTTTTCAGCTGTGCTAACATAATTGCCAAAGGGTTTTCTAATGATCAATTAGCTTTTTAAAATAATAAACTTGGATTAGCTAACACAACGTGCCATTGGAACACAGGACCCCAAACATTTGAACGGTAGTATATACTGTATATACACTCACTATATACACTTCATTAGGTACACCTTCCTAGTATTGGGTTGGACCCCCTTTTGCCTTCAGAACTGCCTTAATTCTTCGTGGCATAGATTCAACAAGGTGCTGGAAACATTCCACAGAGATTTTGGTCCATATTGACATTATAGCATCAGTTGCTGCAGATTTGTCAGCTGCACATCCATGATGTGAATCTCCCGTTCCACCACATCCATGATGTGAATCTCCTGTTCCACCACATCCCAAAGGTTCTCTATTGGATTGAGATCTGGTGACTGGAGGCCATTTGAGTACAGTGAACTCATTGTCATGTTCAAGAAACCAGTTTGAGATGATGTGAGCTTTGTGACATGGCAAGTTATCCTGCTGGAAGTAGCCATTAGAAGATGGGTACACTGGTCATAAAGGGATGGACATGGTCAGCAGCAATACTCCGGTAGGCTGTGGCGTTGAAACTATGCTCAATTGGTGCTAAGGGGCCCAAAGTGTGCCAAGAAAATATCCCGTGCACCATTACACCACCACCACCACCAGCCTGAACCATTGATATAAGGCAGGATGGATCCATGCTTTCATGTTGTTTACACCAAATTCTGACCCTACCATCTGAATGTCGCAGCAGAAATCGGGACTCATCAGACCAGGCAACGTTTTTCCAATCTTCTATTGTCCAATTTTGGTGGGCCCGTGCAAATTGTAGCCTCAGTTTCCTGTTCTTAGCAGACAGGAGTGGCACCCGGTGTGGTATTCTGCTGCCGTAGGCCATCTACTTCAAGGTTTGACGTGTTGTGCGTTCAGAGATGCTCTTCTGCATACCTTGGTTGTAACGAGTGGTTATTTGAGTTACTGTTGCCTTTCTATCAGCTCTAACCAGTCTGGCCGTTCTCTTCTGACCTCTGACATCAACAAGGAATTTTCGCCCAGAGAACTGCTGCTCACTGGATATTTTCTCATTTTCTGACCATTCTCTGTAAACCCTAGAGATGGTTGTGAGGGAAAATCCCAGTAGATCAGCACTTTCTGAAATACTCAAACCAGCCCGTCTGGCACCAACAACCATGCCACGTTCAAAGTCACTTAAATCACCTTTCTTCCCCATTCTGATGCTTGGTTTGAACTTCAGCAGATCGCCTTGACCATATCTAAAGACATTGAGTTGCTGCCATGTGATTGGCTGATTAGATATTTGCATTAACAAGCAGTTGAAAAGGTGTACATAAAGAAGTGGCCGTGTGTGTATGTATGTATGTATGTATGTTTTTATTTATAAATGTGTGTGTGTGTGTGTGTGTGTGTGTGTGTGTATTTGCTACCACCATGACCTGTCATTATTTAGCTCAATTACAGAATTCTGATTTGAATGCCATAATCGATACACTAAAATAGGTCCTGACACTGTCTTCAATGATCATGTCATTACATGTATTTAGCAGTCACCTTATTTGTCTTACTGTAGTAGCTTAGCCTAGCCTACCTAATATTTAGTACCAGCCTACGCAATGGGATTCAAAATGAGGCCCACAAGACCACACAAGCACCCCAAGGTCCTTCCTGACTCTTCTATACCTCAAAACACTCACCACCTTGACACTTCTAAACAACATTGACTCAATGATACTGAACTAAACACGACAAGTATCTTCTGGTTCAAGTGCAGCTGCTGGACAAAGATCAGCATGAGGGAAGAACAAATAAAATATGTCTAGTAGCCTACTCTGTTGTGCTCCGACCAGTCTAGTAGCCTGCTCGGTTATGCTCCGACCAGTCTAGTAGCCTGCTCGGTTATGCTCCGACCAGTCTAGTAGCCTGCTCGGTTATGCTCCGACCAGTCTAGTAGCCTACTCTGTTATGCTCCGACCAGTCTAGTAGCCTACTCTGTTATGCTCCGACCAGTCTAGTAGCCTGCTCTGTTGTGCTCCGACCAGTCTAGTAGCCTGCTCGGTTATGCTCCGACCAGTCTAGTAGCCTGCTCGGTTATGCTCCGACCAGTCTAGTAGCCTGCTCGGTTATGCTCCGACCAGTCTAGTAGCCTACTCTGTTATGCTCCGACCAGTCTAGTAGCCTACTCTGTTATGCTCCGACCAGTCTAGTAGCCTGCTCGGTTATGCTCCGACCAGTCTAGTAGCCTGCTCGGTTATGCTCCGACCAGTCTAGTAGCCTGCTCGGTTATGCTCTAGAGATGAAACGGTGTGAAAATTTCATATCACGATTATAGTGACCAAAATTATCACGCTTATCAGTATTATCGCGGTATTGTTAAAAAAGTACTGGTACACACACTGAAATCAATTCACCAATTTTTATATTGAAAAACAAAAAATATAATTAGCAGCACTATGCACTTGGTGTGCATAAACATTAAAATAATAACATGAACATTAAAGATGGCACCATGTGGCCATGAGAGGTAAACGCTTCCCTAGTGCAGGTTTTAATGAACACAACCTTTAGTAAGCAAATCAAATGTGAATATAAAAGCAACACAAGTAAAGCAATGTGTCTGTAAGAACAATACAACCATATGGAAACACATCCAATGTGCCTGTAAGAACAATACAACCATATGGAAACACATCCAATGTGTCTGTAAGAACAATACAACCATATGGAAACACATCCAATGTGCCTGTAAGAACAATACAACCATATGGAAACACATCCAATGTGCCTGTAAGAACAATACAACCATATGGAAACACATCCAATGTGCCTGTAAGAACAATACAACCATATGGAAACACATCCAACGTGCCTGTAAGAACAATACAACCATATGGAAACACATCCAATGTGCCTGTAAGAACAATACAACCATATGGAAACACATCCAATGTGTCTGTAAGAACAATACAACCATATGGAAACACATCCAATGTGTCTAAGAACAATACAACCATATGGAAACACATCCAATGTGTCTAAGAACAATACAACCATATGGAAACACATCCAATGTGTCTAAGAACAATACAACCATATGGAAACACATCCAATGTGTCTAAGAACAATACAACCATATGGAAACACATCCAATGTGTCTAAGAACAATACAACCATATGGAAACACATCCAATGTGCCTGTAAGAACAATACAACCATATGGAAACACATCCAATGTGTCTGTAAGAACAATACAACCATATGGAAACACATCCAATGTGCCTGTAAGAACAATACAACCATATGGAAACACATCCAACGTGCCTGTAAGAACAATACAACCATATGGAAACACATCCAATGTGTCTGTAAGAACAATACAACCATATGGAAACACATCCAATGTGCCTGTAAGAACAATACAACCATATGGAAACACATCCAATGTGTCTGTAAGAACAATACAACCATATGGAAACACATCCAATGTGTCTAAGAACAATACAACCATATGGAAACACATCCAATGTGTCTGTAAGAACAATACAACCATATGGAAACACATCCAATGTGCCTGTAAGAACAATACAACCATATGGAAACACATCCAATGTGTCTAAGAACAATACAACCATATGGAAACACATCCAATGTGTCTGTAAGAACAATACAACCATATGGAAACACATCCAATGTGCCTGTAAGAACAATACAACCATATGGAAACACATCCAATGTGCCTGTAAGAACAATACAACCATATGGAAACACATCCAATGTGCCTGTAAGAACAATACAACCATATGGAAACACATCCAATGTGCCTGTAAGAACAATACAACCATATGGAAACACATCCAATGTGTCTGTAAGAACAATACAACCATATGGAAACACATCCAATGTGCCTGTAAGAACAATACAACCATATGGAAACACATCCAATGTGCCTGTAAGAACAATACAACCATATGGAAACACATCCAATGTGCCTGTAAGAACAATACAACCATATGGAAACACATCCAACGTGCCTGTAAGAACAATACAACCATATGGAAACACATCCAATGTGCAGGTGTTGACATTAACATAACAACACAAAAAATGAACAGCACTGATTGTATGTCCGTTCTCTCCTTCATAAAGAAACAAGGTGCTGCTGGCCTGACATCCTGTATGTATGCATCTTTGTTCACTTGAGAATGAAATGTAAAAATGGCATCATGTCCTTTGCAATGTAATATGAAAGGGCTGCAGTGAGGTCTTGAGCATGTTTTTATGTGGGTGCATAAGCAGCCTGCCTTTTAAATGCTTGCTGGAGTGTCTGTGTCACAACTGTAGATGAGGAGGAACCAGTAGCATCACTGGGTTTGCCTGCTGCACGCCCACTCTGTGAACAAGGGAATAGCAAATGTATTATTGTTGTTACATTATAGTTATTATTATAATTATTATTATTCACTCACACAGTATCTTCTGTTGCATTTGAGTATATGCAATGACCCCATGCACAATTTACATAAATACAGGAATCTTGTATTGGAGTCTACAGTGTTTCTCCTGTTGGAACACTTTTATAACCATGTCGACGAATGCCGGATTTTAAATGAACAATCTATGTTGGTTGGGTGACTAAACTACATAACGTGTTATCGTGTGTAATGGATGAATAGAGTCTGCAGACACACGACGCATACAGCAGAAAACAACATGTAGTGTTTTTACATGAGTAGGTAACACTGAAAGCTTCAGTTTACATTATTGACAAGCTATTAACAAGTTAGACAGACAAAACATGACATTTTCCCCCATTCCAAAGTCCCCACATCATGCATTGAGCTAAAAGTTAACTTACCTTGCTTCGCTATTGTAGTGGGTGGTGGTCACGAAGATGACTCGAGAGATTTGAAGTGTTGCCCCCTTTCACAGCAATATACTGTATATATATATTTTTGTTTTATGTCTTCGATTTAAGTTTCCCTCAGCACTCTTGTAGAACCCAAAATACGACCACACTTCAGATTTGGTCCTTTTAGAAGGCTGAAAAATCTCCTGAGTGCTGTCAATGCCTTCCGCCATGTTTTCACACAACCAAACCCACGTTGCATGCTGCGCCTGCGTCAGACTGTTGCTAACTTTGGTTGATGCTAGACAGTATTTACAGTGAGTTTTGCAAACCGTGATAGTAAAACACGGTTTTAATGATAATTACAAATTGAAACGGTAATACTAACTGTCAGGGAGTTTACCGTGGTTTCTTGTGAAACCGGTAATAGTTTCATCCCTGTTTTGCTCCGACCCGTCTAGTGGCCTACTCTGTTATGCTCCGACCCGTCTAGTGGCCTACTCTGTTATGCTCCGACCCGTCTAGTGGCCTACTCTGTTATGCGCCGACCCGTCTAGTGGCCTACTCTGTTATGCTCCGACCCGTCTAGTGGCCTACTCTGTTATGCTCCGACCCGTCTAGTGGCCTACTCTGTTATGCTCCGACCCGTCTAGTGGCCTACCCTGTTATGCTCCGACCCGTTTAGTGGCCTACTCTGTTATGCTCCGACCCGTCTAGTGGCCTACTCTGTTATGCTCCGACCCGTCTAGTGGCCTACTCTGTTATGCTCCGACCCGTCTAGTGGCCTACTCTGTTATGCTCCGACCCGTCTAGTGGCCTACTCTGTTATGCTCCGACCCGTCTAGTGGCCTACTCTGTTATGCTCCGACCTGTCTAGTGGCCTACTCTGTTATGCTCCGACCAGTCTAGTGGCCTACTCTGTTATGCTCCGACCCGTCTAGTGGCCTACTCTGTTATGCTCCGACCTGTCTAGTGGCCTACTCTGTTATGCTCCGACCCGTCTAGTGGCCTACTCTGTTATGCTCCGACCAGTCATTTGTTAACATTGACAGACAGTGTTTCGATCTTGTAAGAAAGGACCAAGATCATCCTTCATTTTGTAGTCAAGATTACACTGCAATTTGACTTGAGATATTCTGATACAGTGGCAGTGACTTGCAGTTTATGAAGTAATTCACACACATTTTAATAGCTACCGTGTGCCCTAGTAGGCCTGCGTTCCAGTTCATCACAAGCTTTAGTAACAACCAGCAGGCTATGGCAAAGACTGGCAATGCGTCTTGGACTCTCACAATGAATATAATGCCATGTTTTGGGCTAATTTGGTGATTCATTTATTATGAATGCCTCAATATCATTAGTAAAACTGACAATTATAGCCTTACCTGATATGAAGTAATTGATACCAGCTTTTAGAATAGCAGAAAGTCAGCTCTAGCACTTCTAAGGAAAGGATGGCGTTCAGACACCTTTGTATCTGTTAGTAGAACATGGCGCTGGCAATGTCAGGATAGTGAGGTTGATTCACGGGACCACCCGTATGTAAAATGTATGCACACACCACTAAGTTGCTTTGGGCAAAAAGAGTACATTACATGGCATACATATTATACACCAGATTTCAACCCTCACTCAGATGTGGATTAATGTCAGAGACCAGAACTCCCGAGTGGCGCAGTGGTCTAAGGCACTGCATCTCTGTGCTAGAGGCGTCACTGCAGTACCTGGTTCGTATCCAGGCCGCATCACATCCGGATGTGTTTGGGAGTCCCATAGGGCGGCGCACAATTGGCCCAGTGTCATCCAGGTTTGGCTGGGGTAGGCCGTCATTGTAAATAAGACATTTTATTTATTGCGATTCGATGTTCCAAACATCTTGCTCCCCATATGTCTGCTGCAGAGCAGCAAAAGAGCCATGAGTACACGAGTTTTGATCAGTTAGGGACATAAGTGCTGAAAACAAATTGGCTCCCTATTTAAAAAGATGGAGAACAAGCTATGAAGGAAGAATACTGGAGTTTTGGTGCAGGTACAGCCAACTAGCGTCAAAATAATATTGTGACATCGTCAATACGATATATCGTCAAAGATAATGTTTACATACTGAGCCATCCTGTTGGCTGTAGCCCAAGGATGTGTTTACAGCCCTCCACACCTCTCTGATTCAGAGGAGGTTGGGTTAAATGCAGAAGACACATTTCAGTTGAATGCATTCAGTTGTACAGTAACTGACTAGGTATCCCCCTTTCCCTGGCTGTTTACTCCATATATCATAATACATTTTATCTGTGATTATATATTGACCTTTTTATTTTACCTTTATTTAACTAGGCAAGTCAGTTAAGAACAAAGTCTTATTTACAGTGAAGGCCTACACCGGCCAAACTCGGATGACAATTGTGCACCGCCCTATGGGACTCCCAATCACGGCCGGTTGTGATACAGTCTGGATTGGAACCTGGTTGTCTGTAGTGACTCATCTAGCACTGGGATGCAGTATTAGACCACTGCACCACTTGGGAGTCTGGTCCTCTATCTCAAGCTATGAGTGACTTAGCAGGAACTTCGAAGAGCAACATTTCGTTACTCGTCCCCCTCTCATGTGAGCAGTCACTAACCAACTCATGACCTGCTGGATCTTTCTCATTTGACCCTTGATAAGACAGTCTCTCTGTTTCCATAATAGAAGCTGCGGTTTGTGGCTGAGATCTCCTTCCCGTTAGTGATGGGTGAGAAACTCAATAGGGTTACATAGCGCAATGTTATTTTAAGTATGGGTTTGTAAAAAAAAAAAATATATATATATATATATATATTTTTTTTTTAAATCACAATACATATGGTATTGGCACCAGGGTGGGAAAGACCATTTTTGGTCCACCAGCCACTGAATATATAAAAAAGCAAACCTTTTTTTTATTTTTTTGCCATGATTATACCAAAAATCACAACAAAACAGATGAGCGTGCTAAGTAATGTTTCTAAAAGAAGAAATGTAAGAAGTTATTGGGTATATTACGTTTTTTTATTTAACTAGATCAGTTATTCTTATTTACAATGACGGCCTACAAAAAATATTGCTTAATTAAGTTTTTGTGACCTGCGTCTTTTAACCAATGTATAAATAGTGTCTGCCCTGCCACAAAATGCTGAGTGATGCGGCTTATTATTATAGTTCAGGGCTCTACGCTGATATTTATTACAAGGAGTACACTATGGCTCCTAAGTAGAAATGTGGAAGAACAAAAAGACATCTAGGAGCACATTGAAAGTATTTCTAAAGGTTTTAGTGATAACAAATTAGTAAAATAATGAATAATTTTTGGGGGAGTGAATTCATGCTCAATCAAGCTCAATGCTTCCTTAATATGAGATTAGGTGAGACAATGTTCAGCTAATGAAACTGTGCTAACTGTCTGTAATGAATGAAATCTCTTCCCTAGCGCCAGACAGTTGCAGCAAACACAAACTAACATTGAAAAATAGCCTAGTCTGTGAACAAAACAAACAAGTGTGTACAAAACCACCGTGTGTGTGTGAACAAAACGACCAAGTGTGTGTGAACAAAACGACCAAGTGTGTGTGAACAAAACGACCAAGTGTGTGTGAACAAAACGACCAAGTGTGTGTGAACAAAACGACCAAGTGTGTGTGAACAAAACGACCAAGTGTGTGTGAACAAAACGACCAAGTGTGTGTGAACAAAACGACCAAGTGTGTGTGAACAAAACGACCAAGTGTGTGTGAACAAAACGACCAAGTGTGTGTGTGTACAAAACGACCAAGTGTGTGTGTGTACAAAACGACCAAGTGTGTGTGTGTACAAAACGACCAAGTGTGTGTGTGTGTGTGTGTGTACAAAACGACCAAGTGTGTGTGTGTGTGTGTACAAAACGACCAAGTGTGTGTGTGTACAAAACAACCAAGTGTGTGTGTGTGTACAAAACGACCAAGTGTGTGTGTGTGTGTGTGTGTGTGTACAAATGACCAAGTGTGTGTGTGTGTGTGTGTGTGTGTGTGTACAAAACGACCAAGTGTGTGTGTGTGTGTGTGTACAAAACGACCAAGTGTGTGTGTGTGTGTACAAAACGACCGTGTGTGTGTGTGTGTGAACAAAACGACCGTGTGTGTGTGTGTGAACAAAACGACCAAGTGTGTGTGTGTGTGTGTACAAAACGACCAAGTGTGTGTGTGTGTGTGTACAAAACGACCAAGTGTGTGTGTGTGTGTGTGTACAAAACGACCAAGTGTGTGTGTGTGTGTGTGTGTACAAAACGACCAAGTGTGTGTGTGTGTGTACAAAACGACCAAGTGTGTGTGTGTGTGAACAAAACGACCAAGTGTGTGTGTGTGTGTGTGTACAAAACGACCAAGTGTGTGTGTGTGTGTGTACAAAACGACCAAGTGTGTGTGTGTGTGTGTGAACAAAACGACCAAGTGTGTGTGTGTGTGTGTGTGTACAAAACGACCAAGTGTGTGTGTGTACAAAACGACCAAGTGTGTGTGTGTACAAAACGACCAAGTGTGTGTGTGTGTGTGTGTACAAAACGACCAAGTGTGTGTGTGTACAAAACGACCAAGTGTGTGTGTGTGTGTGTGTACAAAACGACCAAGTGTGTGTGTGTGTGTGTGTGTGTACAAAACGACCAAGTGTGTGTGTGTGTGTGTGTGTGTACAAAACGACCAAGTGTGTGTGTGTGTACAAAACGACCAAGTGTGTGTGTGTGTACAAAACGACCAAGTGTGTGTGTGTGTACAAAACGACCAAGTGTGTGTGTGTGTGTGTGTGTGAACAAAACGACCAAGTGTGTGTGTGTGTACAAAACGACCAAGTGTGTGTGTGTGTGTACAAAACGACCAAGTGTGTGTGTGTACAAAACGACCAAGTGTGTGTGTGTGTGTGTACAAAACGACCAAGTGTGTGTGTGTGTGTGTGTGTGTACAAAACGACCAAGTGTGTGTGTGTGTGTGTGTGTGTGTGTACAAAACGACCAAGTGTGTGTGTGTGTGTGTACAAAACGACCAAGTGTGTGTGTGTGTGTGTACAAAACGACCAAGTGTGTGTGTACAAAACGACCAAGTGTGTGTGTACAAAACGACCAAGTGTGTGTGTGTGTGTGTGTACAAAACGACCAAGTGTGTGTGTGTGTGTACAAAACGACCAAGTGTGTGTGTGTGTGTACAAAACGACCAAGTGTGTGTGTGTGTGTACAAAACGACCAAGTGTGTGTGTGTGTGTACAAAACGACCAAGTCTGTGTGTGTGTGTGTGAACAAAACGACCAAGTGTGTGTGAACAAAACGACCAAGTGTGTGTGTGTGTGTGTGAACAAAACGACCAAGTGTGTGTGAACAAAACGACCAAGTGTGTGTGTGTGTGTGTGTACAAAACGACCAAGTGTGTGTGTGTGTGTGTACAAAACGACCAAGTGTGTGTGTATGTGTGTGTGTACAAAACGACCAAGTGTGTGTGTGTGTGTGTGTGTGTACAAAACGACCAAGTGTGTGTGTGTGAACAAAACGACCAAGTGTGTGTGTGTGTGTACAAAACGACCAAGTGTGTGTGTGTGTGTGTGTACAAAACGACCAAGTGTGTGTGTGTGTGTGTGTGTGAACAAAACGACCAAGTGTGTGTGTGTGTGTGTGTGTGAACAAAACGACCAAGTGTGTGTGTGTGTGTGTACAAAACGACCAAGTGTGTGTGTGTGTGTGTACAAAACGACCAAGTGTGTGTGTGTACAAAACGACCAAGTGTGTGTGTGTACAAAACGACCAAGTGTGTGTGTGTGTGTGTGTGTGTGTGTACAAAACGACCAAGTGTGTGTGTGTGTGTGTGTACAAAACGACCAAGTGTGTGTGTGTGAACAAAACGACCAAGTGTGTGTGTGTGTGTGTGTACAAAACGACCAAGTGTGTGTGTGTGTGTACAAAACGACCAAGTGTGTGTGTGTGTGTGTGAACAAAACGACCAAGTGTGTGTGTGTGTGTGTGTGTGTGTGTGTGTGTGTGTGTGTACAAAACGACCAAGTGTGTGTGTGTGTGTGTACAAAACGACCAAGTGTGTGTGTGTGTGTGTGTGTGTGTGTGTGTGTGTACAAAACGACCAAGTGTGTGTGTGTGAACAAAACGACCAAGTGTGTGTGTGTGAACAAAACGACCGTGTGTGTGTGTGAACAAAACGACCAAGTGTGTGTGTGTGTACAAAACGACCGTGTGTGTGTGTGTGTACAAAACGACCGTGTGTGTGTGTGTGTACAAAACGACCGTGTGTGTGTGTGTGTGTGTGTACAAAACGACCGTGTGTGTGTGTGTACAAAACGACCGTGTGTGTGTGTGTACAAAACGACCGTGTGTGTGTGTGTGTACAAAACGACCGTGTGTGTGTGTGTACAAAACGACCGTGTGTGTGTGTGTGTACAAAACGACCGTGTGTGTGTGTGTGTACAAAACGACTGTGTGTGTGTGTGTGTGTGCAAAACGACTGTGTGTGTGTGTGTGTGTGTGCAAAACGACTGTGTGTGTGTGTGTGTGTGTACAAAACGACTGTGTGTGTGTGTGTACAAAACGACTGTGTGTGTGTGTACAAAACGACTGTGTGTGTGTGTGTACAAAACGACTGTGTGTGTGTACAAAACGACTGTGTGTGTGTACAAAACGACTGTGTGTGTGTACAAAACGACTGTGTGTGTGTACAAAACGACTGTGTGTGTGTACAAAACGACTGTGTGTGTGTACAAAACGACTGTGTGTGTGTACAAAACGACTGTGTGTGTGTGTGTGTGTGTGTGTGTACAAAACGACTGTGTGTGTGTGTGTGTGTGTACAAAACGACTGTGTGTGTGTGTTAGTGTGTGTGTGTGTGTGTGTGTGTACAAAACGACCGTGTGTGTGTGTGTGTACAAAACGACCGTGTGCGTGTGCGTGTGTGTGTGTGTACAAAACGATGTGAATGACCAACATGAGGACAGAGTCATACTATAGTAGCCTTTGTCAGTTCGACCAACTTCTACATGTGGTATTTGAATTGGGGGGACGGTTCCCAAATGCTCTGTGACCACCTGCCAACGTGGCTGGTGAAATATAAATTCAATGACAAGATCCATCCGCATTTGGTCGGTGTTATTTTTCCATCCTGATCGGCTCCTAAATATGGTGATAATATCGTGAGGTCCCTTTCAATTCCTAGCCCTAATTCCTGTGGGAAAGACCTAGGTCTGCAGAATGTGGGCAAATAATCTAATTGCAAATGTTTTATTTGACCAAATATTGTGTTTTTAATATACATACAGTGCATTTGGAAAGTATTCAGACCCCTTGACTTTTTTCACATTTTGTTACGATACAGCCTTATTCTAAAAAAAGACTTTCAGACCATGAGAAACAAGATTCTTTGGTCTGATGAAACCAAGATTGAACTCTTTGGCCATAATGCCAAGCGTCACGTCTGGAGGAAACCTGGCACCATTCCTACGGTGAAGCATGGTGGTGGTGGCAGCATCATGCTGCGGGGATGTTTTTCAACGGCAGGGACTGGGAGACTAGTCAGGATCAAGGGAAAGATGAACAGAGCAAAGTACAGAGAACCTGCTCCAGAGCGCTCAGGACCTCAGACTTGGGCGAAGGTTCACCTTCCAACAGGACAAGGCAAAGCACACAGCCAAGGCAACGCAGGAGTGGCTTCGGCACAAGTCTCAATGTACTTGAGTGGCCCAGCCAGAGCCCGGACTTGAACCCGATTGAACATCTCTGGAGAGACCTGAAAATAGATGTGCAGCAATGTTCCCCATCCAATCTGACAGAACTTGAGAGGATCTGCAGAGAAGAATGGGAGAAACTCCCCAAATACAGGTGTGCCAAGATTGTAGCGTCAAACCCAAGAAGACTCAAGGCTGTAATCACTGCCAAAGGTGCTTCAACAAAGTACTGAGTAAAGGGTCTGAATACTGATGTTAATGTGATATTTCATTGTTATATTTAATACATTAGTCAAATGTCTAAAAACCTGTTTTTGCTTTGTTATTATGGAGTATTGAGGAGGAAAAACTACTTAATACATGTTTATAATAAAGCTGTTACGCAACAAAGTGTAAAAAGTCAAGGGGTCTGTATACTTTCTGAATGCACTACACACACACGTCTTTTTGTTATTCTATGATTGGTGTTGTTTGGCATGACAACTAATGACAAGGACCGGTACAGTAGAAGTTGTTGTGACAGGGTAGGAACAAGTGTTGGGCAGAGTTTCCCAGGGAACCTGATCAAGTCTCCAAGTATTGTACGTACAGGCCCATGGCTTGGATAAGTCTCTATCCTAACATGCCAGTTGTCTCTAAGAAGAATCATCTATTCAACATTATATATTTCTATATGAAACTCCCAGGCCAGCTCCGTTTGAGACCACATACATGACATTTGGACTCATTCATTCATTGATGTAGTTGTAAGCAGCTCAGAGTAGTGAAGTCATGCTGTTTTCTCACTGTGATGACAAACGCCAAGCAGTCATTTCCTGTGATATTTAGTTGTTACTAGTAGTCAAGCAGGAAATAAACTCAGTTCTCTTACTCATTCACAGACAACATAAGCCTACACATTTTTGAACACATGCATTGTGTCTCTTCAGGGAAATCCTCAGAAACGGTCAGATTTCTGTGTTTGGGGTCAAGTTAGCCTAATGCCTATTTCTATAACATTGACGTATATCTATTCTCCATATTCTAAGCCTTACATGAGGGCTATTATGCACATTGGTAAAACGGCAACAGTTATTATTATTACCAAGACACCCAGTAACATTGGGTTGCAGACAGTTTGTGTAGCCTACTTGGAGAGCAAAACTAGTCGACATAGGCTCTCGTCTTACTCAACTTCTGAGAGAGACGGGTCAAAACCTCAACGATTGTACTCAACTGAACAAGAGGAATTTGTTGTTCTCCTTCCAGGCGGCATGCCAAATGGCCTATTCCCTATTTGCCATAGCCTAATACATTTCAATACATATGAGGTAGGTAGACTAACATAATGCAAAATATCAATGTAGAGTGTATAAAGAGTGGAGAGTGCAAAGGCAGCGCAAAATGTCAGATGGGCCTCGCATGTTTTTCCCCCATCGGGGACACTGGACACTCTGCTGTCTGTCTTATTGTTTTCCCCCATAGGACACTCTGCTGTCTGTCTTATTGTTTTCCCCATAGGACACTCTGCTGTCTGTCTTATTGTTTTCCCCATAGGACACTCTGCTGTCTGTCTTATTGTTTTCCCCATAGGACACTCTGCTGTCTGTCTTATTGTTTTCCCCATAGGACACTCTGCTGTCTGTCTTATTGTTTTCCCCCATCGGACACTCTGCTGTCTGTCTTATTGTTTTCCCCATAGGACACTCTGCTGTCTGTCTTATTGTTTTCCCCATAGGACACTCTGCTGTCTGTCTTATAGTTTTTCCTCATAGGACACTGCTGTCTGTCTGTCATTACTATACATAGTTAGTATAGTAATAATGAGAGCACAAGAGAAGAAACAAACAATTGCAAGAGACTAAATTATTTAGACTAACATTCTTTATAACACTGAAATTAACATTGCCTTATTATGAACTAATAGGTCCATTATATTTAGGCTATGCCTTTTACCAATCGAACTGTAAAAATGCTAAATATATAATCAGATTAAACAAATTATCTATAAAATAATGGATGTCGGCTTATGCTAAAAACGAATAGACCGTTTTGCATATTGAATTGTACAAATCATAAATATAGGCCTACAATTTTTTAGAAAATGATGTAAAACTAAATAGGTGTGAAAATATTTGTATTATTTAGACTATATAATCATATATCAACAATGTTTGGACAGGGCGATGGGACAATGTGTCATAACAGACATCGCCCAACCCTTGAGCAGAGTGCGTTGGGCCAAGTGCAGCAGTGCGAGAGTGAGGTTGTGAAACTGAAAGTGTTATGATATGAAGTGTGTACTATCTGCGCTGCAGTTGGCTTTAGCTCCTGTGTGTGTGGAGAGAACACGTGTTTGTCTTGCCGACATCATAATATGGATAGAGCAGCATTGTTTTCCTTTTACATGGTTCTCTCCCTTCTTCGCTGTCACTCTCTCTCTTACTTTCTCTCTTTCTGTCACTAGGCTGGACACATGACGTTAACAACGCTTTTTTTTTCAGATTAAAAACTAGTTCATTGCATCCGCCGTGGAGCCCAGTTTCGTAATATTACCATATGTCCCAGCTGCTTGCCGTAATTTTGAAGTAATTGCGAAAACAAGGCCTTATTTTAGGTCACGTTTCACCCTGCCAGCTCCTGTTAGTTCTATAGAGTGCCGTGGCACCAAACTATTCCCAGCCCATTGTTCTACGTCACAATGCCTGCTTCGCTGATGTTGACCTCAAAGGTTTACCTCCGGTACTTTGCTATTGACAAGGTTTGGCTACTTGGTGAGCTACTTCACTGTTCGCCTAGGTACACGTTGTTGTGACCTACAGTGTCAACGTTAAACAATTTCTGGTCATGGTTAACCATATTTCTTTTGGGGAAAAAGGTGTAAACCTGAACAAAACGCATGACCCTGTCCTCTTTTTCAAGATGTGGACAATTTAAACAGCCAGAAAACATTTTTTAATTAAGAAATACACTTCTTTTTTTTGACGATTTGTTGTTTCTAAATGGCTGCTGGGTATTTAATGTGCGTCAATCTGTTTGTTCGTAGGCGTCTAATTGAGCGAATGCTGCGCAGCTTCACTGAGTTGCAAACCAACCGGATAGGTCTAGCTCATAATCGGTAGATCTGACGCAGTTGCTACCTCAAATTATGAGCCTAACAGGGAGAAAACAAATCGTCTGACATTTAATTAGTCGTCTTATGCTGCCATCTGTTGGAATTATTTAGCAGCTGCAGTAGTACTGTAACGTGTATATATCCTTACTAAAGTAGTAATTACTCAGAATTGCAACCATAAAATAACCATTTTATAGCATAACAAACAATGAAACTGACCAAGACCATACATTTAGTTAATTATAAAAAAGAAAAACTTTATTTAGATGGATGACATTCTGCTAAAGTAACACAGACAAGGACACAGACTAACAATTTGCTTTAAAAAAAATAATGTAACTCTTAAGAGCCTTTGCTTTGCTGAGCAGTCCGTTTTCAGGAGTGTGCTGCCTGCCATCAGATGAGTCTGTCTGCCTGCCTTCCAGACCATTTTAATCAGGAGAATCTCCTCTGTATTGATGTAAGTCTGGGCAGCACCTCAGTTGTCATCAAATGCCCCAAAACACTTTTTGCCCTTGGAACCCTGAGCTCCGCCCATTGTTTTCCTATGGAGAGGCATGCCGGTCTATTTCGCCAAATATCTCTGTGTGTATATTCACCGCCATGTGGTGTTGACTAGATCAGGGGTTCTAAAACTTTTTTTTGTTGACGGACCCTTTTTCACCTGCAACATTAATCACGGACCCCCTACTGAGAAACTGACTGACAAAGTGTATAAAATGTACTTATAAGCACATACTGTTAATAATGCTTGTTGGGAAAGGTAGCAGCAAATGATGCAATCTTGTCACTGACCTCAAGTAGGGTAGTATTTCCCCCCTGTGGGGACAGGTTCAAGGCGTTCAACAAGTTAATGTTAATGTCTGCCATGCAAGCTTCGTGATTCATAGCGTGTCAGAAAGGTTTGTGGCAGGTGTAGGATTATGCACATGAAAGAAAGCTCAGCAGTTCTTTGCGAAGTTCGAAAACTCTTACCAACACTGCCACGCGATAACCAATGTACCTCTGTGTGAAACAATAATTTGTCATTCAGCACCCGTTTCGGAACACAACTTTTGAAAATAGGCGTGAATTCAAAGGCCTGGACTGGCGATGCAGCATACAGTGTGTTACAATTACGTTTGGGTTTATAGCTCGTATTCCTGCTACAACACCATTCCTGTTGCCTGTCATAGTGGCCGTGCCATCTGTACTAACAGCAACACACTTCTCCCAGTTTTTTAGACATTCAGCTTTCATTAAATCATTCAATCATTTCAAAATGTCTTCCCCTGTTGTACGTTCTGGTAACTCCTGGAAAAAAAAGATGTTCCATAATTTCCCCCAACCAAACATAATGAACGTAAAGTAACAAGTGTGCTGCCGTACCAACACGTTGTCTCATCAAGCTGCATTCCAAACTGCTCACACGTACCTAGCCTTTCGGTGAGCTGGCATTTCAGATCACGTCTCTGGATTTATCTTTGTATTCCGGGTGTGTTGTAGTAAGATGACGTTTCAGCTTTGCAGGTTTAATTTCTCCATTTGACAGGATTCGTAAGCATACAACGCATTGTAGCCGCTTATCACTAAATTCCATAAAACCCAAATCAATGTAACTGTCATCAAACTTTCTCTTATTTTGCTTTTTACTGGACTCTGCATTGTCACTGCCTCCAGTTTCCCATCTCTACATGTCACAGTAATGTCACTATCAACAGTCATGGAAACTTCCACGTGAGCCATGTAGCAAAGCATACAAAGTGAAGTGTGTATCTGTCGTGAGCTTTCTGTTTTAAGCATTGTTACATTATCCTCTTCTTGCCCACAGTTATTTTTATGGTTTGTAATCAGGGTCCAAAATTAACTTTTTGGCTTACCAGCTGGTAGCTGAAAAATTTTACCAGCCAAAAAAATACAATGCTTTTTACTATTGCAATTTGCTATTAGTAGTATTTAGCATGTTATTTTAGATAGATAGATAGATAGATAGATAGATAGGTACTTTATTGATCCCCCGGGGGGGAAATTTCATTATCAAGCAGCTACAACAAAAAACACAGGGCAGGTGCAAAATGCCACAACGAAAGTACACAAAAGACAGATACACGGTACATGATACATAGAGCGGCAGTATGAAAAAGTATAGAAATACAGGATATCTGGAGTGCAAAAAAAAGCTATAAAAGGACATTGCGTAGTATGAGTGGTTGGCTGAATATGTACACTATACATTGGTGGATGTTGGATGGTTAACTATACTATACAGGTTGATGGCAGAGAAATACTTCAGTAGCTAATGCGTATGATATGAGCGAGGGTAATAATAGTTTACTTAATAGACAGACTGGGTAAATGAACAGGTAAGTGAACATTTTTCATGGTTAAATTAGCTGTACAGTTAGGTATACAGTTATATTTACAGATAAGTGAATACTTGCATGTTTACACAAACTGTACAGGTAAATGACAGGAAGAGATACTTTAATAGCTAAATGTGTGTATGATATCATTGGGGTAATAATAGTAATTCCCTTAAAATACAGTCCTTAGTGCGCAGGGTTTAATTACAGACAACTGCACTTATTGCACATTTGATATACTAAAAGCAATGAGAAAAGGTGCAACTGGCAGGATACTAATATGCATTCCTGAGTGAATGCCTAGGTCCAATAATTACTTACAATATTGCATGTGATATAATATAACAACTGTACATGGGTATGTATATACAGACCTGTATGAATAAGTAGGTCCTGAGTGGATGAGTGCTGACGGAACAGAGTTACTCACGGATGGATGCATAATTGTTAAACTAGGTCCTAGCACCCCAACAGTTCCAGATCTATGTTGCCGACGGCACGGCACCCCGGTGAGGCATTATATAGTCTCATAGCCGCCGGCAGGAAGGACCTCCTGTGGCGCTCTCTGGCACACTGTGGTGGGATCAGTCTGTGACTGAAAGAGCTCCTCTGCGTCATAACCATAGCGTGCAGAGGGTGGGTGACGTTGTCCATGATGGCCAGCAGTTTGGCCAGGATCCGTCTCTCCGCCACCTCCTCTAGAGTGTCAAGGCTCATCCCCAGGACAGAGCTAGCCTTCCTGATCAGCTTATTTACCCGAGAAGCATCACCGGCTTTGATGTTTGCTCCCCAGCACACCACTGCAAAAAAGATGGCACTGGCCACCACAGACTGGTAGAAGGTATGCAGTAGTTTACTGCACACGTTGAAGGACCTGAGCCTCCTCAGAAAGTAGAGTCGGCTCTGGCCCTTTTTGTACAGGGCCCCGGTGTTACCAGCCCATTCCAGTCTGTTGTCCATATGGACCCCCAAGAACTTGTATGACTCAACCATTTCCACATCCATCCCCTTTATAGGGACTGCAGTCAGTTGTGCCTTGGTTCTCCTGAAGTCCACCACCATCTCCTTCGTTTTGCTGATGTTGAGCTGAAGGTGGTTCTGCTCACACCACAACACAAAGTCACTGATTGTGCTCCTGTACTCCTCCTCCTGCCCACCCCTGATGCACCCTACAATAGCAGAGTCATCCGAGAACTTCTGTAGGTGGCATGTTTCAGAGTTATATCTGAAGTCTGAGGTGTAGAGGGTGAACAGGAAGGGGGACAGGACCGTACCCTGGGGGGCCCCTGTGTTGCTAACTGCCCGTTCTGACACACAGCTCTGTAGTCGCACAAATTGTGGCCTACCGGTCAGGTAGTCCGTGACCCAGGAGACTAAGGGTGCTTCCACTTTCATCCTCCTCATCTTCTCACCCAGTAGCAGGGGCTGAATGGTATTGAAGGCACTGGAGAAGTCAAAAAACATGACCCTCACAGTGCAACCTGCGTTGTCCAGGTGAGAGTAGGCCCTCTGCAGAAGGTAGATGATTGCATCATCCACCCCGATGTTGCGCTGGTATGCAAACTGCAGGGGGTCCATTGATGAACACACCAGGGGTCTGAGGTGAGCGAGGACTAACCTTTCCAGGGTCTTCATGATGTGGGATGTTAGCGCTACAGGTCTGAAGTCATTCAGGACAGTGGGGTGTGCCTTCTTGGGCACTGGGACGAGGCAGGATGTTTTCCACAGCACAGGGACCCTTTCTAGGCTCAGGCTAAGGTTGAAAAGACGCTGGAGTATTCCACACAGTTGGTCAGCACAGACCCTAAGCACCCTTGGGCTGATGCCATCGGGGCCCGCCGCTTTCCACTGGTGTAGTCTCTCCAGCTCTCTCTTCACTTGGTTGGTGGTGAAAGCCAGCCCAGGTAGGGAGGTGGGGGGAAGGGGGGTGTTGAGGATCAGTCCAGGGGGGGCAGGGGCGGAGGTGGGGTCACTGATTGTCTCAGCAGAGGTGCTGTGAGCAAAGTGGGGGTGGGATAGCCGTGAGGGTGTGTGGTCTGGGGAGCTGGAGGGGAGGTGGACAGGGCCAGTATCGAACCTGTTAAAAAATTGGTTCAGCTCATTGGCTCTGTCCTGGGTCCCCTCCGTCTGCCCACTGTTTGACTTTTTGAAGCCAGTGATATTTCTCATACCCTTCCACACCTCTCTCACCTGGCTCTGCCTCAGCTTGTCCTCCATCTTCTCCTTATAGCTTTTTTTTGCACTCCAGGTATCCTGTATTTCTATACTTTTTCATACTGCCGCTCTATGTATCATGTACCGTGTATCTGTCTTTTGTGTACTTTCGTTGTGGCATTTTGCACCTGCCCTGTGTTTTTGTTGTAGCTGCTTGATAATGAAATTTCCCCCCCGGGGGATCAATAAAGTACCTATCTATCTATCTTATACACTCTCTTCCCCTCAGCAATCCGCAACTTCAGCTCCCTCTGGACGCATTTCAATTTGTCCTTGTCCTTCTCCTTGAAGGCCCTCTTCTTCTCATTCAGCAGGGCCTTCAGGTCGCTGGTGACCCAGGGTTTATTGTTTGGGAAACAGCGTACCTTCCTGGTGGGTACAGTGTTGTCTACACAAAAATTAATATAGTCTGTTATGCAGTCAGTGAGTCCATCGATGTCCTCCCCATGAGCCTCACAGAACACATCCCAGTCTGTTGTTTCAAAGCAGTCCTGTAGGGCCTCATTCGCCTCCGGGGACCATCTCCTAATAGTCCTGGTGGTTGCAGGCTGCTGTTGTACCATAGGCCTGTAGAGTGGGGTGAGGTGGACAAGGTTGTGATCCGATCTACCGAGGGGAGGGAGTGCAGTGGAGTTGTATGCATCCTTCACATTAGCATATAACAAGTCCAGAGTTTTATTATTCCTGGTTGGGCACTTCACGAACTGTTTGAACGTGGGCAGCGTGGAAGAGAGAGATGCATGGTTAAAATCTCCCGAAATTGCAAAGAAAGCACTGGGATGCGCTGTCTGTAACCTCGCGATAACAGAGTGGATGACGTCACAGGCTGCGTTTGCGTCAGCAGAGGGCGGGATGTAAACAATAACAGCAATGGTCGCTGTGAATTCCCTAGGTAGATAGTAGGGTCTCAGGCTAACGGCTAACAGTTCAATGTCCGGGCTACAAAACTTTTCCTTAAGAGTAATATGGTTCGGATGACACCATCTGTTGTTAACTAATAAAGCCAGCCCACCACCCTTACTCTTACCGGAAGAGACGCGATCCCTGTCCGCTGTGATGGTCTGGAAACCGTCGATAGTGACGTTCTGTATGGGGATGTTATCGTTCAGCCAAGTCTCAGTAAAACACATTAGGCTAGCTTCCCGATAAATCCTTTGTCCACGAACAAGTCCCTCCAGCTCATCCATCTTGTTATGTAGAGCCCTCACATTGCCCATAATAATAGATGGTATAGCCGGCTTGTACTTGAACCTCCTCCGCTTTGCCTTACATTTCAATCCCGCCCTGCATCCACGGCGTCGTCTTTTCAATTCGTCCGGAATATCAAACTTTTCCCTGGGGAGCAGCAGCGCTGCGTGGGCTAAATCCAGGAGCTGGGCTCGGTTGTAAACAATAACAGTTGACGACTCCTGTCGACGTTCAGCTGCGATAAAATCCATAATCCTGAACTGTTATAGTTCGACTGTAGCAAAATAAAAAATAAAACTAAAGAAAATAGACGAAAGAAAACGAACTAAAACAACAATTAATGCACGGACAACGGGAGCTGCTTAAAAGGCGACCACTCAGGGCGGCGCCAAACACAATATAATTTGATCTCGTATGCGATTCTCAATCAGTATTATAGTAGTGTGCAGTAATAATAGTAGTAACATTAACTGTATAAGGAAATATTGAACTGATTCAAGTGCAACACATTAGAATTAATAAATTCAGCTGTATTTGCCTTTAAGTGCAAGAACAATATTTTTATTAAGGACTTAATATGAATTACATTTAGTTAATTTAGAGGAATGAACAATAAGTAAATAACAGTGGACATTACTACTTCATAGTAATGTTTCCTCAGTCTTCTTCAGACAGTTCCCTCTCAAAGGGGTTTTCTTGTCTCCTGCCATGAAGTCTGGCCTTCTGCTGCGGATGGTGTCTGTGTGCCACAGGTCAATGGCAGCTAAGCTGTACCATGAGGAGATTTGAGAGGGGGGTAGATGTCAGGTTGGATCTCCAGTCAGTCTTGACCTGTATGTACTCTATAAACAATCTACACTGCATGTTATTTCTGTAGGTGTTCCCCACATCCAGCCCTTTCTGTAGGTGTTCCCCACATCTAGCCCTTTCTGTAGGTGTTCCCCACATCCAGCCCTTTCTGTAGGTGTTCCCCACATCCAGCCCTTTCTGTAGGTGTTCCCCACATCCAGCCCTTTCTGTAGGTGTTCCCCACATCCAGCCCTTTCTTCTCATCCAAACTGCAACAAAAAATAGATGAATCAATTAACTAAAAAGCGTTAACAACACGACAGTGGTCAACTAGCTAAAACAAATTAAATAAATTAACAATGTGGATGACGTGATCCTTGGTGGGTCATATTTTATACTATAAAACACAACATATAAAAAAAAAGTTACTCGCACATCCATTCAAAGTCCGAATAGGGTCTTGCTTTCTTGGCAATCGCGTGCGGTTCGGAAAAGGATGGTCATCTTCTTAGCAGTAGCGTCAGACAGTTTTGTGAGGGCCTTTACTGATGGGGTAGCCTGGAGGGGCAGAGACTGTGCCCTGGCGACTGAGGTGCAATCACGGTGACATTGTGAGCTCTCGTGAAATAATATATTTTCCAGTTTCATGACTGTAGTGCCAAAAACAAAGGAATTGCCTCTGCGCTTTTTTGCGTTGACACGACACACACTGCATAACATAACATAACATAACCCCCTCCTTAAACTCCAGCCACCTTCTTGGAACACCTTTATTGTATCGCCATTTTTCACTGAAGTTTCTCGTTTTCGGCGAATGAGATGACGAAGCGCTCGCATTAGCCATGTTAGAAGTCGTCTCCTCGGCCTAAACGGTTTTGTAGGGTTTGCTTTTTTTTGTTGGGGGTTCCACTCCCGCAATAAACCTGGGTTAGCTGAAACTGCCAGCAAATAAGCCTAACTCAGGTTTTAGCTGCTGTATCACCAAAAAAATGCTGTTTGATGACTGACACAATTAACGTTACGCACGTAACACGCGAGTGTGGCGAGTAGTCTACATAAGTTACTCGCCAAAGACAAAATTTACCCGCATTTGGCAAGTGCTAATTTTGGACCCTGTTTGTAATTGTGTCAGACCCTAAGAAGTTTTCATAAAATACAATTGAAATGGTGTTATATTTTGGAGGCGCGGTGTTCGTCCTAATGGTACGGGGGATACGTAACATAACATATAATAACATGTAGTGTTAATGTTCTCTTCATATCATAACATGAGGTCTTCTGTTGTAGGAGCATGATGTGCGTGCTGGGCCGTAGCTGTCCTAGCTAGTCACATGGTGGGAGGGAGGCCGGCCGCACCACCAGCACACTGCACCATGGCCAAACCTGGGACAGACAGAGATGGAGCCATGGTGGACAAACCCACTGGGAAGAAGGTACCATATACAGGATCAACCCCTAGCTTTTCTGTACCTCTTTAGACAACTGCCAGCCTAGTGTGTTGCACTAGCAAATGCTGCACAATGTATTTCTTTATAGGCTATAGCCTTGGAATAATTTAAATAATAAGCTAATAATATAGCCTAAATAATACATTTTCATTCCTACTTAGGCTACCTGTCTGGATCCTGATTTACATGTTTAATATGACATGTAGCCTATTTCAAATAATAAGCGCTTCTACACCTTTTCATGTTGTTTATAAAAAATATTTTTCGTTCAAATAATGTATTTTTTTATTCAGTACGTCAAAACCAAATGGTAGGTCCAGGTAGTCACGTAAATAGATGGGTACTGGTTAAATAGTGATTTTAATGAATGCAGTTGTATTTTCTTGGGGGAGTGGTGCTCCAACACCACACCCTGAGTGATGAGTGGGGTTCCATTCCCTCCACTCTGCTCACATACTCTCTACTCTGATATGAAGAGATCAGTGGAACTCATCTGGATAATAAATGATACATGCATCAACTCCACACTACAACGGGAATATATTTTAACCAAGTCAGTAGAGTGATATGGGACGGGCAAAACATTCTGCAGAAAATCGCTTTGTTTTCATCAGATGACAACAAATGCTATTTGGCTAGCCACACAAGTAAGTTAGCTTACAATGAAAGGTATTTCTTGCGAAGATAATGCATAGCCATCAGATTTCTTATGTTTACCATAGATTCTAGAAAGAATGTAGCCATTTCCTAATGTTTTGCTTGACATTCATCTAAAACAGCTGGAGAAAAGTAACCACTGCCTCTTCCTCTCTGCCATCAGACAGACTGATCAAATGCCGTTTGTGAATGTGTCTGAAGACAATAGCAAAGATTTGTCATCCAAGTGGAACTGAAGCACAACGTCAGTCTTAAGAGATCTGTTCATAAAACACAGCTAGACATTTCTGATGCGTTTTCTGTTCCTTTCCAGAGCAAAGATAAGATTTCCCCGTTCACCAAGACTCCGAAGCTTGACCGTAGTGAGTTCTTGGGGGGGAAGGAAGGGAAATCACCCAAGTCTTCCATGAAACGCAAACTGGCCTTCACCGTGAGCCCCCCTCGCAACAAGGAGAGAGACTCAGACACAGGTACCACCCTCCCGTGTCTCACCTGGCTGCGTGTGTGTGCGTGTGGTGTGTGAGATGGAGCCTATGTAGATATTCCATAATAAAATCAACAGTTTCCAGCTACAATAGTCATTTACAACATTAACAATGTCTACACTGTATTTCTGATCAATTTGATGTTATTTTAATAAAAATTAGCTTTTCTGTCAAAAACACTTTCTAAGTAACCCCAAACTTTTGAACGTGTGTGTGTGTGTGTGTGTGTGTGTATAGTCCTTTCCACACGCCCACTACTACACACACACCCATACACCGGTCGCCTTATTGGGCTCCAGCTACCCTCTCTTCTTGGTGGCGACCACATGTATGATATCGGGAACATGTTCACAGTATTGTTAAGTAAACAGCTGTACTAGTCTGGTATGATATGGGGAACATGTTCACAGTAATGTTAATTAAACAACAGCTGTACTGGTCTGGTATGATATGGGGAACATGTTCACAGTAATGTTATGTAAACAACAGCTGTACTGGTCTGGTATGATATGGGGAACATGTTCACAGTAATGTTATGTAAACAACAGCTGTACTGGTCTGGTATGATATGGGGAACATGTTCACAGTAATGTTATGTAAACAACAGCTGTACTGGTCTGGTATGATATGGGGAACATGTTCACAGTAATGTTATGTAAACAACAGCTGTACTGGTCTGGTATGATATGGGGAACATGTTCACAATAATGTTATGTAAACAACAGCTGTACTGGTATGATATGGGGAACATGTTCACAGTAATGTTATGTAAACAACAGCTGTACTGGTCTGGTATGATATGGGGAACATGTTCACAATAATGTTATGTAAACAACAGCTGTACTGGTATGATATGGGGAACATTTTCACAGTAATGTTATGTAAACCACAGCTGTACTGGTATGATATGTTCGTTAAGTAAACAACATGATCAGAAAGAGTAACCAACAGCTTTTGTTCTAATTCGCTCTTGCTAAGAGTGTCTGATAAATGACTGAAATGTGAATGTTAAATGTTGTAGTCAGATTCTGACAGCGGCTGCCTTGTTCATCTGCACCCCACCACCAACAGCTTCAGATTATAGTTTTCACTTCAACTCATCTGGAACAGCTAGAGAGAATCTAGTTGTACTGAGGCAGTAGTAGCCTAAGCATTCATCTGGTGTAATAGCCTGCTACTTTCTCTGTGTTGAGCTTCCCTGTGACTAGCCACGCACACACACACGCGCGCACACACACTGAGCTGTTACTCCGATAATCCCATTAGTATAGTCTAGACCCCCATGGCGTAGGCCGGCCCCTGGTCATACTATCCTCCCTATTTTAGCTCAGATTAAATGTATAGAGTCTACAATACATTGGAACTCTGAGGAGTGGTTTTTCGAGTTGCACTCTAACACAATTAGGAATTGTCAAAGGATAAGTCTTTAGTTATAAGTAAAATCCTGGATTCTGATGTGATACAGTGCATTCGGAGTATTCAGACCCCTTCACTTTTTCCATATTTTGTTACGTTTTTCTCATCAATCTAAACACAATACCCAATAATGACAAAGCATAAACAGGTGTTAGACATTTTTGCAAATGTATAAAACACTGAAATATCACATTTACATAAGTATTCAGACCCTTTACTCAGTACTTTGTTGAAGCACCTTTGGCAGTGATTACAGCCTTGAGTCTTCTTGGGTATGACGCTACAAGCTTGGCACACCTGTATTTGGGGAGTTTCTCCCATTCTTCTCTGCAGATCCTCTCAAGCTCTGTCAGGTTGGATGGGGAACGTTGCTCCACAGCTATTTTCAGGTCTCTCCAGAGATGTTCGATCGGGTTCAAGTCCGGGCTCTGGCTGGGCCACTCAAGGACATTCAGAGACTTGGCTGTGTGCTTAGGGTTGTTGTCCTGTTGGAAGGTGAACCTTCGCCCCAGTCTGAGGTCCCGAGCGCTCTGGAACAAGTTTTCATCAAGGATCTCTCTTTGCACTGTTCATTTTTTCCTTCGATCCTGAGTAGTCTCCCAGTCCCTGCCGCTGAAAAACATACCCACAGCATGATGCTGCCACCATCATGCTTCACCGTAGGGATGGTGCCAGGTTTCTTCCAGACGTGATGCTTGGCATTCAGGCCAAAGAGTTCAATATTGGTTTCATGAGACCGGAGAATTTTGTTTATCATGGTCAGAGTCCTTTAGGTACCTTTTGGCAAACTCCAAGCGGGCTGTCATGTACCTTTTTACTGAGGAGTGGCTTCCGTCTGGCCATTCTACCATAAAGGCCTGATTGGTGGAGTGCTGCAGAGATGGTTGGCCTCCTGGAAGGTTCTCCCATCTCCACAGAGGAAGTCTGGAGCTCTGTCAGAGTGACCATCGTGTTCTTGGTCACCTCCCTGACCAAGGCCCTTCTCTCCCGATTGCTCAGTTTGGTAGGGCGGCCAGCTCTAGATAGAGTCTTGGTGGTTCCAAACTTAGTCCATTTAAGAATGATGGAGGCCACTGTTCTTGGGGACCTTCCCCAGATCTGTTCCTTTGACACAATCCTGTCTCGGAGCTCTACGGACAATTCCTTCGACCTCATGGCTTGGTTTTTGCTCTGAAATGCAGCTGTGGGACATTATATAGACCGGTGTGTGTCTTTTCCAAATCATGTCCAATCAATTGAATTTACCACAGATGGACTCCAGTCATGTTGTAGAAACATCTCGAGGATGTTCAATGGAAACAGGATGCACCTGATCTCAATTTCAAGTCTCATAGCAAAGGGTCTTACCTTATTTACATAAGTATCATTTCTAAAAACCTGCTTTGTCATTATGGGGTATTGTGTGTAGATTGATGAGGGAAACATTTAATTTAAGCCATTTTATAATAGAATAAGGCTGTAACGAAGGGATCTGAATACTTTCTGAGTGCACTGTAGGCCACATCCTGTCTTCTGGTTCTAGCTGACGTGTGATAGGTCAACTTTTGGCTCTAGCTGACGTGATAGGTCACATCCTGATGTGAGTGTTTGAATTGAACAGCCTGCAACAGAGGAGCTAGTTGTGTTAATTTGGGAAGTGAAGGGAACCTTGATGTTCACTGTCTCCTATAGTCTACTCATGACTCCTCTGCTGTCTCCTATAGTCTACTCATGACTCCTCTGCTGTCTCCTATAGTCTACTCATGACTCCTCTGCTGTCTCCTATAGTCTACTCATGACTCCTCTGCTGTCTCCTATAGTCTACTCATGACTCCTCTGCTGTCTCCTATAGTCTACTCATGACTCCTCTGCTGTCTCCTATAGTCTACTCATGACTCCTCTGCTGTCTCCTATAGTCTACTCATGACTCCTCTGTGTGAATGAGCGTGAGAGAGGCGTGCATTAATGCCTTGCTTTCCCTGCTCTCTCTCCTCTCCCTCCCTATGCCTTCTCACCTTCTCTTCCTCCCTCCTTCCTCTTCCCTCCCTCTTCTCTTCCCTTCCTCTTCTCTCCTCTCCCTCTCCCTCCCTCCCTCCCATGTCTCTGCTTTGCCCAGTAGATGAGTCAGACCCAGGCCAGTCCACTGAGTCCTGGGGAGAGTCTGAGGGGAGGTTAGTGACTCCCTGCAGGATGTGTTTAGCAGGTAACTGGCACTGTGCTGCAGCCTGGGTCCTTGAGTCTACGCTATGCTACGCCGCTATGCTGTTAACACACACACACACACACACACACACACACACACACACACACACACACGCGCGCACATACATGAATGTGTGTGTAGGTGTCTCGTCGTAGTAACTGCAGCAACACCATTTAATGTACCACACACTGTCTGCTATACTGTAAACACACACACACTGTCTGCTATACTGTAAACACACCCACACTGTCTGCTATACTGTAAACAAACACACACTGTCTGCTATACTGTAAACACACCCACACTGTCTGCTATACTGTAAACACACCCACACTGTCTGCTATACTGTAAACACACACACACTGTCTGCTATACTGTAAACACACACACACACTGTCTGATATACTGTAAACACACACACACAGTCTGCTATACTGTAAACACACACACACACACTGTCTGCTATACTGTAAACACACCCACACAGTCTACTATACTGTAAACACACACACACACACACACACACACACGTAAACACACACACACTGTCTGCTATACTGTAAACACACACACACTGTCTGCTATACTGTAAACACACACACACTGTCTGCTATACTGTAAACAAACACACACTGTCTGCTATACTGTAAACACACACACACACTGTCTGCTATACTGTAAACACACCCACACTGTCTGCTATACTGTAAACACACCCACAGTCTGCTATACTGTAAACACACCCACACAGTCTGCTATACTGTAAACACACACACACACACACACACACGTAAACACACACACACTGTCTGCTATACTGTAAACACACCCACACTGTCTGCTATACTGTAAACACACACACCCTGTCTGCTATACTGTAAACACACACACACACAGTCTGCTATACTGTAAACACACACACTGTCTGCTATACTGTAAACAAACACACACTGTCTGCTATACTGTAAACACACACACACACTGTCTGCTATACTGTAAACACACCCACACTGTCTGCTATACTGTAAACACACCCACAGTCTGCTATACTGTAAACACACACACACACACACACACGTAAACACACACACACTGTCTGCTATACTGTAAACACACCCACACTGTCTGCTATACTGTAAACACACACACCCTGTCTGCTATACTGTAAACACACACACACACAGTCTGCTATACTGTAAACACACACACACACTGTCTGATATACTGTAAACACACACACAGTCTGCTATACTGTAAACACACACACACACACTGTCTGCTATACTGTAAACACACCCACACAGTCTGCTATACTGTAAACACACACACACCCACACTGTCTGCTATACTGTAAACACACCCACACTGTCTGCTATACTGTAAACACACCCACACTGTCTGCTATACTGTAAACACACCCACACAGTCTGCTATACTGTAAACACACCCACACAGTCTGCTATACTGTAAACACACCCACACAGTCTGCTATACTGTAAACACACACACACACACTGTCTGATATACTGTAAACACACACACACACACACACACACACACACACAGTCTGCTATACTGTAAACACACACACACAGTCTGCTATACTGTAAACACACACACACACACACACTGTCTGATATACTGTAAACACACCCACACTGTCTACTATACTGTAAACACACACACACACAGTCTGCTATACTGTAAACACACACACACACACACACACACACACACAGTCTGCTATACTGTAAACACACACACACAGTCTGCTATACTGTAAACACACACACACACACACACTGTCTGATATACTGTAAACACACCCACACTGTCTACTATACTGTAAACACACACACACACAGTCTGCTATACTGTAAACATACACACACACACACACACACACACACAGTCTGCTATACTATAAACACACACACACACACAGACAGTCTGCTATACTGTAAACACACACACACACACACACACTGTCTGCTATACTGTAAACACACACACACACACACACACACACACAGTCTGCTATACTATAAACACACACACACACACACACACACTGTCTGCTATACTGTAAACACACACACACACACACACACTGTCTGCTATACTGTAAACACACACACACACACACACACACACACACACTGTCTGCTATACTGTAAACACACACACACACACACACTGTCTGCTATACTGTACACACACACACACACACACACACACACACACACAGTCTGCTATACTGTAAACACACACACACACACACACAGTCTGCTATACTGTAAACACACACACACACACCCTTGCAGCGGCCTTATAGTCTTCCCTTGCATGCCACTATGCTGTCTGTCTACCCTGTAATGTTATGTTAGTCTAATCCCCAGTCTGTCTACCCTGTAATGTTATGTTAGTCTAATCCCCAGTCTGTCTACCCTGTAATGTTATGTTAGTCTAATCCCCAGTCTGTCTACCCTGTAATGTTATGTTAGTCTAATCCCCAGTCTGTCTACCCTGTAATGTTATGTTAGTCTAATCCCCAGTCTGTCTACCCTGTAATGTTATGTTAGTCTAATCCCCAGTCTGTCTACCCTGTAATGTTATGTTAGTCTAATCCCCAGTCTGTCTACCCTGTAATGTTATGTTAGTCTAATCCCCAGTCTGTCTACCCTGTAATGTTATGTTAGTCTAATCCCCAGTCTGTCTACCCTGTAATGTTATGTTAGTCTAATCCCCAGTCTGTCTGCTCTCTAGAGCTTGCTAGCTAGCTCACCTCACGCATCGCATGTCTGTATATTGGCTTGATTGTGTTATGAGTGATGCATAGGGGATATGAAAGTTACACACTGCTGACCCCCCCTTTATGGACGCTGTGCTCGCTGTGTCGTGATGGAGAGATACGGTGCAATAGATAGGGGGGGGGGGGGCACTTCATCACCTTAATGCATCACCGTTGTTGTTGATGATCTTGGTTGCATCCTAAATAGCACCCTGTCTCCTGTCTAGTGCACTATTTTTAACCAGGGTCCATAGAACACTGCTGCGCTAGCCTATATAGGGAATAAGATTCGCACCATGCTAGTTTGGTAGAAATGGAGGCGTGTGTGTTTATATGGTTAAGTCTAAACCGGTTGCCTGTCCTAACTATCTGTAGATAAAGATGGCCCAGACAAGAAGAAAACCAAGAAGGAGTCTGGGGGAAGTAAGAAGGCCCCGGTCAATCTTCTGTTTGGCTACCCGCTGTCGGAACGCAAGCAGATGGCCCTACTGATGGAGATGACCGCCAGGGACAACAGCCCAGGTTAGTCACCTCCAGGGACAACAGCCCAGGTTAGTCACCTCCAGGGACAACAGCCCAGGTTAGTCACCTCCAGGGACAACAGCCCAGGTTAGTCACCTCCAGGGACAACAGCCCAGGTTAGTCACCTCCAGGGACAACAGCCCAGGTTAGTCTCCTCTCCTCCAGGGACAACAGCCCAGGTTAGTCTCCTCTCCTCCAGGGACAACAGCCCAGGTTAGTCTCCTCTCCTCCAGGGACAACAGCCCAGGTTAGTCTCCTCTCCTCCAGGGACAACAGCCCAGGTTAGTCTCCTCTCCTCCAGGGACAACAGCCCAGGTTAGTCTCCTCTCCTCCAGGGACAACAGCCCAGGTTAGTCTCCTCTCCTCCAGGGACAACAGCCCAGGTTAGTCTCCTTCTCTTCTCTTAGAGATGATTACTATATTTATCAGGATTCAGAGTCATAATGCTGAACAACAGCCTTAAAGATAATGGACCTCCCAGTACAACAGCCTTAAAGATAATGGACCTCCCAGTACAACAGCCTTAAAGATAATGGACCTCCCAGTACAATAGCCTTATTGGTAATGGACCTCCCAGTTATCAGAAAAATCAACATACTTTTAAAAAATCCCTTTCTCTGAGTCATTCTTCTCTCTCCTCCTCAGACTCGACTCCCAGCCACCCGTCCCAGAAGAAGCTCCCCAGCAGCTCAGCTTCCAGAGCTAGGGACAAGGTGAACAAGAGGAACGAGCGTGGCGAGACGCCGCTACACATGGCCGCCATACGAGGGGACGCCAAGCATGTCAAGGAGCTCATCAGCCTCGGAGCTGATGTCAACGTCAAAGACTTTGCAGGTAAAGGAACACCTGACCACTCGTTATAAACTAGAAAGGTCTGCGTAACTTTAAAGATGTATATTTAACATCTGAGTAATTTAGTCATCATTTATCGCTCTTATCCAGAGTGGGTTGCTATAACGCCTAAACCCACAGTCTTGCTCCACTCCCTGCAGAGCATAAGGCTGCAACTCATTAGACGCTCACCCATTACAGTTTCCCGTCAGACAATTTCTTCCTTCATCAGGCTGGACCCCTCTTCACGAGGCATGTAACCTTGGTTACTACGACGTGGCCAAGGTTCTGATCGCGGCCGGCGCAGAAGTCAACACCCAGGGTCTGGATGATGACACGCCACTCCACGATGCCTCCAGTAGTGGACACACAGACGTAGGTTCACCTCTTGGCCTACCTACTTACCTACCTGCATGTACCACCGCTGGTTTTCTTAACCTTGGAGTACTGCTTAGATTAAAACTACTTCACCTTATTTACCTTATTCAGGAAATTATCTGGTATCTTGAGCTAAAAGACAATTTATTTAAAAACCACACTGACATAAATATCCACAAAGACGGACCAACGGAGTCCAACAAGCTGAACCTTTAGAGAGAACTAATCACTTGTCCTATCCTCTCCATCTAGATTGTGAAGCTGCTGCTAAGACATGGAGGCAATGCGTTCCAGGCCAACAAGCGAGGGGAGCGACCCGTAGACATCGCTGATTCCCAGGAGCTGGAGCTCCTCCTAAAGGGAGAGGTGCCCCTCTCAGACCCAGAAGATAGCTCCTCAGGTATGGTCTCCTGTAGAGGATAGCTCCTCAGGTATGGTCTCCTGTAGAGGATAGCTCCTCGGGTATGGTCTCCTGTAGAGGATAGCTCCTCGGGTATGGTCTCCTGTAGAGGATAGCTCCTCGGGTATGGTCTCCTGTAGAGGATAGCTCCTCGGGTATGGTCTCCGGTAGAGGATAGCTCCTCGGGTATGGTCTCCGGTAGAGGATAGCTCCTCGGGTATGGTCTCCGGTAGAGGATAGCTCCTCGGGTATGGTCTCCGGTAGAGGATAGCTCCTCAGGTTATTTGAATATCCAAACGGTCGATTTACTTGCGAGAGTATTCATTTTTGAGAAGGGTCTCTGGGACTTAGCTACATACAAGGATCGACCATGACAGTAGGCATTTTAATAAAACAGGCCATAAAGACCTGAAGCCTGCTCACTGTTCACTCGTATTGCATGTTATTGTCGGTCAATCAGAACAGCACTGCCGTCAGACTCCATGTGTAGCAAGTGAAGTGGAAGATTTCTAATCAATGCAAAATGGAATTACAATTGCAGAATTAAGTTGGCTAATTGTTGGTTCCCCCTTTGCTGCTATAACAGCCTCCACTCTTCTGGGAAGGCTTTCCACTAGATGTTGGAACATTGCTGCAGGGACTTAATTCCATTCAGCCACGAGCATTAGTGAGGTTGGGCTCTGATGTTGGCTGATTAGGCCTGGCTCACAGTCGGCATTCCAATTTACAAAGGTGTTGGATGGGGAAGCACAGAATCGTCTAGAATGTCATTGTATACTGTAGCATTAAGATTTCCCTTCAATGGAACTAAGGGGCCCGAACCATGAAAAACATTATTCTTCCTCCACCAAACTTACAGTTGGCACTATGCATTCGGGCAGATATCGTTCTCTTGACATCCGCCAAACCCAGATTCATCCATCGGACTGCCAGATGGTGAAGCGTGATTGATCACTTCAGAGAACGCATTTCCACTGCTAAGGAGTCCAATGGCGGCTGGCTTTACACCCCTCCAGCTGACTCTTGGCATTACGCATGATGATCTGCTCGGCCGTGGAAACCCATTTCATGAAGCTCCCGACAAACAGTTCTTGTACTGAAGTTTCTTCCAGAGACAGTTTGGAACTGCGGTCCAGTTCTGTGAGCTTCTGTGGTCTACCACTTTGCGGCTGAGCCGTTGTTACTCCTAGACGTTTCCACTTCCCAATAACAGCGCTTACAGTTGACCTTGGCAACTCTAGCAGGGCGGAAATTTGACGAACTGACTTGTTGGAAAGGTGGCAATCCCCACATACTTTTGGCCACGTAGTGTAGATGGCTAGTGTAGCTGGCTAGCTTCTTTACATCGATTTGATGCAGTTAAGACCGACACTACCAGATGGGATGAGCTATCACAGTAACAAATGTGTCTAATTTGCTCAAGTCGGTTTGGCTACTTTTTCTCTCTCAAATCAAATCACATTTTATTTGTCAATTGTGCTGAATTCAACAGGTGTAGACCTTACCGTGAAATGCTTACTTACAAGCCCTTATACAACAATGCAGTTTTTTAAGAAAATATAGTTGAGAAAATATTTACTAAATAAATAAACTACAGTTAACTACAAAATTAAGTAACTCTAAACAATAACAAGGCTATATACAGGGGGTATCGGTACTGAGTCAGTGTGCGGGGGTACAGGTTAGTAACAAGGCTATATACAGGGGGTATCGGTACTGAGTCAATGTGCGGGGGTACAGGTTAGTCCAGGTAATTTGTACATGTGGGTAGTGGTAAAGGGACCAATGCATAGATGATAAACAGCGAGTAGCAGCAGTGTAAAAACAAGACTCCTCTCGTGCCCCTCCCCCGCCTGTCTGTGCTGAAACAACAAGCAGAGTGCACTGCCTTTCCTGAGTCACGTGAGCATTGAAGGAGAAAAATAAAATAAACGTTTTTTTTGTCATATGTGGGGGAAAAGTTAACATATTATTCAAATAGTGAAATCATTTCAAATGCTCATCCCTACTTGTAATCAATCTTGATTAGAAAACAAGGCTTATTTACAAGATTTTAATTCTTCTCTTATCTCTACAGAGTCTGAAGACCCTCCGTCAGTAAACCCCTCAAGTGTGGATGATGACAACATGGATGACTCGGACGTGGAGAAGGTCTCTGACAGCAAACAGACCACCGTGAAGGCCTCACCCTCCATGTCCGGCCTGGACGAGTATGAGTTCAAAGACGAGGAGGAAGAAGACCTGACCCTGAACGACAGACACATCCTCCGGAGAGAACTGAGGCAGGAGGAGAAGGATCATTTGGCCGTAAAGCAGAGCGGTAAAGGGGATGGGAATGGCTCTGTCCAGTCCTCTAAGTCTAAGAAGACAAAGACATTGTCTCGTGTCCTGTATTGCAGCTCGGATAGTTCCAGTGATGAGATGGAGATGCCGTCAGAGAGAAGGAGCTCTCCGACCTGCTCCCACGGCTCGGAGGGACACAAGGTGTCAGACACCAGCAGGACTAAGAAAGAGAACCTCACGACTTCCGAAAAGAAAGACAAAGGCAGCAAAGTGAAGAAGAAGAACAAGAGCAAGAGCAAGAACAAGGAGAACCAGGAGGACGGGAAGGAGAACAGCAAAGCTCTGGTGTTCTCTGTAGCCACGGTGTCTGTGTCTGAGACACACACAGACAAGAACAGCCGGGGACTCTGTGGGGACGAAGACTCGTTCAAGATGTCCTTCAGTCCCAAGGACGACTCGTCCGTCCACCTTTTCCACCTGTCCGCCACCGTCAAGTCACCCAAACTCAACCACGGCCTGGCCGACAAGCAGCCGTCCTCCAACCCGCTCAAACAGGAGAATACCAAGATGACGTGCGTCTCGATTGCCGAAAGCCCCTGTCCGCCAGATGGTGTCAAGTACAACCACTATAACCCAGAGTCTGAGTACTGCACGGAGAGCACCAGTAGTAAAGGCTGCAAGCACAAGGATAAGAGCAAGCACCACCAGAATGACATCACCATGGACGCTGGTGGTGCGAGGGGGGGAGATGGAGGCTCCAGTCCGTATAATAAAGACTGCAGCGTGGCCAACAGTGTGGACAGCTCTGATGCCTTACGGAAGACGGACAAGGACGGCAAGGTGGTCAAGAAGCATAAGCTAAAACACAAGAAAGACAAGCCCAGGAGGGAGTATGAGGCGGAGAGGAACCGCCACCAGCAGAAAGAGGGCAGCAGGAAGGACGGGCACAGGAACCTGGAGTTCGACCGGGAGTTCTGGAAAGAGAACTTCTTCAATGATGACGAACCTTTGCCTCCATGGAAAACAGAGAGGGAGGACTGCGGATCTCCTCAGAATACCTCAACATCAGGCAGCTCTCCTGTGAAGGAGGACAGAGGGACGAAAGAAACCCCCCCCTCTAGCAGCAGCAGCAGCAAGGAGAAGAGGCTGAGAGAGGAACGAGACAAGGCCTTGAAGAAAGAGAGGAAAGAGACCTCCGCTGTCTGTAAAGAGGAGAGTGGGGGAAAGGATGGGAAGCTCAGTGAGCGCGTGGAGAGGACGGATTGCCTAAGCTCTGGACGGGTTTCTGTTCCTGAGGAGACGCAGCATAACCCCACCAGTGTGAAAGACGAACCGGAGGAGAAACTGGTAACGGGGACCATGTCTACAGCTGATTCAGACCAGCTGGATGCCTCTGAGAAAGGCCAGCGGGACAAATCCGACAGGAGGCCTTCTTTACAGGAACGGGAGGCTGACAAGATGGATAAAAAGCATCCCGACAAGGAGAAGAAGGTCAAGATCGAGCACCCTGAGAAATCTGATAATTCCATGGATCGCTGGAAGGAGAAGGAAAGGATGGCGTCCCCTGGTGACAAGAGCCACAAAGAGATCGAGAAGCTCAGAGCCTTGTCCACAACGAAAAAACACGAGGAGAGCAAGGACAAGAAGAGCAAAGAAAAGCCGAAGAACGACAGGGAGAGGCATGAGAGGGAGTACAGTGTGGGAGAACACAAAGACAGGACGAGCTCCGATAAGAAAGGAAAACCACCTTCAGAGAAATCCATGGACCACAGTAAAACAGATCGCTCCAAGGAAAAGGAGAAAGACTGCGATAAGAAGAAAAAGGAAAAATCTAAAGATAGCTTTTCTTCATCTTCCTCCAGCTCTAACCTCAAGCTCCTCTTGGAGGAGAAGGGCTATGTGTCTGAAAGTGGCAAGACCATACCAGTTAAACTACTAAAGACAGAGGACCTCCCGAAGACGCCAGAGAAAGACAGAGACCGGAGAGAATCCAGAGACTCTGACAGGCACCGAGATCGGGACAAAGAGCGTCACAAGGGCGATAAGGACCGTTCTAAGGAGGGTAGCAAGGCCAGTAAGACCAAATCCAACGAGACCGAGATTGACCGAGACAACAGGTCCAAAGCTAAAGTCTTGCCTGCCACCCGGGAACAGCAGAGGCCCAAAGAGAAACGTCTGGTCAACGAAGACCTGAGGCAGACCAGCTTTGAACGCATGCTGAGTCTGAAGGACCAGGAGATTGAACAGTGGCATCGGAAGCATCTAGAAAAGATCAAACAGAAGGAAAGGGAGAGGATGAAACAACGACCGTCTTCTACGAGGACAGACCCAGGAAAGCTCAAAAGCAAAGCCAAAGTCAAAACGGCATCTTCGTCTTCTGGAGAACCGTGCTTGGGGAAAGATTTGCTTCGCTCCAAGAGCTCTGAAGGCTCCTCTGACGTTCACTGCCAGGACCGAGACAAACCGCTTAAGGACAGCTCCAGGACCATGTCTCTGGACGGGAAGACACTCTCCTGCCTCAGTGGGAAGCTGATGGCTGGTATGGAGAACAGCTTGAGCAGGTCCCCGAGGCCAGAAAGCGAGCGGTCGGGTCTCATGTCCAGGTCTGTGTCCATGGTCTCTGTGGCCAGCTCTGAGGACTCCTGTCAGGCCACCATGCTGACGCAGAGACCCGTAGAGTACGACTCGGATATGACCCTGGAAGCCTCCCAGGACTCTCAGCCGCCTTTCCTCCAGTCTTCCCTCTCACAGTCTAGATCGCCTGTCGTTCACGACCAAGACTACAACAGTTTTCCAGAAGCGGCGGGGCAAGGTAACCGGACTCCGGTGCAGAGCAGACACGCTTCCCCCTACCTTAGGGCTATTCTGGACGAAGATGCTAACTGTGCAACGGCGTCTGAGGGCAAACCTTTCGATACTCCGTCAAAGGCCGCCATGGAGCCTGCTGCTCAACCCCGTGAGGATTCCACAAGTGTTCAGCCTTTAGAAACCTGTGCAGATCCAGAGGAAAGCCAGAGTCAAAGGGGTCTTATTCAGATGCGTCCGAATCTCCCAAATGCAAGAACAGATGCAGATCTCAAAACTGAGAGTGAAGGGAACACTGCTCTAAGAACAGATGCAGATCTCAAAACTGAGAGTGACGAGAACACCGCTTCATGTGTCCATCTCCCACCTCATGCGTTCAACACCAGAGATCCTCATCTAAAGGACTCCTCAACACTTCAGCAGACTAGTGTCCCACAGCTAGCTACACCAGAACAGAGCGGGTCTTCTTCCACTTCTGACCCTCTCCTAATACGGGACGTACAGTGTATCCCTGTGGAGACCTCCAGTGTGGAGCCTGAATGTAGTACGAAGGACCTGCCCTCTGAGGACATGATACCACTGGTGTCATTGTCTTCTCTATCCTCTCAACTACCGTTCTCCAGCATCAACAACACCTCATCTCTCTCTGTTAGCCAGTTATGGGAAACCCTTCCAAACACTAGTATGCTGACCTCACAGCAGATGCAGACTGAGACTGATCAATCTCTGGCTCTTGATCCTAAAGATAAAAGTCCAGTTGAGAGTGCAGCCAGCAGCGCTGAAAGCAGAGCAGCTGTCGAGAGCCTTGAGAGTGCGTTAGTAGCATCTAGACCGGAATGGATGGACAACCCAGTAGCCTCCACCAGTGCACACACACCACCCAGTGCTAACACAGATGAGTCCATGATGACCACCAGCAAAACCAAGGACTCTCCAGAGGAGATGGACACTGGCGTGAACAGTCAAGACTGTAAGAAATCCAGATTCTCCAGTGACGTTGTAGGTCCTAGCGATCCTCAGCCGGACAAAAAAGATCATACTAGCCAGTTTATATCATCCACTGTGTCGCTCTGCCCGAGCCAGCTTATATCATCCACTGTGTCGCTCTGCCCAAGCCAGCTTATATCATCCACTGTGTCGCTCTGCCCGAGCCAGCTTATATTATCCACTGTGTCGCTCTGCCCGAGCCAGCTTATATCATCCACTGTGTCGCGCTGCCCGAGCCAGCTTACATCATCCACTGTGTCGCTCTGCCCGAGCCCTGAACACAAGGAGAAAGAAACCTCTGATGCTCCTGACTGCAGAGGTCCTGAGACCATGTCAACAGGAAGGCCTAGTTGTTGGTCTTCATCAGAGGGCAGTAGTATGGTCACCATCCCTGAGGTGAAGTCAGAGCCATGCCCAGAGGCAATGGAAGTGTCTTCTACCTCTGAGGAGACACCAGAAGGACAGACTCCTTCAATTGTTGGATCAGACCAGACCCAGAGTTCTTCTGGACAGAATAGTAACTTCCAGCAGGACTCCCAGACAGACCAGAGTGGTAGTAGTTGTACTTACAGCAGCAGTGGGGTCTCTGCTAGCTCTTCCCCCCAGTCTGGGGACAGAGACTCTGACTCTGGGGCTAAGGCCAGGGTACTCTCCCTAACCATGGAGGAGGACCAGGACTTCCAGCAGACCCACCCCAGGAAGAGGAAGATGCCCAGGATGTCTACCTCCAACCAGGCTGGAGGCAGCACACAACAGGTGGGCTCTTCTGGTAGATAGGATAAGGGAAAGGGTTAAGGAGGAAAGGCAGGAAGGACAGCGGAATGTGGGAAGGGGAGAGGAATGAGATGAGGAGTTTGAAGGGAAGGGTAGAGGAATGAGATGAGGAGTTTGAAGGGAAGGGTAGAGGAAGGAGATGAGGAGTTTGAAGGGAAGGAGATGAGGAGTTTGAAGGGGAGGGGGAGAGGTAAGGAGTGTAAGGTCTAGTTGTAAGTGTGGACATTTGGGACAACATATCTCATCTTGGGGACAGTAAAGTTGTATTTTCTCCTCTACCTTATCTTACTGTTTGTCTCTTGTCTCCTTCCTTATCAGGAGTCTCTGGCAGCCATCGTTGATTCTCTGAAGCTGGAGGAGATTCAGCCGTACCAGACAGAGAGGGCCAACCCTTACTACGAGTTCCTGCACATCCGCAAGAAGATTGAGGAGAAGCGTAAAGTGCTGCTGAGCGTCATCCCCCAGCCGCCGCAGTATTACGACGAATACGTGACGTTTACTGGATCTTACCTGCTAGACGGGAACCCGCTCAGCAAAATCTGTATTCCAACTGTGAGTCTGGAGTTTATTTGTATTTTGATCAACTCATGTATTAATCTTCTCTCTCCTCTCCTCTTATGTGAGTCTGTCTGTGTTTCATAGTGTTTAGTCTCCAAAACAGATACATTTTACTCCTTGAATAAAAAGCTCAATTTCAACTCGAGTGCATCTCCACTCCTCTGTCTTCTTTCTCCTTTTATTCCTCTTCTCCTTTCTTTTTTCTCTCCTTCCTTGTTGTTTCCTCCATTGAAAGTGATTTCTAGTGAGGTTCTGGGAAATGTTAATTTTTTCCTGCTAAAGTCCTCGAGTCAAGACACCAGCGTTAAAGGGTCTTATTAAACAAATCTTAGTTTCATGATGTTGAACTGTTTTGTTATTTGTCTTTTTAACAGATCACGCCCCCTCCGTCTCTGCCGGACCAACTGAAGGAGATGTTTAAACAACAGGAGGTTGTTCGTATGAAGCTGCGCTTGCAACACAGCATTGAACGGGTATGTGGAGTAATTAAACGGTCATAATCAATCTCCCTTTATAGCTTGATCTACAGTCAAGTCCAAAATGATTGGATTCCTTGATAAACATTTGCAAAAAATACTATATAAGAAATAATACATACTGAGCTCCGCTACATGACCAGAAGTATGTGGACACCTGCTCGTCGAACATCTCATTCCAAAATCATAGGCATTAGTATTCGTCCTTTGCTGCTATAACAGCCTCCACTCTTCTGGGAAGGCTTTCCACTAATGTTGGAACATTGCTGCAGGGACTTGCTTCCATTCAGCCGCAAGAGCATTATTGAGGTTGGGCACTGATGTTGGGCGATTAGGCCTGGCTCGCAGTCGGCGTTCCAATTCATCCCAAAGATGTTGGATGTGGTTGAGGTCAGGGCTCTGTGTAGGCCAGTCAAGTTCTTCCACACCGATCTCAACAAACCATTTCTGTATGGATCACGCTTTGTGCACGGAGGCATTGTCATGCTGAAACAGGAAAGGGCCTTCCCCAAACTGTTGCCATAAAGTTGGAAGCACAGAATCATCTAGAATGTCATTGCATACTGTAGCGTTAAGATTTCCCTTCACTGGAACTAAGGGGCCCGAACAATGAAAAACAGCCCCAGACCATCATTCCTCCTCCACCAAACTTTACAGTTGGCACTATGCATGGTAAAGCATGATTCATCACTCCATAGAATGCGTTTCCACTGCTCCAGTCCAATGGCGGCAAGCTTTACAACACTCCAGCCGACACTTGGCATTGCACGTGGTGATCTTAGGCTTGTGTGCGGCTGTTCGGCCATGGAAACACATTTCATGAAGCTCCCGACGAACAGTAATACTCCAGCACCCTCCCTGTTTTCAAAACCACAGCACCCTCCCTGTTTTCAAAACCACAGCACCCTCCCTGTTTTCAAAACCACAGCACCCTCCCTGTTTTCAATACCACAGCACCCTCCCTGTTTTCAAAACCACAGCACCCTCCCTGTTTTCAAAACCACAGCACCCTCCCTGTTTTCAAAACCACAGCACCCTCCCTGTTTTCAAAACCACAGCACCCTCCCTGTTTTCAAAACCACAGCACCCTCCCTGTTTTCAAAACCACAGCACCCTCCCCTTGCGAGGATAATGACACTGAACCTTTTTTGGGATCTTTGACCTGGTCTTTACATGTCCTTGATATCCTTTGTCTGCAGTTTTGGATTTTAACATTTCTACATTAGTCATTTAGCAGACACTCGTATCCAGAGAGACTTACAGGAGCAATTAGAGTCAAGTGTCTTGCTCAAGGGCACATTGACAGATTTTTCACCTAGTCAGAGCAGTGGTTTGAACCAGCAACCTTTCAGTTACTTTCCCAACATTCTTAACTGCTAGGCTGCCTGCCACCCTTTTGGGGATTTTGTGGTCAATGAACCATTTCTTAGTGGATTTTGACGTATGCTCGGGGCTGTCGTCTTGCTGGAAGATCCACTTGCAGCCATGTTTCAGCCCCCTGGCAGAGGGGACCAGGTTTTTGGTTAAAATGTCCTGCTACTGGGTAAAGTTCATGATGGCGTTGACCTTAACAAGGCCCCAGAACCAGTAGAAGAAAAATAGTCCAAACATCAAAGATCCAGCACCATATTTTACAGAAGGGATTGGGTTATTTTCTGATTATGCATCTTTCTTTAGATGCCAAACCCACCACAACCAAATAAATTTTTTTCATGTGAAGTGAATCCAAGTGCCAATGTGTTTACAGTTCTGGACTGGAACCCCATTGAAAACTTGGTTTGAATTGAAGCGGGCAGTCCATAAGCGCAGGGATTTGTAAAGATTCTTTATGGGTCTAAAATCTCTCCTAATGTGTTCTTCAGTCTCATAAAACATTTTAGAAAAAGGCTCAGTGTTGTTGCACCAGGGGAAGGTGCTGGAATATTGAAAACTGTATATTTTATTTATTGGGCTCCCAAGTGACACAGTGGTCTCAGACACTGCGTCTCAGTGCTAGAGGTGTCACTACAGACAACCTGGTTCGAGTCCAGACTGTATCACAACTGGCGGTGATTGGGAGTCCCATAGGGCAGCGCAGAATTGTCCCAGCGTCGTACGAGTTTGGCCGGTGGAGGCCGTCATTATAACTAACAATTTTTTTCTTAACTGACTTGACTAGTTAAATATTTGTGTATTTTTTATTGTTTAACTAAATGCGTCTCTGATCAATTGTATTAGTATAAAATAATATACATTTAATTTTTTGGAGCATACTATATATATATTTATTATTATTATTATATATTTATGTATTTTTTGTCTCATATTTATCAAGGGTCAATCATTTTGGACCCAGCTGTATCTAGTTATTTTATAAATACTGTTACTTTGAATATTGTTTCTAATTATGAATACAAGGAGATGCTTTAGTTTGATCCTTTGTTCTCTCAACTATTATATTATATTATACCACTCCTTCTGTCTGTGTTCTAGTCTAACTCAACTCCCCTTTTTTTCCTTCCAGGAAAAGTTGATAGTTTCCAACGAGCAGGAGGTGTTACGAGTCCACTACCGGGCTGCCAGAACGCTAGCCAATCAGACGCTCCCTTTCAGTGCCTGCACTGTTCTATTGGACGCTGAAGTGTACAACATGCCTCAGGATGCCCAGGCAAGTGGCATGATGTCACGCACTGTAGAATCTGTAAGTTGATATCAATCACATTTATTTTGAATGTATAATGTTACTGTATAACGGATGAGTTGGCATCAGTCAACTAATCAAATGGATGTATAATGTTCTGTAGATGCTGGTCTCATTGGTCAGTAGGACTGATGTATAAATCCTTTTTACAACAGCAGTTCCATTTCCATTTGAGTCATTCAGCAGCTTCTTTTATCCAGAGAGACTTACTTATTTAACACAGTGCTTTTACAACAAGTGTTTTTAAACCTTAATGGTTTTAACAGAACTCCAACTACTAACTTTAATAATTACAGTTCTGAGTAACGTTGTACTAATTATGTTTACATTTGTGTTTGTTTGGTTTCCAGGGTGACCAAGATGGCAAGACATCGGTGAGGGATCGTTTCAACGCCCGCCAATTTATGTCCTGGTTACAAGATGTGGACGACAAATTTGATAAACTCAAGGTTCGATTTCTCTCTTTAAATGTGTGAAAAATAATATCCATAGTGCCTGCAACCTGGAAATAGATTTTAAGCAAGTAGCCTATGGCATGGATGTTCATGAGTTTCATTCATCCTATAAAACCACATGAGTTTTAATGTGATTTGAACTGAATGTTTCAGAAACTACCTAAAATTTGAAATGTTTTAATTTGGCAAATCAAACATATCCAGAGTGTCATCCAATTGTTTGATTAATATTTGATGTATTCTCTCCTCTCCTCTCCTCTCCTCTCCTCTCCTCTCCTCTCCTCTCCTCTCCTCTCCTCTCCCCCAGACGTGTCTACTGATGCGTCAGCAGCACGAGGCAGCAGCTCTTAATGCTGTTCAGCGTCTCCACTGGCAGCTGAAACTCCAGGAGCTGGATCCAGCCATGTACAAGTCCACCTCCATCTTCCAGATACCAGAATTCTACATTCCCCTGGTAGAGGTCAACGACGACTTTGACCTCACGCCCATATGACCTGTGACCCTTGACCTTTAGGCTGCGACCCACTGTCAGGGTCAGGCAGAGGGCTGATGATGAGGAATGATTATCCAGAGGTCATCTACCTCTTAACAGATATGGAGGGGGTCACATGTTAGAATGATTATCTAGAGGTCATCTACCTCTTAACAGATGGAGGGGGTCACATGGTAGAATGATTATCTAGAGGTCATCTACCTCTTAACAGATATGGAGGGGGTCACATGTTAGAATGATTATCTAGAGGTCATCTACCTCTTAACAGATGGAGGGGGTCACATGGTAGAATGATTATCTAGAGGTCATCTACCTCTTAACAGATATGGAGGGGGTCACATGTTAGAATGATTATCTAGAGGTCATCTACCTCTTAACAGATATGGAGGGGGTCACATGTTAGAATGATTATCCAGAGGTCATCTACCTCTTAACAGATATGGAGGGGGTCACATGTTAGAATGATTATCTAGAGGTCATCTACCTCTTAACAGATATGGAGGGGGTCACATGTTAGAATGATTATCTAGAGGTCATCTACCTCTTAACAGATGGAGGGGGTCACATGGTAGAATGATTATCTAGAGGTCATCTACCTCTTAACAGATATGGAGGGGGTCACATGTTAGAATGATTATCTAGAGGTCATCTACCTCTTAACAGATGGAGGGGGTCACATGTTAGAATGATTATCTAGAGGTCATCTACCTCTTAACAGATATGGAGGGGGTCACATGTTAGAATGATTATCTAGAGGTCATCTACCTCTTAACAGATATGGAGGGGGTCACATGTTAGAATGATTATCTAGAGGTCATCTACCTCTTAACAGATGGAGGGGGTCACATGGTAGAATGATTATCTAGAGGTCATCTACCTCTTAACAGATATGGAGGGGGTCACATGTTAGAATGATTATCTAGAGGTCATCTACCTCTTAACAGATGGAGGGGGTCACATGTTAGAATGATTATCTAGAGGTCATCTACCTCTTAACAGATATGGAGGGGGTCACATGTTAGAATGATTATCTAGAGGTCATCTACCTCTTAACAGATGGAGGGGGTCACATGTTAGAATGATTATCTAGAGGTCATCTACCTCTTAACAGATGGAGGGGGTCACATGGTAGAATGATTATCCAGAGGTCATCTACCTCTTAACAGATGGAGGGGGTCACATGAAGCTCTTGTCAACTTGGAACATGGATGTGTGTAGAGAGCAGTACTAGTATGTACAGTTGAAGTGAGAAGTTTACATACACCTACATTTACTCCGTTTTTCACAATTCCTGACATTTAATCCTAGTAAAAATTCCCTGTTTTAGGTCAGTTAGGATCACCACTTTATTTTAAGAATGTGAAATGTCAGAATAATAGTAGAGAGAATGATTTATTTCAGCTTTTATTTCTTCCATCACATTCCCAGTGGGTCAGAAGTTTACATGCACTCAATTAGTATTTGGTAGCATTGCCTTTAAATTGTTTAACTTGGGTCAAACGTTTCAGGTAGCCTTCCACAAGCTTCCCACAATAAGTTGGGTGAATTTTGGCCCATTCCTCCTGACAGAACTGGTGTAACTGAGTCAGGTTTGTAGGCCTCCTTGCTCGCACACGCTTTTTCAGTTCTGCCCACAAAATTTCTATAGGATTGAGGTCAGGGCTTTGTGATGGCCGCTCCAATACCTTGACTTTGTTGTCCTTAAGCCATTTTGGGGTCATTGTCCATTTGGAAGACAAATTTGCGACCAAGCTTTAACTTCCTGACTGATGTCTTGAGATGTTGCTTCAATATATCCACATAATTTTCCTTCCTCATGATGCCATCTATTTTGTGAAGTGCACCAGGCCCTCCTGCAGCAAAGCACCCCCACAACATGATGCTGCCACCCCCGTGCTTCACGGTTTGGATGGTGTTCTTCGGCTTGCAAGGCTCCCCCTTTTTCCTCCAAACATAATGATGGCCAAACAGTTCTATTTTTGTTTCATCAGACCAGAGGACATTTCTCCAAAAAGTACTATCTTTGTCCCCATGTGCAGTTGCAAACCGTAGTCTGGCTTCTTTATGGCGGTTTTGGAGCAGTGGCTTCTTCCTTGCTGAGCAGCCTTTCAGGTTATGTCGATATAGGACTCATTTTACTGTGGATATAGATACTTTTGTACCTGTTTCCTCCAGCATCTTCACAAGGTCCTTTGCTGTTGTTCTGGGATTGATTTTTGATTTTCCCATGATGTTGAGCAAACAGGCACTGAGTTTGAAGGTAGGCCTTGAAATACATCCCCAGGTACACCTCCAATTGACTCAAATGATGTCATCAGAAGCTTCTAAAGCCATGACATCATTTTTTGGAATTTTCCAAGCTGTTTAAAGGCACAGTCAACTTAGTGTATGTAAACTTCTGACCCACTGGAATTGTGATATAGTGAATTATAAGTGAAATAATCTGTCTGTAAACAATTGTTGTTGGAATAATTACTTGTGTCATACACAAAGTAGATGTCCTAACAGACTTGACAAAACTATAGTTTGTTAACATGAAATCTGTGGAGTGATTGAAAAATGAGTTTTTTAATGACTTCAACCTAAGTGTATGTAAACTTCCGACTTCAACTGTATGTGTGTAGAGAGCAGCACTAGTGTGTGTGTGTGTGTGTGTGTGTGTGTGTGTGTGTGTAGAGAGCAGCACTAGTGTGTGTGTGTGTGTGTGTGTGTGTGTGTGTAGAGAGCAGCACTAGTGTGTGTGTGTGTGTGTGTGTGTAGAGAGCAGCACTAGTGTGTGTGTGTGTGTGTGTGTGTGTGTGTGTTTGTTGAAAGCAGCACTAGTGTGTGTGCGCCTGTGTAAAGAGCAGCACTAGTGTGTGTGTGTGTGTGGAGAGCAGTGTGTGTGGAGAGAGCAGCGTGTGTGTGTGTGTGTAGAAAGCAGCACGTGTGTGTGTGTAGAAAGCAGCACGTGTGTGTGTGTAGAAAGCAGCACGTGTGTGTGTGTGGAAAGCAGCACGTGTGTGTGTGTGTGGAAAGCAGCACTAGTGTGTGTGTGTGTGTGTGTGTAGAAAGCAGCACGTGTGTGTGTGTGGAAAGCAGCACGTGTGTGTGTGTGGAAAGCAGCACTAGTGTGTGTGTGTGTGTGTAGAAAGCAGCACGTGTGTGTGTGTGTGTGTGTGTGTGGAAAGCAGCACTAGTGTGTGTGTGTGTGTGTGTGTGTGTGGAAAGCAGCACTAGTGTGTGTGTGTGTGTGTGTGTGTGTGTGTGTGGAGAGCAGCACTAGTGTGTGTGTGTGTGTGTGTGTGTGGAGAGCAGCACTAGTGTGTGTGTGTGTGTGTAGAAAGCAGCGTGTGTGTGTGTGTAGAGAGCAGCACTAGTGTGTGTGTGTGTGTGTGTGTAGAAAGCAGCACTAGTGTGTGTGTGTGTGTGTGTGTGTGGAAAGCAGCACTAGTGTGTGTGTGTGTGTGTGTGTGTGTGTGTAGAAAGCAGCACGTGTGTGTGTGTAGAGAGCAGCACTAGTGTGTGTGTGTGTGTGTGTAGAAAGCAGCACTTGTGTGTGTGTGTGTAGAGAGCAGCACTAGTGTGTGTGTGTGTGTGTAGAAAGCAGCACTAGTGTGTGTGTGTGTGTGTGTGTGTGTAGAGAGCAGCACTAGTCTAAATGTGTCTGTTTTTACTACTGATCTCTTATGGTAGACAACAAAGACACCACAAATAACTCCCTCCTTTAGAACCCAAGAGGACTGGCCTTTTCCTCCCAACTAGTGCAGACTGACTGACAGACTGCTTATTCTGGACAGGCCTGGACCACCACCAGGGCTCAGGGGCCTATTCCACACACTTACCCCCAGGGGCCAGGGCCCAAGGCTGGGTTAGGGTAGCGGCAGCGCCAGGTGCTGCTGTCTGCTGAGAGGAGAGAGCTCCAGAGAGACCAAGCATGGGCACTACAGGGTCTGTCCCAAAATTGTACCCTATTCCCTGTATAGGGCACTATTTTTTGTGAAGTGTATAGAGAATAGGGTGCTATTTGTGACACACCCTATGGAGAGGACTTTCCCTCGCCCACTACACCTCCCTCATCAAAACAAAGGAAGAAACATTTCAATTATGCTTGTGTTTTTCAGTGTGTTCATTTCATCAAATGTACAGACTTGTGCTTTTCATGTTTTTTAACTTATTTTCTACATACAGCTTGTGCATTTGTAAATAACCCATGTAATGATGATTTCAAACTTGTACAGAAAAAAATAACTAATAGATATTTTGATTGATTGTAAAACTTTTCATTGTTTTTGTCTGTTTTAATGGACCAAAGTTGGTGTGTATTGAGTCTGTTCTCTCTCTGTCAACGGCCTTGTTATTGTTGTTGAAGTCAATGTTGTTGGCGTAACTCTTTCAGCATGTCGGATCTGATTCTGTTGTACTTTGGTTATATCGTTTTTTTGCTTTTTATTCCCCTCTGGACTGGATCCACGCACCATATCAAGGTGTTAATTCTAATGGAGTTGGATCCACGCACCATATCAAGGTGTTAATTCTAATGGAGTTGGATCCACGCACCATATCAAGGTGTTAATTCTAATGGAGTTGGATCCACGCACCATATCAAGGTGTTAATTCTAATGGAGTTGGATCCACGCACCATATCAAGGTGTTAATTCTAATGGAGTTGGATCCACGCACCATATCAAGGTGTTAATTCTAATGGAGTTGGATCCACGCACCATATCAAGGTGTTAATTCTAATGGAGTTGGATCCACGCACCATATCAAGGTGTTCATTCGTTGACTGGTGATGTGGATGCTGTTGCGTTGCAGGGTTGGACCTTTTTAGTTCCTGATCCCAGAAGAACGGTAACGCGGTCGGTAACGCGGTCGGTAACGCGGTCGGTAACGCGGTCGGTTGTGATTGAGGTTTAACGGAAGTCACTCAGCACCGTTTGTTCTGTCCTTTCACAAGCAAAGTGTGTGTCTGAAATGGCACCCTGTTCTCTATATATAGCGCACTGCTTTAGTCCAGGACCCATGCAGGCTCTTGTCAACAGTAGTGCAGACTTGCCAACCTGCACGAAATCTGAAGTCAAAGTACTCTGGTACAAAAAACGACCCTAAGATATGTATAAATAGGCTTCTAGTTCGCATACTGTGGGAACAGAACATATCTCTAGCTTACCCCCGTAGTCATAGTACTGTTTTCATCCCACAGGCTGGATGGCAGCTCCACTCTGTCTGGTGATATTATGGTAGGGAAACTGAAGAACCAACTGTTTGCCAAATACATTTTCCAAAATTGTATGTTTTAGTGAAGCACATAGCTATGAAGTTAACTACAAAATAATAGTTACATCGAAGGTAGTTGGCTACAGTGTTTAGTCAACTAAGCGAGAACAGTTTCTTGCCTGCATTTGATATCTGCAGTAGTAGGCGTGAGCATATTAACAAGCAAGGAAATTTGTCTTTGTTGCTGTGTGGATGTAAGCGGACATGGCAGAGAGCTGTTCCGCTGATGCCTTCCTTCACAGAACGTTATGTTAGACTGTTAACGATTAGTAGGCCTATGTTAATGAACCAGTTGTGGATCTGTCCTCTTCATATAGCTGTATTAGCTGTTAGCTGCTAATGATGTGATAATAGTCAGTTCACCAATGACAGGGCATGTTGAATGAAGGGTATCCTAGTAGTCTGTCCTGATGCATTAGGTCCGGGATGGCGATCTGAAACCAGATCATATATACCCAAACAAAATGAACAAGTCAGTTTATATTTCACTGACTATTGTCATAAAGGCGCCTATTATTTAGAATAATCATTACCCCTAAATAAAACATTAAAAATGTGTTGTTGAGATCACCTAAATTTCATTTAAGAGCCAACACAATACTTCTGTGTTTACTTCATTGTTTGATATAATTTAAGACTAGGTTTCAGGAAATGGCAGTTAAAGGTTTTTCAAACATACAAAAAACCTTTGTCCTACATCAGCACCACCTTGTCAGAAAACACTAGGGAGAGCCCTGGTATTAGTTAGCTGGTAAAGAGCAGCCAATGACTGAGTACCCAGAGTAGTCTATAGCCTACCAGTCCTCCTGAGGCAGTCTCCTGACAACATCGGTATTAGGATAAAAAAAGCTACATTAGCCTCTGATTTGAGCAGAGTGGGCGTCGCACGCCGTTGTGTGGTCTGTGGGTCCAGGGTGCCGCCACAGCGCCGTTGTGTGGTCTGTGGGTCCAGGGTGCCGCCACAGCGCCGTTGTGTGGTCTGTGGGTCCAGGGTGCCGCCACAGCGCCGTTGTGTGGTCTGTGGGTCCAGGGTGCCGCCACAGCGCCGTTGTGTGGTCTGTGGGTCCAGGGTGCCGCCACAGCGCCGTTGTGTGGTCTGTGGGTCCAGGGTGCCGCCACAGCGCCGTTGTTTGGTCTGTGGGTCCAGGGTGCCGCCACAGCGCTGAAGTGGTACTCATAATTTTTTTAAAGGTTGGCAGGTCTGGTAGTGCACTACCTAGGGACTAGGGTGCCATTTGGGACACATACCAACACTGTACAGCTCCTCAAACACCTGTGTGTTGTCCTTTTGGTGTTGTCTCACACACAGTAAGAAATCACCATTTGTTGTGGCAAAATTCTTCTATAGAAATAGAAGAAAAAACTAACTTTTACAGTTTCAATGTGAGATCACAACAAAACCTATTTTTTCAACATAATGCCTTTTGAACGATAGTTCTAAAAATGTCTATTTTAATATTTCCTTGTTACATGACATGTACATATTTGTAATATATAATTGAATAAATTTTATTGGTTGTGAATTCAAATATTGTCTTGGTAGTTTCTTCATGTCATCTATTGCCCAACCATTGTGTTCTATAGCGGTTTCTTAAAACTCTGCTTGGGCCAATGATGTACTTTCATCTACAAATACTCAGTTTAACCTTGGATTCTCAAATTCATCTATATAACACTAGACACTGCGATAACCTTCACCCTCACCACTGCCGCACTTCACGTAGTCTATTCTTTATCAGATACCGAGGTACCATACTCTGGAATTATCTTCACATTGCCAAAACATCATCATCCCTCTAACTTAAAGTGAAGACTGGGGGTCAGCCTGAGGAACCAAACTACTCAATAATCCCCTCCATGTAGACTGGGGGTCAGCCTGAGGAACCAAACTACTCAATAATCCCCTCCATGTAGACTGGGGGTCAGCCTGAGGAACCAAACTACTCAATAATCCCCTCCATGTAGACTGGGGGTCAGCCTGAGGAACCAAACTACTCAATAATCCCCTCCATGTAGACTGGGGGTCAGCCTGAGGAACCAAACTACTCAATAATCCCCTCCATGTAGACTGGGGGTCAGCCTGAGGAACCAAACTACTCAATAATCCCCTCCATGTAGACTGGGGGTCAGCCTGAGGAACCAAACTACTCAATAATCCCCTCCATGTAGACTGGGGGTCAGCCTGAGGAACCAAACTACTCAATAATCCCCTCCATGTAGACTGGGGGTCAGCCTGAGGAACCAAACTACTCAATAATCCCCTCCATGTAGACTGGGGGTCAGCCTGAGGAACCAAACTACTCAATAATCCCCTCCATGAAGACTGGGGGTCAGCCTGATGAACCAAACTACTCAATAATCCCCTCCATGTAGACTGGGGGTCAGCCTGAGGAACCAAACTACTCAATAATCCCCTCCATGTAGACTGGGGGTCAGCCTGATGAACCAAACTACTCAATAATCCCCTCCATGTAGACTGGGGGTCAGCCTGAGGAACCAAACTACACAATAATCCCCTCCATGTAGACTACCTCTTATACACACTACCATGCACACACACATAATGTATAATTAATATGATTTGTTTAGCTGATTGAACAAACTTTTTGTACTTATATGAGTGGTGTGGTTTTCATGTCAAACCTTTTGGGCTTCCAACCTCAACTGTGCACTGTTTTTACCGGGTTTTATCTGGACTGTTGTGTATCATTTATTTTCTTTGGTGCGAATATATAAAACCTAAAACCTCCCTACAATAAACACTAATGGGTGGGGCGTTTGTCCGCAGCGATGTGGATGAGTAGTCAGGCTAGTGTTTTATGTGTACAGAGAGGGAGGGTTTCTATTCTTTTGAGCAGAATAGCTGTCGATGGCAGAACCATATCCTTCCAGTAGGTGGCGACATACACATCATCCCACTAATGATGTCCCAAAATCTTCGTGCTGTTATCTTTTTTTTTATTTAACTAGGCAAGTCAGTTAAGAACAAATTCATATTTACAATAACGGCCTACCCAGGCCAAACCTGTGCGCTGCCCTATGGGACTCCCACTCACGGCCGGATGTGGATAAATTACGTTAAGGTTCAACCAAACATTATGCCAACTCCTGGGTGGAGCTGTCACATACTGAATCGTTAGATAGCCGAATCAACATGACTACCTTCCTCTACAATAGAATATGTAAAATATGTATTTTACCTTGTGTCAGAAGCGGGGTCAGGGGCACATCTCTTATAGCCTACATGCCTACACCGCTACTTGATGGCTTCCAAATGCCCTTTCACACCTAAAGAGCACCGTAGGCCCCCATTCATGGTGCTGGAACTGCTCCCAACAAATAACTGTCTAATGGGGAATTTTATAGCAGGCTTGACAATGGTTAAGATTCGACTCGAAATATATATACATTTCCAATCAGTGAGGAATTTCTATTTGATAAATTCAATGTATCCCATATTATCTGGACTGACTTGACAAGTGTGAAACAAGACAGGAGTGTTTTGAACACATTCATCTTCATGCATCAGATATTTATGGTGTAGCAAAGGGAGTCTAGCTTTCTCCTCCCCTGACCCCTGTGTGGCTGGCTTCTGTTATCTTGAAGAGCCCCGCCACGCCACTGAGCCACTGATTTGTGTCTCTTCGTTCTGCCCATGCTACTGGTCCCGCCGTCTTCAGTCCAACTAACTCGGTAGGTCCTGGTCTAGTCTGGATCATGTGAAATGGACGCTGTATCTTTAAGACTGTCTGCGGCGGAGAAACGGACGCCCTCTGACTACAGTCCACAATATTATTCTAAACTGCAGAGCTTCATCCTGGGGCCAGTTTCAATAAGGAGGTTCAACCAACTCTGAGTTAAAACTTGAACTCTGAGTTGACTTACCCTGAGATGGGAAACTCTGAGTTTTCGGTTACAGAACAGCTGAAATTAGTTAGTTCAATCAACTCTGAGTTGACTGACTCTGAGGTGAGCGCGTGCACCACAACTATAAAAAGCCATTATCAATGGAGCGCAGATATTATGAGTCACCATGGCAACAGCGTCAGACAAAAGGAGGTCTGCACATTTCTCACCAGCAGAACCGGATGTTCTTATGCAAGCATATGGAGAATTTGAACACGTATATATATATATTTTTTTAAAAGCAACACTGCTGCAGCGGCGAAGGACAGAGAGTTAGCTTGGGAGAAAATAGCTGCTCGAGTCAATGCGTAGGTTGACAATTTAATTACTTTTATACAGTGTTGGGTGTAATTGATTACTAAGTAATATAAATACTGTAATTTAATTAAAGACTATAAAACAATTCTGTATAAAACAATAGTGGATTTAACATCACATTTTAAAAGGTATATTTTTAATGTAACCTTCTCCCTCTACACACTTTGGTCAACTCAAGGATAATTCATGCAATTGTATATTGTTTATTTGAAAGCATTAGATGTGCAGTTTCTTGTCTGTCCTTATTGTTCAAGTGGTTGAGGTTGATTTGGGATTTAGAAAGTAGTTAATAAGTAAGTAGACCAAATTAGTAAGTAGACCAATACTTTCTAGAGATAGTAATTATTACATTCATCTAATTAGACTTGTTGAAGATGTAATTTGTAGTTAGTAATTAAGAACTTTTTTAGAGTAAATTCCAACTGTTATAATATCAGAGGTGAAACTGGAAGAACAGTATTTTATTATTTTATAGTATTTTATTAAACCTATTAATTTAATTTTCATGTATAAGTGCAATCCTGCAGGCATGAAAAGAACATGGCAGCAGCTTAAAATGAAATATAAAAACATAATTCAATCAGGTAAGCCTTGAGCACATCACAGGTGTAGGGTACCTGGCTTTACAAACATTTCCCATATTAAATAACTAAATAGCATTCAGTGTCAGTGCAGCAGCATTTTTGACATAGGTATAAATGTTCATTCTCATTTGACTACTCAGCCAACAGAAAGAAGGCAGAGGCTGGCAAAACGGGGGGGAGGACCTGCACCACCACCTCTGACAAATGCAGAGGAGATGGCCCTGAGCCTGAATGCTGGAAGGCCAATGGCTGAGGGAATTTCTGGAGGGACTTCAATGCTCATCTTCACAGGATGATGGGGATGAAGGAACCGTTTCTGCTGCCAGAGAGAGGCCTACAGAGGTCATGTTAATATTATGTGTCTACACATCAAACAATCTACACATTCACATTTCTTCACATGTTTATGTGGAGTAGCCTATAGAATCTAAGTTTATATTTTTTATTTATTTTTATTTAACCTTTATTTTACTAGGCAAGTCAGTTAAGAACAAATTCTTATTTACAATGACGGCCTAGGAACAGTGGGTTAACTGCCTTGTTCAGGGGCAGAACGACAGAGTGTGGAAGAACAGCAGGAGGAAGGTCCATCAACTTCTGGTGCACAGATGAACACAGTTCAGTGATTTACAGTTTTTATTTTTTTTGGTGGTGGTGGTGGCGAATGTCTTGAGACAGCTCTTTGCTTTTACCCATCATGAGATGTGTCTTGTGTGACACCTTGGCAATGAGACCTTTTTGTAGGCCATCAGTTGGGACTGAACCAGCTGATATTAATTTGCACTGACAGGGGGCTGGATTGCTTTTTAATTACTGATAGTTTTCAGCTGTTGTCTTGGCTTTCCATGCCTTTTTGAACCTCCCTTTCTTCATGTGTTCAATACTTTTTCCCTGTGTCATTTCACATTATTGCACATAACTTAATTTCTGAACTTATTTGTTTTGGTTTCTTTGTATGTATGGATTACTTGGGTTGTTACCAACATCTGGTGAAAATATTTCATGAAAATAGCACCTTTGGAAATATATTTACTGAGAAAAATGGTGACGTGTTCAATACTTATTTCACCCGCTGTATGTGCAGCATCACATATGATCTTGACAGTGCAAAGAATGAGACGTACAGTATTGTGATGTAGTCTTTGACCATTAGAAGCAGTAGGCTGTCAGTGTACCTGCACATTAATACTGTGGATGGACCTCCTGTTGACATAATCCGCTTCATTTTCAGAAGGTGCAATGATCGGAATATGTGTGCCATCAATGCATCCAACCACACTCGGAAATCCAAAAGGGAATTCTAATTATTAGGTTACTTCCAGGGGTCGCAGCAAGATATTCTTAACTGAATGCCATTTATCAGGTTAGCCTCATTTAAACCGATTTATACACCACTGACCTGCAATCCTGTGAAACTCCTCTTTGATGACTCTCACTGGTTTGTGCCCAGGAAACAACACAAAACTTCTCAGAAAGCGCTTAAGGGCGAGGCACACTTTCCTGACTGCTCTGCAAACAGTAGCCTTACTAATATGTTCTGCATCCCCGATGTTATACAGAAAACTACCATTTGCAAAGAAACGTAAGGCAACGCATAGCATCTGCTCGGATGTAAGAGCACGGCCGCGATGGCTGATGTTTCTGATGTAAGGATGGATGAGATTATGGATGTATCTTATTGACTGTAAAGAAAAACGGTACCGCTCAAATAAAAATGCATAGGGATATGACAAAAAATCCACTCTGGGCATCAAAATCCTCTCCCGACGTAAATGTAACTCCCTACGAATTAATACAGCCTCTTCATCAACAGGATCGTCCATAAAAGGACATGCCATTTCATTCCCTTTGATGCTCTCTGCGTAACTGAAATGTGCGCAATGAATGAATGTACCGAAAGAATGAATGAGGTGTTTAAACACCGCTTCCTCTTTAAAAAAGGGGAGGAGACCCCAAGAAACTCAGGGTTTACAGAAGAAAACCTGCTCCCGACCAGGTTAGGGTCACCATGGTAACTGACTCTGAGTATAAGTTACCTCTCTTTCAGAAACGGGCTTGACTTACTCTGCTTTCTCGGGTTTGATATACCTCCCATTCTGAAACGGGAAACCCAGAGTTTCCCTCATTTCAGGGTTAACATACTCAGAGTTTTCACTTCACCTCCTTTCTGAAACAGGCTCCTGGACATTGTGAGGAAAGTGGCGGTGTTGGATTTAAATGGGATAAGGCCGTCAATCAAAAGGAAGGATAAACGAAGGATCAGAACCATTGTAACATTGTTGCGGTAAATATGAATCATCTCGTCGTGACTCTTGTGTCCTAGGCTACTTGATGAACCGGTGTTAGGTAGGGGTCCTAGGGAGCGTTTTGGCCCGAGATAGAGAAAGGTAGGCTAAGCCTACTGTAAGAGCTGTGTAATTAACTAAATTACTCTAACTTGTGGTTTTCAACAATTATCTTTTCCTCTGTCAGTTGTGAAAAATGACTAGGCAAACAACTCCTGTGGTAGAAAAGAATGCATGTCAACATAGGACAGATGTTTTCCTGTAGGCAGCTACAACATATTGAAATTATGAAAAAACAACATACAGTTGAAGTGAGAAGTTTACATACACCTTAGCCAAATACATTTAAACTCAGTTTTTCACAATTCCTGACATTTAATCCTAGTAAAAATTCCCTGTCTTAGGTCAGTTAGGATCACCACTTTATTTTAAGAATGTGAAATGTCAGAATAATAGTAGAGAGAATGATTTATTTCAGCTTTGATTTATTTCATCACATTCCCAGTGGGTCAGAAGTTCATCATTACACTCAATTAGTATTTGATAGCATTGCCTTTAAATTGTTTAACTTTGGTCAAACGTTTCTGGTAGCCTTCCACAAGCTTCCCACAATAAGCTGCGTGGTCCCATGGTGTTTATACTTGCGTACTATTGTTTGTACAGATCAACGTGGTACCTTCAGGTATTTGGAAATTGCTCCCAAGTATGAACCAGACTTGTTGAGGTCTACAAGTTTTTTATTCTGAGGTCTTGGCTGATTTCTTTAGATTTTCCCATGATGTCGAGCAAAGTGGCACTGAGTTTGAAGGTAGGTCTTGAAATACATCCTCAGGTACACCTCCAATTGACTCAAATTATGTCTATCAGAAGCTTCTAAAGCCATGACATCATTTTCTGGAATTTCTCAAGCTGTTTAAAGGCACATTATATCACCACATTATTTTATAAGCACCATGTGTTCTGTCTGTGTGTATCTGTAAGTCCAATGTGCCTTCAGGCTGTACTATATTCTGTCTAACTGTAGACCCCGGAATATGTGTGCCCAGACTTGAATATCATTGAGAATCTGTGGGATGATTTGAAGCGGGCTGTCCATGCTCGGCAACCATCAAACCTAACTGAACTGGAGATGTTTTGTAAGGAGGAATGGTCCAAAATACCTTCATCCAGAATCCAGACACTCATTAGAGACTATAGGAAGCGTCTAGAGGCTGTTAGACCTCCCTGTGTGTATGTAGACCTGCTTGTGTTTATTGATTTAAGCACACACACACACGCATCCCACCTCCCACCACTGACACCATTTTTTCTTATGTTGACCCAGGTGGACTGAGAGACAGACAGATGGACAGTGTGTTGCTGAGTGTGTGTGGAGCCAACCCGACCACCAGGATGAGAACTGGTCAGCTGTATGTCCTGGTTCCAGCCTCCGCTGCACTCCTCCTCTTCCTCCTGGTCCTATCAGAACCGTCTCAGACCAACGCCTGTAACAAGGCCCTCTGCACCTTGGATGTCAGCAAGTGTCTCATACAGGTGAAGTGTTTGTGTGTTTGTGTTTGTGTGTGTGCAGGGGCAGGTCACATCACCAGCCAACGTCACATCACCAGCCAACGTCACATCACCAGCCAACGTCACATCACCAGCCAACGTCACATCACCAGCCAACGTCACATCACCAGCCAACGTCACATCACCAGCCAACGTCACATCACCAGCCAACATCACCAGCCAACATCACATCCCCAGCCAACATCACATCCCCAGCCAACATCACATCACCAGCCAACGTCACATCACCAGCCAACGTCACATCACCAGCCAACGTCACATCACCAGCCAACGTCACATCACCAGCCAACATCACATCACCAGCCAACATCACTACCAGCCAACGTCACATCACCAGCCAACGTCACATCACCAGCCAACATCACATCGCCAGCCAACGTCACATCACCAGCCAACGTCACATCACCAGCCAACGTCACATCACCAGCCAACGTCACATCACCAGCCAACGTCACCAGCCAACGTCACATCACCAGCCAACGTCACATCACCAGCCAACGTCACATCACCAGCCAACGTCACATCACCAGCCAACGTCACATCACCAGCCAACGTCACATCACCAGCCAACGTCACATCACCAGCCAACGTCACATCACCAGCCAACGTCACATCACCAGCCAACGTCACATCACCAGCCAACGTCACATCACCAGCCAACGTCACATCACCAGCCAACGTCACATCACCAGCCAACGTCACATCACCAGCCAACGTCACATCACCAGCCAACATCACATCACCAGCCAACATCACTACCAGCCAACGTCACATCACCAGCCAACGTCACATCACCAGCCAACGTCACATCACCAGCCAACATCACATCACCAGCCAACGTCACATCACCAGCCAACATCACATCACCAGCCAACGTCACATCACCAGCCAACGTCACATCACCAGCCAACATCACATCACCAGCCAACATCACATCACCAGCCAACGTCACATCACCAGCCAACGTCACATCACCAGCCAACGTCACATCGCCAGCCAACATCACATCGCCAGCCAACATCACATCACCAGCCAACATCACATCACCAGCCAACATCACATCGCCAGCCAACATCACATCGCCAGCCAACATCACATCGCCAGCCAACGTCACATCGCCAGCCAACGTCACATCGCCAGCCAACGTCACATCGCCAGCCAACGTCACATCGCCAGCCAACGTCACATCGCCAGCCAACATCACATCACCAGCCAACGTCACATCACCAGCCAACGTCACATCACCAGCCAACGTCACATCACCAGCCAACGTCACATCACCAGCCAACATCACATCACCAGCCAACGTCACATCACCAGCCAACGTCACATCACCAGCCAACATCACATCACCAGCCAACGTCACATCACCAGCCAACGTCACATCACCAGCCAACGTCACATCACCAGCCAACATCACATCACCAGCCAACGTCACATCACCAGCCAACGTCACATCACCAGCCAACATCACATCACCAGCCAACGTCACATCACCAGCCAACATCAACACCCCAAGCATTGTTGTCATATTAAGTGTTCCCCTCTACCCTAGTGTTAATTACTACTACATATTAAGTGTACTGGTACCCCTGTATATAACATCCTCACATTGACTCTGTACTGGTACCCCTGTATATAACATCCTCACATTGACTCTGTACTGGTACCCCTGTATATAACATCCTCACATTGACTCTGTACTGGTACCCCTGTATATAGCCTCCTCACATTGACTCTGTACTGGTACCCCTGTATATAACATCCTCACATTGACTCTGTACTGGTACCCCTGTATATAACATCCTCACATTGACTCTGTACTGGTACCCCTGTATATAGCCTCCTCACATTGACTCTGTACTGGTACCACCTGTATATAGCCTCCTCACATTGACTCTGTACTGGTACCCCTGTATATAGCCTCCTCACATTGACTCTGTACTGGTACGTCCTGTATATAGCCTCCTCACATTGACTCTGTACTGGTACCCCTGTATATAGCCTCCTCACATTGACTCTGTACTGGTACTTCCTGTATATAGCCTCCTCACATTGACTCTGTACTGGTACCCCTGTATATAGCCTCCTCACATTGACTCTGTACTGGTACTTCCTGTATATAGCCTCCTCACATTGACTCTGTACTGGTACTTCCTGTATATAGCCTCCTCACATTGACTCTGTACTGGTACTTCCTGTATATAGCCTCCTCACATTGACTCTGTACTAGTACTTCCTGTATATAGCCTCCTCACATTGACTCTGTACTGGTACAACCTGTATATAGCCTCCTCACATTGACTCTGTACTGGTGCTTCCTGTATATAGCCTCCTCACATTGACTCTGTACTAGTACTTCCTGTATATAGCCTCCTCACATTGACTCTGTACTGGTACCCCTGTATATAGCCTCCTCACATTGACTCTGTACTGGTACTTCCTGTATATAGCCTCCTCACATTGACTCTGTACTGGTACTTCCTGTATATAGCCTCCTCACATTGACTCTGTACTAGTACTTCCTGTATATAGCCTCCTCACATTGACTCTGTACTGGTACAACCTGTATATAGCCTCCTCACATTGACTCTGTACTGGTACTTCCTGTATATAGCCTCCTCACATTGACTCTGTACTAGTACTTCCTGTATATAGCCTCCTCACATTGACTCTGTACTGGTACCCCTGTATATAGCCTCCTCACATTGACTCTGTACTGGTACTTCCTGTATATAGCCTCCTCACATTGACTCTGTACTAGTACTTCCTGTATATAGCCTCCTCACATTGACTCTGTACTGGTACTTCCTGTATATAGCCTCCTCACATTGACTCTGTACTGGTACTTCCTGTATATAGCCTCCTCACATTGACTCTGTACTAGTACTTCCTGTATATAGCCTCTTCACATTGACTCTGTACTGGTACCACCTGTATATAGCCTCCTCACATTGACTCTGTACTGGTACTTCCTGTATATAGCCTCCTCACATTGACTCTGTACTGGTACCCCTGTATATAACATCCTCACATTGACTCTGTACTGGTACTTCCTGTATATAGCCTCCTCACATTGACTCTGTACTGGTACTTCCTGTATATAGCCTCCTCACATTGACTCTGTACTAGTACTTCCTGTATATATGGTGTTTGGCGCCGCCCTGAGTGGTCGCCTGTTAAGCAGCTCCCGTTGTTCGTGCATAAATTGTTGTTTTAGTTCGTTTATTTTTATTTTGCTACAGTTGAACTATAATAGTTCAGGATTATGGATTTTATCGCAGCTGAACGTCGACAGGAGTCGTCAACTGTTATTATTTACAACTGAGCCCAGCTCCTGGATTTAGCCCATGCAGCGCTGCTGCTCCCCAGGGAAAAGTTTGATATTCCGGACGAGTTGAAATGTAAGGCAAAGCTTAGGAAATACAAGCCGGCTATACCGTCTATCATTATGGGCAACGTGAGGTCAAAATGGACGAGCTGGAGGGTCTTGTCCGTGGACAAAGGGTCTATCGAGAAACGAGCCTAATGCTTTTCACGGAGACTTGGCTGAACGATAACATCCCCATAGAGAACGTCACTATCGACGGTTTCCAGACCATCAGAGCGGACAGGGATCGCGTCTCTTCCGGTAAGAGCAAGGGTGGTGGGCTGGCTTTATTAGTTAACAACAGATGGTGTAATCCGAACCATATTACTCTTAAGGAACAGTTTTGTAGCCCGGACATTGAACTGTTAGCCGTTAGCCTGAGACCCTACTATTTGCCGAGGGAATTCACGGCGGCCATTGCTGTTATTGTTTACATCCCGCCCTCCGCGGACACAAACACAGTATGTGACGTCATCCACTCTGTTATCGCGAGGTTACAGACAACGCATCCCAGTGCTTTCTTTGCCATTTCGGGGGATTTTAACCATGCATCGCTCTCTTCAACGCTGCCCATGTTCAAACAGTTTGTGAAGTGCCCAACCAGGAATAATAAAACTCTGGACTTGTTATATGCTAATGTGAAGGACGCATACAACTCCACTGCACTCCCTCCCCTCGGTAGATCGGATCACAACCTTGTCCACCTCACCCCACTCTACAGGCCTTTGGTCCAACAGCAGCCTGCGACCACCAGGACCATTAGGAGATGGTCCCCGGAGGCGAATGAGGCCCTACAGGACTGCTTTGAAACAACAGACTGGGATGTGCTCTGTGAGGCTCATGGGGAGGACATCGATGGACTTACTGACTGCATAACAGACTATATTAATTTTTGTGTAGACAACACTGTACCCACCAGGAAGGTACGCTGTTTCCCAAACAATAAACCCTGGGTCACCAGCGACCTGAAGGCCCTGCTGAATGAGAAGAAGAGGGCCTTCAAGGAGAGGGACAAGGACAAATTGAAATGAGTCCAGTGGGAGCTGAAGTTGCGGATTGCTGAGGGGAAGAGAGGGTATAAGGAGAAGATGGAGGACAAGCTGAGGCAGAGCCAGGTGAGAGAGATGTGGAAGGGTATGAGAAATATCACTGGCTTCAAAAAGTCAAACAGTGGGCAGACGGAGGGGACCCAGGACTGAGCCAATGAGCTGAACCAATTTTTTAACAGGTTCGATACTGGCCCTGTCCACCTCCCTTCCAACTCCCCAGACCACACACCCTCACGGCTGTCCCACCCCCACTTTGCTCACAACACCTCTGCTGAGACAATCAGTGACCCCACCTCCGCCCCTGCTCCCCCTGGACTGATCCTCAACACCCCCCTTCCCCCCACCCCCCCACCTGGGCTGGCTTTCACCACCAACCAAGTGAAGAGAGAGCTGGAGAGACTACATCAGTGGAATGCGGCAGGCACTGATGGCATCAGCCCAAGGGTGCTTAGGGTCTGTGCTGACCAACTGTGTGGAATACTCCAGCGTCGCTTCAACCTTAGCCTGAGCCTAGACAGGGTCCCTGTGCTGTGGAAAACATCCTGCCTCGTCCCAGTGCCCAGGAAGGCACACCCCACTGTCCTGAATGACTTCAGACCTGTAGCGCTAACATCCCACATCATGAAGACCCTGGAAAGGTTAGTCCTCGCTCACCTCAGACCCCTGGTCTGTTCAATGGACCCCCTGCAGTTTGCATACCAGTGCAACATCGGGGTGGATGATGCAATCATCTACCTTCTGCAGAGGGCCTACTCTCACCTGGACAACGCAGGTTGCACTGTGAGGGTCATGTTTTTTTACTTTGTTGTGAAAAATCTTCCCTCTTTCTTTCAAAAATAAAGCACTCTCAAAGTTTGGAAAAGTAACATTTACTTTTATTACGCAAGTAACAAAAGCTGAGGAGCCCCCGGAGACTTCTGATCTTCCCAGACTCCTTTGCGCTTCTTAGTCTGTGAATCTGCCAACCACACAATGATACTTTGTTAATCTTTATTGATATTGAGTCACACGACCCTGTTACTGCTGGTAGAGGCTGTTAGATATGTGGAAGTAGTGCCAAATAGACAACAGAAGACATCCTTTGTTAAATAGCTGTCAGCCATTTCATAATGTATCTGATCAAATATGAATGTTCTAGCTATTCATATGTGTATATAGTTGAATACACGTTTTAAAAAAAGTTAATAAAGTTGGTCTTACTGGACTTGTAGTTGGCCATGATTGCAGTCTAAACTACATCTCCCATAAAGCACCAATGGCCTCACTGCGCAGACTCAGGTCTGTTTATTTGGTACTCAAACAGCTAGCAGGAAGCCCCGCTAAGGAATTGACCAGAACAGGTTAGTTTGCAAAGTAATATGTCTGATCCCATCTTAAAGTCGAATTGTAATAAAACGGGGGTTATATAAGTTGGAGTACCTTTAGCTACCTCATGTTGACTTATTCTCATGAATCTATGAGCAATATTACCCGCGGATGGCTGATATCTAAAGTTAGCTAGGTAGCTATCTGGCTAGCGTTAGTTAGCTAACAAATCATTTGTACAGTAACAGCAGCAGTTAGCATCTGGGCCTCCATTCAAAGCCTAGTAGATAGCTACGACTTTGGTATTTTTATTTTATGAGTAGTTTGACAGTTTGCACGTCCATTTGAGTCGGTTGTATTAAGTTCGCTTGGTCCTGGCAGCGCCTTATGTCATCTTATTGTGATTGTTGTATTGAACGGGAGTCATAATGCTTTTTCAGCAACACGGATTATCTCCATAGGACAGCCATTATAAGGATGATAGATAGATAGATAGATAGATAGATAGATAGATAGATAGATAGATAGATACACAAAAGACAGATACACGGTACATGATACATAGAGCGGCAGTATGAAAAAGTATAGAAATACAAGATATCTGGAGTGCAAAAAAAGCTATAAAAAGACATTGCATAGTATGAGTGGTTGGCTGAATATGTACACTATACATTGGTGGATGTTGGATGGTTAACTATACTATACAGGTCGATGGCAGAGAAATACTAGCTGGGAAGGGAACCACATTCGGCATTTATCTACATATTAGTTTGCTAGGGCCTGTATCTTTCTGCACAAATAGTGTTTAAAGTCTATATGGGTTCATGTGAGTAGTTTTGTAACAAGACATTGGACTAGGTATCTAACAATGTAGACATTGGGAACCCCTTAGCAATGTGTGGAGGTCTGTCAGTCAAAGGGAGTAGCCACCATTTCCACCACTAGATCCAGTTCATCTCCTTTATAATTTGGTTTCATATGAAGTGACCAAAAGGTTACCTTTAAATGGTAGGTAGCCTTATTGAACTGTTGGAGAGAACAGCCTGGTTAGGTGATTTGAGATTGATTTAGTGGTGTCTGTGTGACTGTTCTTCTGTGTCTGTGGGTATTGGTTTTGTTGGTGTTGTTGAGTTGACGATGTCCAAAATATATTAGAGCGCCATCTGGTGGCTTGGATACATCCAGCTGTTGTCGTACTGTAGTCATGTACTGTGTTTGGGTTTGATGTTACGTAATGGGTTGTATTCTGGGACTACTGCAAATATGTACATTGTGTGCCATGCAGTAAAGTGGACATGCAGACAATAAAGTGGTCATGCAGACAGTAAAGTGGTCATGCAGACAGTAAAGTGGTCATGCATACAGTAAATTGGTCATGCATACAGTAAAGTGGTCATGCATACAGTAAAGTGGTCATGCATACAGTAAAGTGGTCATGCATACAGTAAAGTGGTCATGCATACAGTAAAGTGGTCATGCATACAGTAAAGTGGTCATGCATACAGTAAATTGGTCATGCATACAGTAAAGTGGTCATGCGGTCTGTCTGAGTCTTATTTAATGAATGTATTATTTAATTCAGTCTAATTAAGATGGAGGCAACAGTACTATTTAACTAAGTGTATGTGTAGATAGGTACTTTATTGATCCCACAGTTGATATGGGTTTGTGTGGATGCAGTAGTATAGTTGGGTTGAGGTGTACTATTGTAGAGCTCCATCTGCTGGTTACAAATTGATGCAGCAGCTGTAAACTGAAACTACCAAACATGTAAATGTAATTAATGTTTGACTAAGTATGAACTGTGTGTGTGTGTGTGTGTGTGTGTGTGTGTGTGCCCCCTGTAGGTGTAATGGCCAGGTGATGTGTTTGTGTCCATGACCCGAGGAGTGAAGAGACACTCAGGACTCTGTGTCAAGAGCAGTGCCCAGGGCAGAGAGACCAGCCATGACAGAGTGCTTCCTGCCCCCCAGTAGCAGCCCAGCGGAGGTACGTCGGGCGGAGCACCCAGGAGGGGTGGCTCGTACGCCCAGCTCGGAGGAGATCAGCCCAACCAAGTTCCCCGGGCTGTACAGGACGGGCGAGCCCTCGCCCCCCCACGACGGACACCACCACCATGAGGTCATCGACGCCGTGTCAGATGATGATAAAGAACACGGGAAGAAGAAGAACAAGTTCAAGAAGAAAGAGAAGAGGAGTAAGAGACCTTATTACTGTTTAATAAACCACAAAAAAACGTATTTAAACTGTATGCCTGATCAATGCAGCAGGTAGCCTAGCGGTTAGAGTGTTGGGCCAGTAACCAGCAGGTAGCCTAGCGGTTAGAGTGTTGGGCCAGTAACCAGCAGGTAGCCTAGCGGTTAGAGTGTTGGGCCAGTAACCAGCAGGTAGCCTAGCGGTTAGAGTGTTGGGCCAGTAACCAGCAGGTAGCCTAGCGGTTAGAGTGTTGGGCCAGTAACCGAAAGGTCGCTGGTTCTAATACCTGAGCCGACAAGGTGAAAAACCTGTCGATGTGTCCTTGAGCAAGGCACTTAACCCTAATCTGCTCCAGGGCCTGACCCTGTAGGTAGGTCGTCATTGTAAATTAGAATTTGTTCTTAACTGACTTGCCTAGTTAAAGAAAGGGTACAAAAAAAGGCACCATCATACCAAGTAATTTCAATTGAAAACTAAGAAAATGTCTGAATAAGATATTTGGCTACAGAAGTGCCATTTCATAACGAGCTCTTCAACTTCAGACCAAAAACAAATCCCGTGAAATTACGTTAACACATACTGAAGGAGTTACTGGCTAGCTATAGTTAGCTAACGAACGAGCTACGTTGTTCAGTATGACCAGAATGACACATTGATGAACCACTAAAGACACACCCATTTCTGTTTGAATGAAACATGAGAAAGAAACATACCCAAAGTCAATCTTTGAGATCTGAGAGAGAGAGATATCCTAGGAAGGGTTAGATCAAACATCTCTCTATCCTAGGAAGGGTTAGATCAAACATCTCTCTATCCTAGGAAGGGTTAGATCAAACATCTCTCTATCCTAGGAAGGGTTAGATCAAACATCTCTCTATCCTAGGAAGGGTTAGATCAAACATCTCTCTATCCTAGGAAGGGTTAGATCAAACATCTCTCTATCCTAGGAAGGGTTAGATGGTTAGATCAAACATCTCTCTATCCTAGGAAGGGTTAGATCAAACATCTCTCTATCCTAGGAAGGGTTAGATCAAACATCTCTCTATCCTAGGAAGGGTTAGATCAAACATCTCTCTATCCTAGGAAGGTAGTAAAGAAATTGCTTGGACCAGCAGTTTTCCTAACCATCTGACCTGAACCGGAAAACAGCCTTTTCTGACTGATTTGCTGCGAAGCACATGCTTTAAAACAACTGTCTAGTGAAAATCTTGCTTTTAATAGTTAATTTTCAGTTAACTCATACCCAAATAATGTTGTTGACTCATCTTGTACTCGTATTTGTGGCCAAAGCATAAATTGGAGAAAAAACCCAACCTCAAACTCGTGTATCTCAGACCGTTTCAAACACGCTTGCTACAGTATTTCCTCATAGATGATGAAGTCGTCCTCCTGAGGAGGATGAGCTGGCCAATCAACGGTCTACTCGCATTAATATTGTTGGTGGGGTAACGCCCACACCATTCTGTTGGTGGGGTAACGCCCACACCATTCTGTTGGTGGGGTAACGACCGCACCATTCTGTTGGTGGGGTAACGCCCGCACCATTCTGTTGGTGGGGTAACGCCCGCACCATTCTGTTGGTGGGGTAACGCCCGCACCATTCTGTTGGTGGGGTAACGCCCGCACCATTCTGTTGGTGGGGTAACGCCCGCACCATTCTGTTGGTGGGGTAACGCCCGCACCATTCTGTTGGTGGGGTAACGCCCGCACCATTCTGTTGGTGGGGTAACGCCCGCACCATTCTGTTGGTGGGGTAACGCCCGCACCATTCTGTTGGTGGGGTAACGCCCGCACCATTCTGTTGGTGGGGTAACGCCCGCACCATTCTGTTGGTGGGGTAACGCCCGCACCATTCTGTTGGTGGGGTAACGCCCGCACCATTCTGTTGGTGGGGTAACGCCCGCACCATTCTGTTGGTGGGGTAACGCCCGCACCATTCTGTTGGTGGGGTAACGCCCGCACCATTCTGTTGGTGGGGTAACGCCCGCACCATTCTGTTGGTGGGGTACCGCCCGCACCATTCTGTTGGTGGGGTAACGACCGCACCATTCTGTTGGTGGGGTAACGACCGCACCATTCTGTTGGTGGGGTAACGACCGCACCATTCTGTTGGTGGGGTAACGACCGCACCATTCTGTTGGTGGGGTAACGACCGCACCATTCTGTTGGTGGGGTAACGCCCGCACCATTCTGTTGGTGGGGTAACGCCCGCACCATTCTGTTGGTGGGGTAACGCCCGCACCATTCTGTTGGTGGGGTAACGCCCGCACCATTCTGTTGGTGGGGTAACGCCCGCACCATTCTGTTGGTGGGGTAACGCCCGCACCATTCTGTTGGTGGGGTAACGCCCGCACCATTCTGTTGGTGGGGTAACGCCCGCACCATTCTGTTGGTGGGGTAACGCCCGCACCATTCTGTTGGTGGGGTAACGCCCGCACCATTCTGTTGGTGGGGTAACGCCCGCACCATTCTGTTGGTGGGGTAACGCCCGCACCATTCTGTTGGTGGGGTACCGCCCGCACCATTCTGTTGGTGGGGTACCGCCCGCACCATTCTGTTGGTGGGGTACCGCCCGCACCATTCTGTTGGTGGGGTACCGCCCGCACCATTCTGTTGGTGGGGTAACGCCCGCACCATTCTGTTGGTGGGGTAACGCCCGCACCATTCTGTTGGTGGGGTAACGCCCGCACCATTCTGTTGGTGGGGTAACGCCCGCACCATTCTGTTGGTGGGGTAACGACCGCACCATTCTGTTGGTGGGGTAACGACCGCACCATTCTGTTGGTGGGGTAACGCCACTCTCAAGCACATGATTCACAATGGCTCTTGTTATGTGGGAGGGGGCTTATTGTCCCTTCTATCTGTTTTATCATGGGTTTTCCATGGCTAAATGTATCTTTCCCTCCCAGGGCATAGTGGCTAGAGAGGGCACACCCTGTACCCAGCGAAGGTGTGTCATAGGCAGCGGCCCTAGCTGGCAAGAGGCAACAGGTTAGGTGTTGAGTAGGTCACCAGTGATCTGATCTTGGACACCAGTTTGTTTATGTTTGGATGTGAGGAAATATCAAAACTCTCTAAAGGTTGGTTCAGGAAAACGAGCCGCTAGCCAGTGTGCTGTGGGAATTGTGCTAAATTGGAGGCTGACCTCTTTTCCTAGTCCCTTCTGTCTTTCTCTCCTCTGCTTTATTTTCTCTCTCGCTCTCCTCTCCTCTCTCTTTTATTTTCTCTCTCTCTCCTCTCTCTTTTATTTTCTCTCTCTCTCCTCTCTCTTTTATTTTCTCTCTCTCTCCTCTCTCTTTTATTTTCTCTCTCTCTCCTCTCTCTTTTATTTTCTCTCTCTCTCCTCTCTTTCGGTGCTTCTTGTTTTCTACATCTGTGGTATTAGTGAGAATCAGAGAGAGAGGTGTAAAAGTCGTGTAATTTCTAACCTCATCCTCTCCATCATCCGCTCCATAGCGGAGGGATACGCAGCCTTCCAGGAGGACAGCTCGGCGGACGAGGCAGAAAGCCCCTCCAAGATGAAGCGTTCCAAGGGTATTCACGTGTTTAAGAAACCCAGCTTCTCCAAGAAGAAAGAGAAGGACTTCAAGGTGAGCTTAATGGATGTTGGTTTGGTTTAACACCTCCGTTTACCACTCTGCTTAATGCACTGCTATTATTGGAGTTACCATAACTAGTGAAGCTTATTCTTTAGAATTATTTCAATGTTGTTGCTATGGATTACTTCTAAGGGTCCAGCACTAAACAAGTTTTGCATCGGAACAATGTTTGATTTACCACTTTACATAATATAATATAATATAATATATGCCATTTCATAGCAGACGCTTTTATCCAAAGCCACTTAGTCATGCATGCATAGATTTTACCTACGGTTGGTCCCGTGAATCAAACCCACTAGCCTGGCGTCGCAAGGACCATGCTCTACCAGCTGAGATGCAGAGGACCACACCTTGTTCTGCTGTCTTCCAGGTGAAGGAGAAGGGTCCCAAGGAGGACAAGAAAGAGAAGAAGGCTAAAGATCTGACAGCAGCTGACGTGGTGAAACAGTGGAAAGAGAAGAAGAAGAAGAAGTGTAGAGCAGAGCCAGAGCCCGTCCCTGTGGAGACGCCTACATTCAGGTAGAGAGCATCACTTGACGTCCCAATCACATGCCTGATGACTGATTGATTGGGAGTGAAAGGCTGGCTAGACCCTGTTGTTTGCAACCTGTGTGTGTGTCTCAGGGATTTGTGTTAAAAGCAAAAAGTACTAATAGCCTTTCTTTGAGATAAAATGATAATTTAAGTATTATTGGTCTTCATCAGACCCATTTTTGGGGCTCCCCTGGCTGAGGCAGTGAAGAGAACAGCCCTGTACGACGGGATCCAGCTCCCTGCCATCTTCAGAGAGTGTATCGACTACATTGAGAGCTACGGAATGAAGTGTGAAGGAATTTACCGCGTGTCAGGTATGGCTTGGTGTGTGAAGGAATCGACCACGTGTCAGTGTGTACTGTATATTAACCATCCCTCTCTCCCTCCCTCCCTCCTTCTCTCCCTCCTTCCCTCCCAGGTATGAAGTCTAAAGTGGATGAGCTGAAGGCATCGTATGACCGCGAGGAGTGTCCGTGCTTGGAGGAGTATGACCCTCACACTGTAGCTAGCCTGTTGAAACAGTACCTCAGAGAACTACCTGAGAACATGCTGGGGCGAGACCTGGCTCAACGCTTTGAGGACGCCTGCAGTAGACCGGCTGAGGCTGAGAAGGTGAGGAGATGATCTGATGACCAGCTTTAGATATTATTGCTGAGAGGTTCCACTTCATTTTGCACGTGTTGACGGTCCCATTTGATACAGGCAAAGAGAGACATTAATGGGGGTTGGTTTAACACATGAATGGAGATAATTAATTGTGTTTATTGAGTTGGTTTAGTGAGGGCTGTTCTTTGAGCTCTGACAACTAAGAATATGATATTTCTATAACTTGCAGGGGAGGTGCCTGCCTCTCCCTCCTTTACATACCCCAGCTGATCTTATTATCTCATGATGAGGAAATGTTTTGAGTCCATAATTGTGAACTTCTGCTTAGACAATGGTTTAAACCATTGGTCCAATGGCTAGCTGCTATCTTTTCTAATAGGCCTACCTGGCCAAATTAGCCATGATGCTGAGGATGGCCAGCTGATTAGATAATTGTATCCGATAACAAATCAACATATCAGAGACCTTAAACGGTACAGTGGTACACCATCCAATAGCATTTGTTCAACAGGTCATTTTGGCCACTAGAGGCAGATTGTAAAACCATCCAACTGCTAGGTTTCATTTGTTACCCATGGTCTTTCATTTGTTACCCATGGTCTTTCATTTGTTACCCATGGTCTTTCATTTGTTACCCATGGTCTTTCATTTGTTACCCATGGTCTTTCATTTGTTACCCATGGTCTTTCATTTGTTACCCATGGTCTTTCATTTGTTACCCATGGTCTTTCATTTGTTACCCATGGTCTTTCATTTGTTACCCATGGTCTTTCATTTGTTACCCATGGTCTTTCATTTGTTACCCATGGTCTTTCATTTGTTACCCATGGTCTTTCATTTGTTACCCATGGTCTTTCATTTGTTACCCATGGTCTTTCATTTGTTACCCATGGTCTTTCATTTGTTACCCATGGTCTTTCATTTGTTACCCATGGTCTTTCATTTGTTACCCATGGTCTAAGGGGAGTGTGCACTATATTTTAACCTGATGCTACCTTGACAAGGATACTGACGTCATACAAAATTCCAAAGGGTTTTCCAAATCATGTCCAATCAATGTAATTTACTACAGGTGGACTCCATCATGTTATAGAAACATCTCAAGGATGATCAATGGGAACAGGAAGCACCTGAGCTCAATTTAGTCTCATAGCAAAGGGTCTGAATACTTATGTAAATAAGGTATTTCTGTTTTTTATTGTTTATACATTTGCAAAGATGTCTAAACCTGTTTTCGCTTTGTCATTATGGGGTATTGTCTGTAGATTGAGGAAAAAAAATTATTTCATCCAATTTAGAATAAGGCTGTAATGTAACTGTGGGAAAAGGGAAGGTGTCTGATTACTTTCCGAATGCACTGTAATTACAAATAATTTGTAGACTGCAAAATGACCGCAAGAAGCCCAAGCAGATATATTTGACTAAAACATAACCATTTCAAACCTTGCTTACATTTGTATACGATCGCATGCAGTGCATTCGGAAAGCTTTCATAACCCTTCACTTTTTCCACGTGTTATATTACAGCCTTATTCTAAAACAGATACAATTATTTGTTTGCTTCATCAATCTACACACAGTACCCCATAATGACACAACGAAAACAGGTTTTTAGAAATGTTAGCAAATTTTATAAAAAATAAAAAGACTCAATGTCCTTGAGTGGTACAGTCAGAGCACGGATCGAACATCTCTGGAGAAACCTGAAAATAGCTGTGGAGCAACGCTCCCCATCCAACCTGACAGAGCTTGAGAGGATCTGCAGAGAAGAATGGGAGAAACTCTCCAAATACAGGTGTGCCAAGCTTGTAGCGCCATACCCAAGAAGAATTGAGGCTTGAATCAACTTTAGGAGACGGTCCTGGCGCTTGCTGGACTTTCTTGGGCGCCCTGACGCCTTCTTCACAACAAATGAACCTCTCTCCTTGAAGTTCTTGATGATCCGATAAATGGTTGATTTAGGTGCAATCTAACTAGCAGCAATATATATCCTATATATATCCTTGCCTGTGAAGCCCTTTTTGTGCAAAGCAATGATGACGGCACGTGTTTCCTTGCAGGTAACCATGGTTGACAGAGGAAGAACAATGATTTCAAGGACCACCCTCCTTTTAAAGCTTCCAGTCTGTTATTCTGACTCAATCAGCATGACAGAGTGATCTCCAGCCTTGTCCTCGTCAACACTCTCACCTGTGTTAACGAGACAATCGCTGACATGATGGCAGCTGGTCCTTTTGTGGCAGGGCTGAAATGCAGTGGAAATGTTTTTGGGGAATAAGTTCATTTTCATGGCAAAGAGGGACTTTGCAATTAATTGCAATTCATCTGATCACTCTTCATGACATTCTGGAGTATATGCAAATTGCCATCATCAACACTGAGGCAGCAAACTTTGTGGAGACCAATACTTGTCATTCTCAACTTTTGGCCACGACTGTAAATTGATGAGGGGGAAATAATGATTGAATCCATTTTAGAATAAGGTTGTAACGTAACAAAATGTGGAAAAATTAAGCGTGGGTTTACTTTGGAACAGATCTAAAAAATATATACATCTGATTTGCTGGTCTTTTACAGTATTATGTTCAACAAAAATATTGGTATTATTTTTTGCGGCAAATAAAATCACATGCTGGCTGAATGCCTCCCGCAGGAGTGAACCTAGCCAGACCAGTCAATTTACACTTTTTAAAAACATTTTTTATTTCACCTTTATTTAACCAGGTAGGCCAGTTGAGAACTAGTTCTCATTTACAACTGTGACCTGGCCAAGACAAAGCAAAGCAGTGCAACAAAAAACAACACAGAGTTACACATGAGAATAAACAAACGTACAGTCAATAACACAATAGAGAATCTATATACAGAGTGCAAATGTAGTAATATTAGGAAGGTAGGACAATAAATAGGCCATAGTGTGTGGTGGGTAGTATATGGGGCTTTGGTAACACAACGGATGGCACTGTGATAGACTACATCCAATTTGCTGAGCAGAGTGTTGGAGGCTGTTTTGTAAATTACATCGCCGAAGTCAAAGATCGGTAGGATAGTCAGTTTTACGAGGGCATGTTTGGCAGCATGAGTGAAGGAGGCTTTGTTGCGAAATAGTTACACGTATGACAATGTAGGCTAGATAATGTTTATAAAAACGCATATAAAGCATTGTAGCCCTGACCTACATGTACCCTAGTGTAGACGTTCATGCCGCCTCATATTATTAGATCCTAGCAGTGTGGCTGTGGAGAAGGCTGAGACATTATTAGATCCTAGCAGTGTGGCTGTGGAGAAGGCTGAGACATTATTAGATCCTAGCAGTGTGGCTGTGGAGAAGGCTGAGACATTATTAGATCCTAGCAGTGTGGCTGTGGAGAAGGCTGAGACATTATTAGATCCTAGCAGTGTGGCTGTGGAGAAGGCTGAGACATTATTAGATCCTAGCAGTGTGGCTGTGGAGAAGGCTGAGACATTATTAGATCCTAGCAGTGTGGCTGTGGAGAAGGCTGAGACATTATTAGGTCCTAGCAGTGTGGCTGTGGAGAAGGCTGAGACATTATTAGATCCTAGCAGTGTGGCTGTGGAGAAGGCTGAGACATTATTAGATCCTAGCAGTGTGGCTGTGGAGAAGGCTGAGACATTATTAGGTCCTAGCAGTGTGGCTGTGGAGAAGGCTGAGACATTATTAGATCCTAGCAGTGTGGCTGTGGAGAAGGCTGAGACATTATTAGATCCTAGCAGTGTGGCTGTGGAGAAGGCTGAGACATTATTAGATCCTAGCAGTGTGGCTGTGGAGAAGGCTGAGACATTATTAGATCCTAGCAGTGTGGCTGTGGAGAAGGCTGAGACATTATTAGATCCTAGCAGTGTGGCTGTGGAGAAGGCTGAGACATTATTAGATCCTAGCAGTGTGGCTGTGGAGAAGGCTGAAGAAAGTCGTAGGTCTAGGCCCTTATGACATTCACCTAAAAAATGAGGATTTAGAATGATGACACTTGATGCACTTTCCTTCTCAACACAATGAATAGAAGTCAACATGTCAAAGGAGAAAGGTGTCACAAACTAGACGTCAAGCTAGTTGACCAGTTTGCATGTGATGCCATGTGGACTTCTGGTAAGGAGGAAAATGTATTGGATCACGTCCAACTACATGGGCCATTTTAATTGGCTGTAAGTGAATTTGTTATTTGCTCAACTGGCCGTCCTCCGTGTTGTGACCAAGTTGACCAAGTTGGCCTATGAGGAACAGCTAGCACCAAGCCTTTTTAGGCCAATGTCTTAAACCATAGTCTAAGCAAATGTTCACAAGTATGTGCCCTGTTTGTTTGAAAAAGAGTTGTAAAACAGTGCTTTCTTTGTCAGGTGGCAGAGTTCCAGCGTCTCTTAACGGAGGTGCCCCCTGGCAGCCGTCTGCTACTGTCCTGGCTGGTCACTCACATGGACCATGTTATCACAAGAGAGGCCGACACCAAGATGAATATCCAGAATATATCCATCGTACTCAACCCCACTGTACAGGTAAAGGGGGGGGGGGAACTGACACCAAGATGAATATATCCATCGTACTCAACCCCACTGTACAGGTAAAGGGGGGGGGGACTGACACCAAGATGAATATATCCATCGTACTCAACCCCACTGTACAGGTAAAGGGGGGGGGAACTGACACCAAGATGAATATATCCATCGTACTCAACCCCACTGTACAGGTAAAGGGGGGGGAACTGACACCAAGATGAATATATCCATCGTACTCAACCCCACTGTACAGGTAATAATGATGCATTCTATTTGTAGAGGGATTTTCATTACATACAGGAATCCCAAAGATCCGTGCAGGTCAGACAGCAGGAGAGGAGAGGGAGAGAAGGGTCCTCACTGAAATCCTGGCCCAGTTCTGTAGAGCTAATGTATTCCCACAGGGAGAAGACTGGTTGCTCTACTTACACTGAACCAGGACTAGAAATCTCCATTATCATCCCTACAAACTACCAGACTTTAGCTCAGAGGGCTAACACTGCGTCTGTGCAATTAATATGCAAGTCAATATCCTTGTCTCGTCTTCTGTATGTCCATCTATCGGTCCTCCTGTCTTTTTGTTCCTCTGTCCTCCAGATTGGTAACAGGGTCCTGTACATGTTCTTTACCCACGTGAGGGAGCTGTTTGGGGAGGTGTTTCTGAGGCCCGTATCCCGCCCCCTCCGCTGGTCCAATGCTGCCACAATGCCGGCCCTGCCAGAGACCCAGGACAGCATCAAGGAGGAGATACGACGACAGGTGGGTTTCAACAGATATTTTCTATAAAACTGAAGCGTGGTCGAGTGGTGCAGGGGTCTAAGGCACTGCATCGTGGTGCTAGAGGCGTCACTACAGACCCAGGTTCGATCCCGGGCTGTATCCCACCCGGCCGTGATCCCAGCGTTGTCCGGGTTAGGGGAGGGTTTGACTGGGGGGCTTTACTTTCCTTCTAGCGGCGACTCCTGCAGGCTGACCTCGGTCATCAGTTGAACAGTGTTTCTGCCGAAACATTAGTGCTGCTGGCTCCCGGGTTAAGCGGGCGGGTCATGTTTCAGAGGACACATAACCCGGCCTTCGCCTCCCGAGTCCGTTGGGGAGTAACAGCGATGAGACCAGATCGGAATTGGGGATAAAAGGGGGTAAAAAAAATGAAATACACTACTGTAGATGATCATCTCAGAAAACCAATGGTAAAAACCGTATCCGAACAAAATCAACTGGTTTCCAACAGACATCGGGAGACTGTCACCTTTCAGCAGGACAATAACCTACAACACAAGGCCAAATATACACGAGTTGCTTACCAAGAAGACATTGAATGTTCCTGAGTGGCCTAGTTACAGTTTTGACTTAAATCGGCTTGAAAATCTATGGCAAGAACTGAAAATGGCTGTCTCGCAACGATCAACAACCACAATTTTAAATTCAGGGTAACAATAAAATTTTGAAAAAAGTCAAGGGGTGTGATTACTTTCTGAAGGCACTGTAACTGTCTATTTTCACCTATTGTTAGTTGTTAAACATGGAATGGTACAAAGTTTGTTGGTCGGAGCAGACACACCTTGGGGCGACACCAAATGAATGATCTTGTACTGTTTTATGGACGAGTCGTCAATCCTGCATATCTGCATGTGTAGTCATGGTGACTTGCATGTGTAGTCATGGTAATGCCAGGTGTGATAATAAGACAGGTGCGTTCATTTGAATTTCAAGAGGAGGATGGTTGAACTGGTCTCATCTTTTAAGGTAGACATCCAAAACACATTCCTTTGGCTGCTTGCATTTTAATAACTGTTAAGCAGTCTTTTTAAAACCGTAAGCATTAAGTTGCATAATCAACATTGGTTTCAATGGTCACCAAATATTGCCTTGTCTTTGGTTTTCTTGCTAACTCAGATCTAGGACTGTCTCACTGTGAACTCCTTCCGGCCAGCTGAGCAACCGCTCAATGTTTCTACTGAAACTAGTTATTTATTTAGTTACTATTTTTATTTGCTAATGTTCATACTTAGTAACTGCATTGTTTGGAAAGGGCTTTTCCCAGTATACACCTGTTGTATTCAGCGCATGTGTAGTCAAAATTGATTTGATGTGGATGTTACTGACGAGCTCTTTTTATGACTCAACTCTTTAATCACCACTTAATTAAGTTAGGATTTGATTCAACCACGCCTCCTTACCCGTCCAACACTTCATCTCCCAGCCCTTCTAATGCGACTAGCCCTGAAATGCCCCTCCCTCTTTTCCTGATCTCCCAGCCCTTCTAATGCGACTAGCCCTGAAATGCCCCTCCCTCTTTTCCTCATCTCCCAGACCTTCTAATGCGACTAGCCCTGATGCTCCTCCCTCTTTTCCTCATCTCCCAGACCTTCTAATGCGACTAGCCCTGATGCTCCTCCCTCTTTTCCTCATCTCCCAGCCCTTCTAATGCGACTAGCCCTGATGCTCCTCCCTCTTTTCCTCATCTCCCAGCCCTTCTAATGTGACTAGCCCTGATATGCTCCTCCCTCTTTTCCTCATCTCCCAGCCCTTCTAATGCGACTAGCCCTGATGCTCCTCCCTCTTTTCCTCATCTCCCAGCCCTTCTAATGCGACTAGCCCTGATGCTCCTCCCTCTTTTCCTCATCTCCCAGCCCTTCTAATGCGACTAGCCCTGATGCTCCTCCCTCTTTTCCTCATCTCCCAGCCCTTCTAATGCGACTAGCCCTGATGCTCCTCCCTCTTTTCCTCATCTCCCAGCCCTTCTAATGCGACTAGCCCTGATATGCTCCTCCCTCTTTTCCTCATCTCCCAGCCCTTCTAATGCGACTAGCCCTGATGCTCCTCCCTCTTTTCCTGATCTCCCAGCCCTTCTAATGCGACTAGCCCTGATGCTCCTCCCTCTTTTCCTGATCTCCCAGACCTTCTAATGCGACTAGCCCTGATGCTCCTCCCTCTTTTCCTCATCTCCCAGCCCTTCTAATGCGACTAGCCCTGATGCTTTTCCCCCTGCCCGACTACACAGCTTCTCCCTGCAGGCGGTATCGACTGTATCAATTGACAGTGACTCGATGTAGTCAGAGGTACACTCCGCCCACAGTCGTCGCAACCCAACTCCACCGATATGTATACTAAAAAAACATTTTAAGGCAACATGTAAAGTGTTGGTCCCATGTTGAGCTGATATAAAAGATCCCAGTAATGTTCCATGTGCACAAAAAGCTTATTTCTCTCAAATGTTGTCCACAAATTTGTTTACATCCCTGTTAGTGAACTTTTCTCCTTTGCCAAGATAATCCATCCACCTGACAGGTGTGGCATATCAAGAAGCTGATTAAACAGCATGATCATTACACAGGTGCACCTTGTGCTGGGGACAATAAAAGGCCACTTTAAAATGTGCAGGGGGGTACTGAGGAGTATTTCTGTCTTAAGCTCTTTTGTGGGGAAAAATGTATTCTGATTGGCTGAGAAGGTGGGTCTATGCTGGCTGCGCCCGGCCCAGTTATGTGAAATCAATTTACTAATTTCCTTCTTAGAACTGTATCTCAGTAAAATCTTTCAAATTGTTGCATTTATATTTTTGTTCAGTATACATATTGTGTAGTTGAGAAACCATGCTATATTAAAAGTTAATATAATTCTGAATGATAATGTGTCTCCCCCCAGGAGTTCCTGCTGAGCTGCCTACACAGGGACCTCCAGGCTGGGGTGAAGGATCTGTCTAAAGAGGAGAGGCTTTGGGAGGTCCAACGCATCCTCACTGCTTTAAAACGCAAATTACGGGAGGCCAAGAGACAGGCAAGGACACACACAACATACAGTGCATTCGGAAAGTATTCAGACCCCTTGATTTCTTGATGTTACGTTACAGCCTTATTTTAAAATGGATTAAATTATTTTTTTCCCTCATCAATCTGCACACATTACCCCATAATGAGAAAGAAAAACAGTTTTTTATAACATTTTGCAAATGTGTTATTTACATAAGTATTAAGACCCTTTGCTATGAGACTCGAGGTGCATCCTGTTTCCATTGATCATCCTTGAGATGTTTCTACAACATGATTGGAGTCCACCTGTGGTAAATTCAATTGATTGGATATGATTTGGAAAGGCACACACCTGTCTATATAATGTCCCACAGTTGAGCAAAAACTAAGCCATGAGGTCGAAGGAATTGTCTGTAGAGTTCTGAGACAACTGACTGGTTTGGATTTATCCCTGACCAACATTAAAAATGATATGTCCTTCTGAAGCAGCTTATAATACAAAAATTACTCTGTTTAAAATCATTCCTGTACTGCCCGCTACAGTTGATCCGGTCCTGAACTGGACTCTAGAATTTCACTCTCATTCCTGCAGGAGTCCTGTTCCCGTGTCAACCTCTAGTTGCGAGTGTACCTTCATAGACAGTCATTGTAGTGTACCCCTGAGTTCACCAGTTTAATTGCTATGTCTTGAGGCTCCAAGCCTATTCTAGTCATTCTATTTCTATGTGCTGCTGAATTCTGGAGGTCATTGCCTAGGCAACAGAAGACTTCTTTGCTACAACACCCTGCTTGTTTCAGCAAGGAGCGACAAAGTCCCATCACGTTAAGAGTCCATGTTACAGCAGAAACTCAATCGCACAAATCCCCAGCTGTCACGTTTTCAGTTAGCTGTTAGTTCCAAAATGACTTATTTCATTTTCATGACGGTCTTCATCCATAACTGTCAGTTACCTGGTTATACAGTAATTGTGCCAGCCCTAGCGTGTACTTCTGAGTGTGAGAGAGCCTGTTTCTCTAACGTGTGTGTGTGTGTGTACACCTCTAGGAGTGTGAGACTAAGATAGCCCAGGAGATAGCCAGTCTCTCTAAAGAAGATGTGTCTAAAGAAGAGATGACTGAGAACGAAGAAGAGGTGGTCAACATACTGCTTGCACAGGTAACACACAAACATGGACATTATGGAGGGGAAGTGATCGGCTGATGTATGCTGAACAGGGCTTTTTTTCTCTCCCCTCTCCAGGAGAATGAGATCCTGACGGAGCAAGAGGAACTGATATCTCTGGAGCAGGTGTTGAGGAGACAGATCGCTACAGAGAAGGAGGAGATTGAGAGGCTGAGGGCCGAGATCGCTGACATACAGAGGTCAGAGCTCTAACAGACGTTACTGGCTAGAGGTCAGAACTCTAACAGACGTTACTGGCTAGAGGTCAGAACTCTAACAGACGTTACTGGCTAGAGGTCAGAACTGTAACAGACGTTACTGGCTAGAGGTCAGAACTCTAACAGACGTTACTTGTACTGTATCCTCTCTTCCTTACTAACTGAACATACACTACCGTTCACAGTCTGGTGTTAGATTTGTCTGTCCATAACACTTTTTCCCAAACTTCCTCTGTCCAGTGTCTGTGTTCTTTGCAACTCTGCCTAGAAGGCCAGCATCCCGGAGTCTCCTCTTCACTGTTGATGTTGAGACTGGTGTTTTGCTGGTACTATTTAATGAAGCTGCCAGTTGAGGACTTGTGAGGCGTCTGTTTCTCAGACTAGACACTAATGTACTTGTCCTCTTGCTCAGTTGTGCACCGGGGCCTCCCACTCCTCTTTCTATTCTGGTTAAGAGCCAGTTTGCGCTGTTCTGTGAAGGAAGTAGTACACAGCGTTGTACGACATCTTCAGTTTCTTGGCTATTTCTTGCATGGAATAGCCTTAATTTCTCAGAACAAGAATAGACTGACGAGTTTCAGAAGAAAGTTCTTTGTTTCTGGCCATTTTGAGCCTGTAATCGAACCCACAAATGCTGATGCTCCAGATACTCAACTAGTCTAAAGCAGGCCAGTTGTATTGTTTCTTTAATCAGCACAACCGTTTTCAGCTGTGCTAATATAATATCGATTAGCCTTTTTAAAATAATAAACTTGGATTAGCTAACACAACGTGCCATTGGAACACAGGAGTGATGGTTGCTGATAATGGGCCTCTGTACACCTATGTAAAAAACAAGAACATTTGTAAGTGACCCCAAACTTTTGAACGGTAGTGTAGCAGGTGTAGAAAGACGCCTAAGCGGATTCCCCACTTCCGCTTTTCAGGGGAAATGCTGACCACGCTGCCCGAGTTGCGTGTGCGAGCGCTGCAAACAATGTTCCCTCTAATGTTTGGGCCACTGAGCAAATTGTAGGTCTTGTGAGCGGAAAACTTGATCGTTGTGAGAATTCTGAGCGTCTACAGTGAACTCTGAGGCTGTACCCTTACAGTTGTAGACAGTAGCCAATAGGCTATTGTGGCTAGTTGAGCATAATGTGGGCCTACCAACAAAACCTATGGAGCAAATCCCATAACATTCACATGGAAATAGCTGTTGATTTTCTATGATCTAGCCTACAGTAGCCTATATGTGGTGTTCAATGCAGGCCTACATTGTATGGGTTGGGTTAAATGCAGAAGACAATGTTGAATGCATTGTTGTACAACTGACTAGTATCCTCTTTCCTTCTCCTTACTTAATGCTCATATACCTGGTTCTGACTCACTGCAGTCTGTTCAGCAACAACAGTACAGATGCTACCCAGTCGGAACTTTTTTTTATCACCACCACATATAGTAATAACACAGTCTTATTTTACATCGCAGTGTTTCCCCTATATTCATTTAGCAGTGTAAAACCAGATATAAGTTCTACAAAATGACCTTTGTTAAGGCATGTTGCTGACTCGTCATGCCCCTGAAGGCTTGTTCCTGCTGGTCCAGGTACATTACTGTGATAAGGCTTGTTCCTGCTGGTCCAGGTACATTACTGTGATAAGGCTTGTTCCTGCTGGTCCAGGTACATTACTGCGATAAGGCATGTTCCTGCTGGTCCAGGTACATTACTGTGATAAGGCTTGTTCCTGCTGGTCCAGGTACATTACTGCGATAAGGCTTGTTCCTGCTGGTCCAGGTACATTACTGTGATAAGGCTTGTTCCTGCTGGTCCAGGTACATTACTGTGATAAGGCTTGTTCCTGCTGGTCCAGGTACATTACTGCGATAAGGCTTGTTCCTGCTGGTCCAGGTACATTACTGTGATAAGGCTTGTTCCTGCTGGTCCAGGTACATTACTGCGATAAGGCTTGTTCCTGCTGGTCCAGGTACATTACTGCGATAAGGCTTGTTCCTGCTGGCCCAGGTACATTACTGTGATAAGGCTTGTTCCTGCTGGTCCAGGTACATTACTGCGATAAGGCTTGTTCCTGCTGGTCCAGGTACATTACTGCGATAAGGCATGTTCCTGCTGGTCCAGGTACATTACTGCGATAAGGCTTGTTCCTGCTGGTCCAGGTACATTACTGCGATAAGGCTTGTTCCTGCTGGTCCAGGTACATTACTGTGATAAGGCTTGTTCCTGCTGGTCCAGGTACATTACTGTGATAAGGCTTGTTCCTGCTGGTCCAGGTACATTACTGCGATAAGGCTTGTTCCTGCTGGTCCAGGTACATTACTGTGATAAGGCTTGTTCCTGCTGGTCCAGGTACATTACTGTGATAAGGCTTGTTCCTGCTGGTCCAGGTACATTACTGCGATAAGGCTTGTTCCTGCTGGTCCAGGTACATTACTGCGATAAGGCTTGTTCCTGCTGGTCCAGGTACATTACTGCGATAAGGCTTGTTCCTGCTGGTCCAGGTACATTACTGCGATAAGGCTTGTTCCTGCTGGCCCAGGTACATTACTGTGATAAGGCTTGTTCCTGCTGGTCCAGGTACATTACTGCGATAAGGCTTGTTCCTGCTGGTCCAGGTACATTACTGCGATAAGGCATGTTCCTGCTGGTCCAGGTACATTACTGCGATAAGGCTTGTTCCTGCTGGTCCAGGTACATTACTGCGATAAGGCTTGTTCCTGCTGGTCCAGGTACATTACTGCGATAAGGCTTGTTCCTGCTGGTCCAGGTACATTACTGCGATAAGGCTTGTTCCTGCTGGTCCAGGTACATTACTGCGATAAGGCTTGTTCCTGCTGGCCCAGGTACATTACTGTGATAAGGCTTGTTCCTGCTGGCCCAGGTACATTACTGCGATAAGGCTTGTTCCTGCTGGTCCAGGTACATTACTGCGATAAGGCTTGTTCCTGCTGGTCCAGGTACATTACTGCGATAAGGCTTGTTCCTGCTGGTCCAGGTACATTACTGCGATAAGGCTTGTTCCTGCTGTTCAAGGTACATTACTGCGATAAGGCTTGTTCCTGCTGGTCCAGGTACATTACTGTGATAAGGCTTGTTCCTGCTGGTCCAGGTACATTACTGCGATAAGGCTTGTTCCTGCTGGTCCAGGTACATTACTGCGATAAGGCTTGTTCCTGCTGGCCCAGGTACATTACTGCGATAAGGCTTGTTCCTGCTGGTCCAGGTACATTACTGCGATAAGGCTTGTTCCTGCTGGTCCAGGTACATTACTGCGATAAGGCTTGTTCCTGCTGGCCCAGGTACATTACTGCGATAAGGCTTGTTCCTGCTGGTCCAGGTACATTACTGCGATAAGGCTTGTTCCTGCTGGTCCAGGTACATTACTGTGATAAGGCTTGTTCCTGCTGGTCCAGGTACATTACTGCGATAAGGCTTGTTCCTGCTGGTCCAGGTACATTACTGCGATAAGGCTTGTTCCTGCTGGTCCAGGTACATTACTGCGATAAGGCTTGTTCCTGCTGGTCCAGGTACATTACTGCGATAAGGCTTGTTCCTGCTGGTCCAGGTACATTACTGCGATAAGGCTTGTTCCTGCTGGTCCAGGTACATTACTGCGATAAGGCTTGTTCCTGCTGGTCCAGGTACATTACTGCGATAAGGCTTGTTCCTGCTGGTCCAGGTACATTACTGCGATAAGGCTTGTTCCTGCTGGTCCAGGTACATTACTGCGATAAGGCTTGTTCCTGCTGGCCCAGGTACATTACTGCGATAAGGCTTGTTCCTGCTGGTCCAGGTACATTACTGCGATAAGGCTTGTTCCTGCTGGTCCAGGTACATTACTGCGATAAGGCTTGTTCCTGCTGGTCCAGGTACATTACTGCGATAAGGCTTGTTCCTGCTGGCCCAGGTACATTACTGCGATAAGGCATGTTCCTGCTGGTCCAGGTACATTACTGCGATAAGGCTTGTTCCTGCTGGTCCAGGTACATTACTGCGATAAGGCTTGTTCCTGCTGGTCCAGGTACATTACTGCGATAAGGCTTGTTCCTGCTGGTCCAGGTACATTACTGCGATAAGGCTTGTTCCTGCTGGTCCAGGTACATTACTGCGATAAGGCTTGTTCCTGCTGGCCCAGGTACATTACTGCGATAAGGCTTGTTCCTGCTGGTCCAGGTACATTACTGCGATAAGGCTTGTTCCTGCTGGTCCAGGTACATTACTGCGATAAGGCTTGTTCCTGCTGGCCCAGGTACATTACTGCGATAAGGCTTGTTCCTGCTGGTCCAGGTACATTACTGCGATAAGGCTTGTTCCTGCTGGTCCAGGTACATTACTGCGATAAGGCTTGTTCCTGCTGGTCCAGGTACATTACTGCGATAAGGCTTGTTCCTGCTGGTCCAGGTACATTACTGCGATAAGGCTTGTTCCTGCTGGTCCAGGTACATTACTGCGATAAGGCTTGTTCCTGCTGGCCCAGGTAAATTACTGTGATAAGGCTTGTTCCTGCTGGTCCAGGTACATTACTGCGATAAGGCTTGTTCCTGCTGGTCCAGGTACATTACTGCGATAAGGCATGTTCCTGCTGGTCCAGGTACATTACTGCGATAAGGCTTGTTCCTGCTGGTCCAGGTACATTACTGTGATAAGGCTTGTTCCTGCTGGTCCAGGTACATTACTGCGATAAGGCTTGTTCCTGCTGGTCCAGGTACATTACTGCGATAAGGCTTGTTCCTGCTGGCCCAGGTACATTACTGCGATAAGGCTTGTTCCTGCTGGTCCAGGTACATTACTGCGATAAGGCTTGTTCCTGCTGGTCCAGGTACATTACTGTGATAAGGCTTGTTCCTGCTGGTCCAGGTACATTACTGCGATAAGGCTTGTTCCTGCTGGTCCAGGTACATTACTGCGATAAGGCTTGTTCCTGCTGGTCCAGGTACATTACTGCGATAAGGCTTGTTCCTGCTGGTCCAGGTACATTACTGCGATAAGGCTTGTTCCTGCTGGTCCAGGTACATTACTGCGATAAGGCTTGTTCCTGCTGGTCCAGGTACATTACTGCGATAAGGCTTGTTCCTGCTGGTCCAGGTACATTACTGCGATAAGGCTTGTTCCTGCTGGTCCAGGTACATTACTGCGATAAGGCTTGTTCCTGCTGGTCCAGGTACATTACTGCGATAAGGCTTGTTCCTGCTGGCCCAGGTACATTACTGCGATAAGGCTTGTTCCTGCTGGTCCAGGTACATTACTGCGATAAGGCTTGTTCCTGCTGGTCCAGGTACATTACTGCGATAAGGCTTGTTCCTGCTGGTCCAGGTACATTACTGCGATAAGGCTTGTTCCTGCTGGCCCAGGTACATTACTGCGATAAGGCATGTTCCTGCTGGTCCAGGTACATTACTGCGATAAGGCTTGTTCCTGCTGGTCCAGGTACATTACTGCGATAAGGCTTGTTCCTGCTGGTCCAGGTACATTACTGCGATAAGGCTTGTTCCTGCTGGTCCAGGTACATTACTGCGATAAGGCTTGTTCCTGCTGGTCCAGGTACATTACTGCGATAAGGCTTGTTCCTGCTGGCCCAGGTACATTACTGCGATAAGGCTTGTTCCTGCTGGTCCAGGTACATTACTGCGATAAGGCTTGTTCCTGCTGGTCCAGGTACATTACTGCGATAAGGCTTGTTCCTGCTGGCCCAGGTACATTACTGCGATAAGGCTTGTTCCTGCTGGTCCAGGTACATTACTGCGATAAGGCTTGTTCCTGCTGGTCCAGGTACATTACTGCGATAAGGCTTGTTCCTGCTGGTCCAGGTACATTACTGCGATAAGGCTTGTTCCTGCTGGTCCAGGTACATTACTGCGATAAGGCTTGTTCCTGCTGGTCCAGGTACATTACTGCGATAAGGCTTGTTCCTGCTGGCCCAGGTAAATTACTGTGATAAGGCTTGTTCCTGCTGGTCCAGGTACATTACTGCGATAAGGCTTGTTCCTGCTGGTCCAGGTACATTACTGCGATAAGGCATGTTCCTGCTGGTCCAGGTACATTACTGCGATAAGGCTTGTTCCTGCTGGTCCAGGTACATTACTGCGATAAGGCTTGTTCCTGCTGGTCCAGGTACATTACTGCGATAAGGCTTGTTCCTGCTGGTCCAGGTACATTACTGCGATAAGGCTTGTTCCTGCTGGTCCAGGTACATTACTGCGATAAGGCTTGTTCCTGCTGGCCCAGGTACATTACTGTGATAAGGCTTGTTCCTGCTGGCCCAGGTACATTACTGCGATAAGGCTTGTTCCTGCTGGTCCAGGTACATTACTGCGATAAGGCTTGTTCCTGCTGGTCCAGGTACATTACTGCGATAAGGCTTGTTCCTGCTGGTCCAGGTACATTACTGCGATAAGGCTTGTTCCTGCTGTTCAAGGTACATTACTGCGATAAGGCTTGTTCCTGCTGGTCCAGGTACATTACTGTGATAAGGCTTGTTCCTGCTGGTCCAGGTACATTACTGCGATAAGGCTTGTTCCTGCTGGTCCAGGTACATTACTGCGATAAGGCTTGTTCCTGCTGGCCCAGGTACATTACTGCGATAAGGCTTGTTCCTGCTGGTCCAGGTACATTACTGCGATAAGGCTTGTTCCTGCTGGTCCAGGTACATTACTGCGATAAGGCTTGTTCCTGCTGGCCCAGGTACATTACTGCGATAAGGCTTGTTCCTGCTGGTCCAGGTACATTACTGCGATAAGGCTTGTTCCTGCTGGTCCAGGTACATTACTGTGATAAGGCTTGTTCCTGCTGGTCCAGGTACATTACTGCGATAAGGCTTGTTCCTGCTGGTCCAGGTACATTACTGCGATAAGGCTTGTTCCTGCTGGTCCAGGTACATTACTGCGATAAGGCTTGTTCCTGCTGGTCCAGGTACATTACTGCGATAAGGCTTGTTCCTGCTGGTCCAGGTACATTACTGCGATAAGGCTTGTTCCTGCTGGTCCAGGTACATTACTGCGATAAGGCTTGTTCCTGCTGGTCCAGGTACATTACTGCGATAAGGCTTGTTCCTGCTGGTCCAGGTACATTACTGCGATAAGGCTTGTTCCTGCTGGTCCAGGTACATTACTGCGATAAGGCTTGTTCCTGCTGGCCCAGGTACATTACTGCGATAAGGCTTGTTCCTGCTGGTCCAGGTACATTACTGCGATAAGGCTTGTTCCTGCTGGTCCAGGTACATTACTGCGATAAGGCTTGTTCCTGCTGGTCCAGGTACATTACTGCGATAAGGCTTGTTCCTGCTGGCCCAGGTACATTACTGCGATAAGGCATGTTCCTGCTGGTCCAGGTACATTACTGCGATAAGGCTTGTTCCTGCTGGTCCAGGTACATTACTGCGATAAGGCTTGTTCCTGCTGGTCCAGGTACATTACTGCGATAAGGCTTGTTCCTGCTGGTCCAGGTACATTACTGCGATAAGGCTTGTTCCTGCTGGTCCAGGTACATTACTGCGATAAGGCTTGTTCCTGCTGGCCCAGGTACATTACTGCGATAAGGCTTGTTCCTGCTGGTCCAGGTACATTACTGCGATAAGGCTTGTTCCTGCTGGTCCAGGTACATTACTGCGATAAGGCTTGTTCCTGCTGGCCCAGGTACATTACTGCGATAAGGCTTGTTCCTGCTGGTCCAGGTACATTACTGCGATAAGGCTTGTTCCTGCTGGTCCAGGTACATTACTGCGATAAGGCTTGTTCCTGCTGGCCCAGGTACATTACTGCGATAACAACTTTCTTCAGAATGTCTCTGTCTTTATTGACATACTGGTTGTGCCTCAGGACACTGATCACTGAGGCCTGGTCGAGAGCCTCGTTGATTCGGACTCGACCAAAGAACTTTAGTTTCAGGCTCGCCATAATGTGTTTTTTTTATTTTACATGTCGGTCAAGGGACCCGCTCAGATTTGCAAGATATGAAAAACCAATGGTGGCCAAAGGGTTGTTGACTAATCATGTACTCTTGTCAAATAGAAGGCATGGCCAGCCAAACAGCTTCTTTAGCCTAGCACCCCCAGCTAGCCAGTTGGCCACAAAAAAACTGAACTCATTAGGAGGGGCCGCAGTGGATCAGCATACCCACATCCACCCCCCCCCACCTTGTGGGTCAGCATACCCACATCCACCCCCCCCACCTTGTGGGTCAGCATACCCACATCCACCCCTCCCACCTTGTGGGTCAGCATACCCACATCCACCCCCCCCACCTTGTGGGTCAGCATACCCACATCCACCCCCCCCACCTTGTGGGTCAGCATACCCACATCCACCCCTCCCACCTTGTGGGTCAGCATACCCACATCCACCCCCCCCACCTTGTGGGTCAGCATACCCACATCCACCCCTCCCACCTTGTGGGTCAGCATACCCACATCCACCCCCCCCACCTTGTGGGTCAGCATACCCACATCCACCCCCCCCACCTTGTGGGTCAGCATACCCACATCCACCCCCCCCACCTTGTGGGTCAGCATACCCACATCCACCCCCCCCACCTTGTGGGTCAGCATACCCACATCCACCCCCCCCCCCCACCTTGTGGGTCAGCATACCCACATCCACCCCCCCCACCTTGTGGGTCAGCATACCCACATCCACCCCCCCCACCTTGTGGGTCAGCATACCCACATCCACCCCCCCCACCTTGTGGGTCAGCATACCCACATCCACCCCCCCCACCTTGTGGGTCAGCATACCCACATCCACCCCCCCCACCTTGTGGGTCAGCATACCCACATCCACCCCCCCCACCTTGTGGGTCAGCATACCCACATCCACCCCTCCCACCTTGTGGGTCAGCATACCCACATCCACCCCTCCCACCTTGTGGGTCAGCATACCCACATCCACCCCCTCCACCTTGTGGGTCAGCATACCCACATCCACCCCCCCCACCTTGTGGGTCAGCATACCCACATCCACCCCCCCACCTTGTGGGTCAGCATACCCACATCCACCCCCCCCACCTTGTGGGTCAGCATACCCACATCCACCCCCCCCACCTTGTGGGTCAGCATACCCACATCCACCCCCCCCCACCTTGTGGGTCAGCATACCCACATCCACCCCCCCCACCTTGTGGGTCAGCATACCCACATCCACCCCCCCCACCTTGTGGGTCAGCATACCCACATCCACCCCCCCCCACCTTGTGGGTCAGCATACCCACATCCACCCCTCCCACCTTGTGGGTCAGCATACCCACATCCACCCCCCCCACCTTGTGGGTCAGCATACCCACATCCACCCCTCCCACCTTGTGGGTCAGCATACCCACATCCACCCCCCCCCACCTTGTGGGTCAGCATACCCACATCCACCCCCACCACCTTGTGGGTCAGCATACCCACATCCACCCCCCCCACCTTGTGGGTCAGCATACCCACATCCACCCCCCCCACCTTGTGGGTCAGCATACCCACATCCACCCCCCCACCTTGTGGGTCAGCATACCCACATCCACCCCCCCCCACCTTGTGGGTCAGCATACCCACATCCACCCCTCCCACCTTGTGGGTCAGCATACCCACATCCACCCCCCCACCTTGTGGGTCAGCATACCCACATCCACCCCCCCCCACCTTGTGGGTCAGCATACCCACATCCACCCCCCCCCACCTTGTGGGTCAGCATACCCACATCCACCCCCCCCCACCTTGTGGGTCAGCATACCCACATCCACCCCCCCCCACCTTGTGGGTCAGCATACCCACATCCACCCCCCCACCTTGTGGGTCAGCATACCCACATCCACCCCCCCACCTTGTGGGTCAGCATACCCACATCCACCCCTCCCACCTTGTGGGTCAGCATACCCACATCCACCCCCCCCACCTTGTGGGTCAGCATACCCACATCCACCCCCCCCACCTTGTGGGTCAGCATACCCACATCCACCCCCCCCACCTTGTGGGTCAGCATACCCACATCCACCCCCCCACCTTGTGGGTCAGCATACCCACATCCACCCCCCCCACCTTGTGGGTCAGCATACCCACATCCACCCCCCCCACCTTGTGGGTCAGCATACCCACATCCACCCCCCCCACCTTGTGGGTCAGCATACCCACATCCACCCCCCACCTTGTGGGTCAGCATACCCACATCCACCCCCCCCACCTTGTGGGTCAGCATACCCACATCCACCCCCCCACCTTGTGGGTCAGCATACCCACATCCACCCCCCCACCTTGTGGGTCAGCATACCCACATCCACCCCCCCCCACCTTGTGGGTCAGCATACCCACATCCACCCCCCCCCACCTTGTGGGTCAGCATACCCACATCCACCCCCCCACCTTGTGGGTCAGCATACCCACATCCACCCCCCCCACCTTGTGGGTCAGCATACCCACATCCACCCCCCCACCTTGTGGGTCAGCATACCCACATCCACCCCCCCCCACCTTGTGGGTCAGCATACCCACATCCACCCCCCCCCACCTTGTGAGCAAAACATTTTAGCCGCCCCCCTCATGATAGCAAAGATGAAAAAATAACTTTTAAAGTAAATTTCCTGCAATTCTACACATTTTGCCATGGGGTGGAGCCAAATGCTTTCAGTTTTTAATATGATAACTGATGATCAATGGGCCCCACCCCGGTCGGTAATTTGACCATGCTTACTACAAGTTTAGATAGTCTAGGAGCCAGCTAACTTACCAATCTAAAAAAAATACTTATAATAACACAGGCTCTATGGCAACCAACAGGCAGAACTTAACATGCTCCTGCACGTTACTGCTGGATCTCTTAAAGGGCAAGTGCAATTCCTGATTTGGCCTTGTTTTCCCAGCAATGCTCATTAAGAAATGCAGGCAGCCACGACTGAAGGCAAACAAGAGTTGTCTCCTGACTGTCTCGCCATCTCTAGATGGTCAGCTAATTCTGTTCTATGTGTAGGCTAAAGCCTGTACTGACCTTGTGTTTAGCCAAGCTTACAGCAGCTATCTAGCATAGCTTGGTGATAGCTGCAGCTGGCTATCCTATCTAGCTGCTATTTCTCTGTCAAATCAGTTATGGCAAGATATCAAGAGCCAGTGTCTGAAATGTGTTACTTAAGACACTCGTTCTACAACCGCTTGCTACGAAAGTACCTTACAATTTTGTTTCAACTTTTCGTCACGTCAATATACTGAACAAAAATATAAACACGCTGTCGTACACGTCGATCCTGAGCATCCCAAACATGCTCAATGGGTGACGTCTGGTGAGTATGCAGGCCTGAGATAAAGGGTATCTCTGTGCATTCAAATTACTATTGATAAAATGCAATTGTGTTCGTTGTCCGTAACTTATGCCTGCTCATACCATAAACCCACCACCACCATGGGGCACTCTGTTCACAACGTTGACATCAGCAAACCGCTCGCCCACACAACGCCATACACGTGGTCTGCGGTTGTGAGGCCGGTTGGACGTACTGACAAATTCTCTAAAATGACGTTGGAGGCGGCTTATGGTAGAGAAATGAACATTAAATTCTCTGGCAACAGCTCTGGTGGACCAAACACAAGGTGCACCTGTGTAATGATCATGCTGTTTAATCAGCTTCTTGATATGCCACACCTGTCAGGTGGATGGATTATCTTGGCAAATGAGAAATGCTCACTAACAGGATGTAAACAAATTTGTGCACAACATTTGAGAGAAATAAGCTTTTTGTGTGTATGGAACATTTCTGGGATCTTTTATTTCAGCTCATGAAACATGGGACCAACATTTACATGTTGTGTTTATATTTTTGTTCAGTGTACATTTCACAGTGGAAACGATATTAACTACTGCGAGTTGAAGCTCAGCTGTCCTACAATATTATTTTGTCACTGGCTAGTTTTGTCTCGTCTCTCCTTATGTCCGCTGTTAGATCTTTCCCGGAGGACAATACTAATGTCCCTACATGTGGACATTGCACAAACCTCGCCCAACTTGAGTGTAGATATATTCATAAACAAAAAATTGATGGGTGTGTTTGTGTTACAAAGACAAAACATGTTATGCTGGAAATATCATATTGATATCAAATTTTGTCACGTGCTGAATAAAACTGGTGTAGACTTTCCTTTGAAATGTGTGTATAAAGAATGGTCCACCACACAAAGGACATCCAGCCAACTTGACACAACTGTGGGAAGCCTTGGAGTCGACATGGGCCAGCATCCCTGTGGAACGCTTTCAACACCTTGTAGAGTCCATGTCCCGACGTAGTGAGGCTGTTCTGAGGTCAAATGGGGGGTGCAACTCAATATTAGGAAGGTGTTCCTTATGTTTTGTTCACTCAATATATATGGTGTATTTTTTATTTATTTAACTAGGCAAGTCAGCTAAGAACAATTTCCTATTTACAATGACGGCCTACACCGGCCAAACTCTGGGCCAATTGTGCGCCACCCTATGGGACTCCCAATGCCGGCCGGTTGTGATACAGTCTGGATTGGAACCAGGTTGTCTGTAGTGACACCTCTAGAACTGAGATGCAGTGTCTTAAGCTCAGCTCTCCTCTCTGTGTCTATAGTCGTCAGCAGGGCCGCAGTGAGACAGAGGAGTACTCTTCAGACAGTGAGAGTGAGAGTGAAGATGAGGAGGAACTACAGACGATCCTGGAAGAGCTACAGAAACAGAACGAAGAACTGGAGGTGAGAAGAGAAGACCGGAGGGATTGCTGAGCTATGCTATACTTACTGCTTTTATTCTCTTATCTAGTTCTGCTTCTACAATATTTACAAAATAGGACTGACTACCTGAAAATTATGTGTAACCAGAGATGTGTTAGCAGGCCATGGACTCTTCTTACCTGCTGTGATTATTGCTCTCTGTCCATCTGTCTGTCTCTCCATATCTCTGAACTGTCTCTACTTGTGTCTCCAGAACAAGAACACCCACTTCAACCAGGCCATCCACGAGGAGCAGGAAGCCATCTTGGAACTGCGCGTTCAGCTCCGCCTCCTCCAGACCCACAAGCTGCAGCAGCAGGAGCTGACAGCCCCGCCTCCAGCAGAACAGGCTCCGCCTATACAGCCCAGCCCCGAGGCTCGGAGCGAGGAGCAGACCAAACGTTCCGTAGCTGCCGTGGTAACCGCTGCAGCAGCAGAGCAAGTGGTGACGGTCGAAGCCAAGAACGGGAAAGCTACCACTGCCAAGGATCCCCCTAAACCTTCCCCTAGTAAAGATAGGAGGGAGACCAACCTGTGAGCTTCTATCCATCTAGATAGGAGAGAGGAGGAGAGGAGAGGAGAGGCTACTACAGTAGGAGGAGAGAAGAGGCTACTACAGTAGGAGGAGAGAGAGGCTACTACAGTAGGAGGAGAGGAGAGGCTACTACAGTAGGAGGAGAGAAGAGAGGCTACTACAGTAGGAGGAGAGAGAGGCTACTACAGTAGGAGGAGAGAGAGGCTACTACAGTAGGAGGAGAGAGAGGCTACTACAGTAGGAGGAGAGAGAGGCTACTACAGTAGGAGGAGAGAGAGGCTACTACAGTAGGAGGAGAGGAGAGGCTACTACAGTAGGAGGAGAGAAGAGAGGCTACTACAGTAGGAGGAGAGAGAGGCTACTACAGTAGGAGGAGATAGAGGCTACTACAGTAGGAGGAGAGGAGAGGCTACTACAGTAGGAGGAGATAGAGGCTACTACAGTAGGAGGAGAGGAGAGGCTACTACAGTAGGAGGAGAGAGAGGCTACTACAGTAGGAGGAGAGGAGAGGCTACTACAGTAGGAGGAGAGAGAGGCTACTACAGTAGGAGGAGAGAGAGGCTACTACAGTAGGAGGAGAGAGAGGCTACTACAGTAGGAGGAGAGAGAGGCTACTACAGTAGGAGGAGAGAGAGGCTACTACAGTAGGAGGAGAGAGAGGCTACTACAGTAGGAGGAGAGAGAGGCTACTACAGTAGGAGGAGAGAGAGGCTACTACAGTAGGAGGAGAGAGAGGCTACTACAGTAGGAGGAGAGGAGAGGCTACTACAGTAGGAGGAGAGGAGAGGCTACTACAGTAGGAGGAGAGAGAGGCTACTACAGTAGGAGGAGAGGAGAGAGAGGCTACTACAGTAGGAGGAGAGAGAGGCTACTACAGTAGGAGGAGAGGAGAGGCTACTACAGTAGGAGGAGAGGAGAGGCTACTACAGTAGGAGGAGAGAAGAGAGGCTACTACAGTAGGAGGAGAGGAGAGGCTACTACAGTAGGAGGAGAGAAGAGAGGCTACTACAGTAGGAGGAGAGAAGAGAGGCTACTACAGTAGGAGGAGAGAGAGGCTACTACAGTAGGAGGAGAGAGAGGCTACTACAGTAGGAGGAGAGAGAGGCTACTACAGTAGGAGGAGAGGAGAGGCTACTACAGTAGGAGGAGAGAGAGGCTACTACAGTAGGAGGAGAGAGAGGCTACTACAGTAGGAGGAGAGAAGAGAGGCTACTACAGTAGGAGGAGAGAGAGGCTACTACAGTAGGAGGAGAGAGAGGCTACTACAGTAGGAGGAGAGAGAGGCTACTACAGTAGGAGGAGAGAGAGGCTACTACAGTAGGAGGAGAGGAGAGAGAGGCTACTACAGTAGGAGGAGAGGAGAGAAGAGGCTACTACAGTAGGAGGAGAGGAGAGAAGAGGCTACTACAGTAGGAGGAGAGGAGAGAAGAGGCTACTACAGTAGGAGGAGAGGAGAGAAGAGGCTACTACAGTAGGAGGAGAGGAGAGAAGAGGCTACTACAGTAGGAGGAGAGAGAGGCTACTAATGAAGGAAGAGGTAGGCTCCAGGTCCCATACTGTATTCATAAAGCTTCTCAGAGTAGGAGTGCTGATCTAGGATCAGGTCTCCTCCCTGTCTATTCACTACAATCTAAAAGGCAAAACTGAGCCTAGATCAGCGCTCCTACTCAGTTGCTTTATTAATACAGGCCCTGATCTACGTTATAGAAAAGCATCTTATTAGGTTTGTAATATGGCCCATGCTAAACCTAACAATAATGAATGAATGGAAGGGAATGCAACCTCTCTGCCATAATAACTGAGAGAGAGAGACTGGACAAGTTGCTCTGTCTATAGAAGCACTAGAGACAACATGCTCTTTGAATCCATTAAAGACAAACCTCATAGTCATCATCTCCACATCAACATATGTGAAAATGGTGTGTTTCTATGTTTTCTAGGAAAGTATATATATGTGTGTGTATTCCAATGACATCATTAACCAATTAGTAGACAATGCCTCCTCATAATTGGTTAGAATCACATGATGCACACCGATGATGTCATTGTTTTACTACAAGACATAGAAACACACCATTTTCACACATGTTGATGTTGGAGATGATGAATATGAAATATACATATTTTGAAATGTCCCTTTTGAATGATTTATGATTGGTCTATCTATATATGATATAATTACATAATACTAGATATTGGGAGAAGACTAATCATTGCAAATGTTTAAATGTACCTACCTAATGTACCTACCTAATGTACCTACCTAATGTACCTACCTAATGTACCTACCTAATGTACCTACCTAATGCCATTCATTCTGTAATATAATATATAGTATATGATGCTAAGCTAAAGAAGCAGCACAAACATGTCAAAGGACCTGTGAATGATCTATAGAACACATTCAGAACCCAGAACACATTCAGAACATTCAGAACCCAGAACACATTCAGAACCCAGAACACATTCAGAACCCAGAACACATTCAGAACCCAGAACACATTCAGAACCCAGAACACATTCAGAACCCAGAACCCAAAGATATTGCATATGAAATGCTTGTCAACTTAGAAAATGCTTATGTAGTGCTTATGAATGTGTTATGGATGGCTTATGAATGTGTTATGAAGTCCTTATGTAGGTACCCTTCAAGTAAAATGTTGCATTTCTTCTCCATATTCATAATTAAATCTCTTAATGCCAGAGGGTCAGAAGAACTGGGTCGTGTTCATTAGGCACCAAACAGAGGCACTACCTGGACTTTTTCAATATTTTTTGCTTTCTGTTGCAAAACATTTAAAAGCGTTTTTCATTGTGTGCCCTAATAAACAAGACCCTGTTATAAGTGGGTACATGTCAACATTGTAAGTCAGTCATTGCAGAATGCATAGTCTTTTACCTTTTACAGTGGAAACATGCTATCCATCGTTGTCAAATCTGTGATTGGTGAAAGGTAAGAAACAGCAGGATGTACATTACTGTAAAACATACTGTATTTTCAACTCATGATGTTTTTGGCGTTTCTGTTTTTTTATATAAGTAATGATCTGAATTAACTGAAGGAAGAGTCTAGTGGGACAGTGTTCTGTTCTACAGCATTGGAACCGGTTTGTATGAGCAAATGCTGTTTGTAGGGAAATGTTAGTGTTTATTAATGAATCTGTCATGATTTAAATGGCTCATAACTGTGGTTTAATCTTCGGCATAAGGTTATTTTCATATTGTTAGTCTTGTAGCTTCCCATGGCTGTGAAAAATAGTGTGAAACTAAACAATATGGTTCCTTATCGGTCATCTGTTTAATAAACACCAGTAAAACTACCCCAAGGTTCTCTTGTCAATCAGTTAATTAATCAAATTTCATTTATATAGCTGTTTTAACAACCTTTGTCAGGAAGTGTTATATAGAGCTGAAAGATGGTCATTAGTCCCGTTTAGGGGCTGAGGTTCTTTCTGTTTTATATAAGGAAAAATCAGTTGTAAGCAAACAGGGAGAGACCAAGGCGTTGAAAAGAAACGGAAGAAGTATACCTAATTGGCCATACGGGAACTAAAAGTGTCTTCTAGGCGTAAAGTGAAATAAGTTATTGGGTGATGATTCTCTTTGGAAATTCCTTCTCTCTGTCTGCGGTCCGGCTGTATCTTTTTACACTGGGAACACGACCGTTTGAATGCCTATCTGTCTAACTATAGTTTGACATAGTATAGAAACGGCACTGGTATTATCTCATCTTGTCGAAGTAAAATAATGTGGAGTCGCCGCCGCATGATCTAGTCATAACTTGGTAGGCGTTTACAATCCCTTTTGTATTGTATGGTTTTATTGTACGGATGCCTTGTTTTGTTGTCCTTGTCCATTGAGAGATTTCCTTACCCTGCATTTTTGGAATGGCTCTTCTGACTATTATATACCAACCGTTACGTCACCATCCCGCTAGCGTTTTTAAAATAAAAAATGACTACACCAACAGATACAGTATGTATCCATCCCTGGTTAGAAGTATGGCCAATTAGTTATTTCTTTTTAAAGGATACAGGAGGGGGCAAGTCTAATTCTGTATTTTATTTAACTACGCAAGTCAGTTAAGAACAAATTCTTATTTACAATTAGTACTGTATTGGTTTCAGCCCCCTCCCTCCTCCTGCCTGGTGTCTACTGTATTGGTTTCAGCCCCCTCCCTCCTCCTGCCTGGTGTCTACTGTATTGGTTTCAGCCCCCTCCCTCCTCCTGCCTGGTGTCTACTGTATTGGTTTCAGCCCCCTCCCTCCTCCTGCCTGGTGTCTACTGTATTGGTTTCAGCCCCCTCCCTCCTCCTGCCTGGTGTCTACTGTATTGGTTTCAGCCCCCTCCTACCTCCTGCCTGGTGTCTACTGTATTGGTTTCAGCCCCCTCCTGCCTGGTGTCTACTGTATCGGTTTTAGCCCCCTCCTACCTCCTGCCTGGTGCCTACTGTATTGGTTTCAGCCCCCTCCTACCTCCTGCCTGGTGCCTACTGTATTGGTTTCAGCCCCCTCCTGCCTGGTGTCTACTGTATCGGTTTCAGCCCCCTCCTGCCTCCTGCCTGGTGTCTACTGTATCGGTTTCAGCCCCCTCCTGCCTCCTGCCTGGTGCCTACTGTATTGGTTTCAGCCCCCTCCTGCCTCCTGCCTCCTGTCTACTGTATTGGTTTCATTTGACATTTTGATGTCAAGAGTGCCTGGATGTTGCTTGGGTCGGTTGGGGCCTTTGCAACTGACCTATAAATTAAACTAGGGGAAAGGCTGTTTGTAGTTATATGGGATTACATAGGGAATACGCACCTAACATCCAATAGGAAATGGTGGTAGCATTTATTTTGACACGGGTCAGATGCTATTTGAGAAACCAGAACAAGTGTGAAACAATCTGTGAGTAAAATCAGTGTCATGTCTCCAAGTACAGTAAGTGTAACATGATACTTTGTATCTACCCACTGGACTTCAGTGGTGAAGACACTCTGCTCTGATTGGCTGTTTGACAAACTTGCTGTAGAAGTATTTATTTATTTGACATTTTCACAGTTTTCAGCTAACTTTCTAATATAGTCTGACATACAGTATAACTACAGTTCAACTTCTCATTTGAAGGAAACCCAAGGTTTGTCTTAGAGTTTGTCCTATTTAGTGAAGGTATTGGTCTCTGACCTTTGGGAATGCTGTAAATAGATGGAAAGATAAGGAGAGTGGAGTGGCTCGGTTTTCAGCCATGCCCTACTCCAGATTACCCTCTCTCAACAGTTTACACATGCTGCAGGCAGGGAGGTCTGCACAAAGATGGACTTAACCCTAGACTAGCCTGTCAAAGGTCTGAAGAGAGAAAGGCTGAGTAGAGTGTTTTGGGTATAAAGTTTAAAATAAATCGGGTTAGGAGTTTCAGGAACACACAGAGAGAGCGAGAGAGAGAGAGAGAGAGAGAACAGACACACACACCCTTCTTGCACATGCACAAGTTATTTTTCAACCCCTTCATATATACAGTAATTGCTCTCAACACACACATGTATCCAGAGAAGTATCACTTAAGCAATCTCTATACAGTACTTGGAACCCTGCCTACCAGAATACCCCATAACTCAAGTCAACTTAGATGAAATAGCAATATCAACAAACTTGAACCAATATTTAGGCCTCTCTGTAAATCACATTATTCCAAGAAGGATATGTTGCAAAAAAGTAGCCTACACGACGATTCCGTATTTGATTAACTAACTAACTAATTTATCAAATGAGCTCCAACCAAATGAGTTTCTTTTCTGATTAGTGAAGAACCACCACGTGGGCGCGCACTGGAACCGCGCCTTCAGGTTGTTAGTCAGAGAGCCGTCAGCCCCTGGTTCAGCTCCTGGTTCAGCTCCTGGTTCAGCCCCTGGTTCAGCTGTCTGGTAGGGTTACCTCTGGTCAGTTAATCTGAAAACACTAGTTAAATATGTCTAAGATGGAGCAGATCCTTGTTCTCGATCCCCCCTATGACCTCCGATTTAAAGGTAAGTGAATTTTATCTTTACATTTTATAATTCTCCGAGACAAGCCAGGAATTCTCTCGAATGATTTCACACTTCCCTTCGGTTCGTTCAGTATGTAACGCGTTAGCTGGCCACCATGGCCATTTAGTTCTGGAAGGAGACGGGCCGCTGACTGGATCCCGGTACCGTAGTGACGTGTCAGCCGGCGTGGCTCTTGGCGTCTCGTCTTAAACCGCAGACTGTATGCCGTCTCCTGAGACAGACTGTCCAGATAAGGACACCTTGGGGCGCCTGGTTAATGTTAACTAGTGCACAAGTTGACCATCTAGATAAACGTGTCCTGCCTGTCCTAAACTAGTTCTATTATTGGTTGCAAAGTTTGAACGTACTCCGGAAGTTAGGTAGCTAATTATTACTTCTAACTAGTTGGCCGTTTATGGACTTAGAAAAACAAGTCTAAATAAAAATGTATACGCAACCGAAAAAAATGATATTAAGCACCCAGCTGGTCAATCGGACCTTTCTGGGCTGACGCACAGATAACGGTACTGGTTCGTTCAGAGGTCGGGTTGCTCCACCTAACGTTACATGGTTGTGTTCGCATGTCAACACTGGCTTTAGTCAGTGAAGTGTACTTATTGTCTTAATTCCTCACCAGTTAGTCAGTGTTGTTCTGCTGGTGATGTACAGAAGCCCGTCTACGGTCGATGTGACTTGAACCAGTCCTAAAAATACATGAATTGGCTTGACAATTGAAACCAACATTCAGCTTTTGAAAGACAAAAAAAAGTTTTGGTTGGTAAGCAGCAGCTGTATTGGGTCTTGGGGGAGGGGGAGGGGGGGCCTTCCATGACTGTCAATGGTACAGGGAATGTAAAAGTGGGAACCTCAACTCATTAATACTAACCCCAAAAGTATATATATGGATTGTGATGACTGATAGATGAGACTGGTGTGGTGTGGTCCTGGGTGTTACTAACTAGCCCAACATCTGATCACCAGTCACAAGCTTTATATTTACCCCTCACCAAATGAAACCTGAGGCTTTCTGGAACCGGTGGACAACTAAATGACAGCGATAGGAGATCACGCAACAATCTTAGGAAAATAAATAGCATGTCACGTAATTGGCCAGCTCCCTCCCTTCCCAGGATCAATGAGAAGGTACATTGGCCATGTCAGGATCACCCAATCAGGACCAAACTTATCTTTTCTTTAATCTCAACACCAGAAGGAAAACACAATGCAAATCTCTTGAAATGCAAATATATTGTGTGTAGGTAGCTACTAGCTAGGCTTAAGTAGTAAGACTCCTCGCTCCAATACCATACCACTTGTGTGTTGCCGCAAACTCAGATTTGAATAACTTATTTTTTAAGCTCTCGTGAAAAGTATGTAGGTTTGAAAGCTTCAAGTTGACAAAATTCTCTCAAACCTCTTTCTGAAGTGAACCTGAAAAGGTTGGTAGCTTTAGTACGTTCTCTAGGAGAATGGCCCTATACAGCCTAGATCCTGTAACAAAATAACAACATAGGAGTTGACGGAACTCTCAACCGCTCTTTCTGAGTTAAACTTGAGCACAGGCTCAAGGTTAGCCACCGGTCATGCTTATCAACTAGGTTGATTTGCATAATTTTGTGGCATATAATTGGTGCGTGTGTATTTTCGTTTGTCCTCGTGCATTTTATTTATCACATGCGCACAGCATACAGAGACTAATTAGAGGAATATCACCTGTCAGACAGCATACAGAGACTAGTTAGAGGAATATTACCTGTCAGACAGCATACAGAGACTAGTTAGAGGAATATCACCTGTCAGACAGCATACAGAGACTAGTTAGAGGAATATCACCTGTCAGACAGCATACAGAGACTAGTTAGAGGAATATTACCTGTCAGACAGCATACAGAGACTAGTTAGAGGAATATCACCTGTCAGACAGCATACAGAGACTAGTTAGAGGAATATCACCTGTCAGACAGCATACAGAGACTAGTTAGAGGAATATTACCTGTCAGACAGCATACAGAGACTAGTTAGAGGAATATCACCTGTCAGACAGCATACAGAGACTAGTTAGAGGAATATTACCTGTCAGACAGCATACAGAGACTAGTTAGAGTAATATCACCTGTCAGACAGCATACAGAGACTAGTTAGAGGAATATCACCTGTCAGACAGCATACAGAGACTAGTTAGAGGAATATCACCTGTCAGACAGCATACAGAGACTAGTTAGAGGAATATCACCTGTCAGACAGCATACAGAGACTAGTTAGAGGAATATCACCTGTCAGACAGCATACAGAGACTAGTTAGAGGAATATCACCTGTCAGACAGCATACAGAGACTAGTTAGAGGAATATCACCTGTCAGACAGCATACAGAGACTAGTTAGAGGAATATCACCTGTCAGACAGCATACAGAGACTAATGGCCACCACAATGCCAGGTCTCTGACCTCCTCTCTATAGGCTGTCTCATCGTTGCCGGTGATCAGGTCTACCACTGTTGTGTCGTCAGTAAACTTAATGATGGTGTTGGAGTCGTGCTTGGTCATGCAGTCTTGGGTGAACAGGGAGTACAGGAGGGGACAAAGCACGCACCCCTGAGGGGCCCCGGTGTTGAGGATCAGCGTGGCATATGTGTTGTTACCTACCCTTACAATCTGGTGTCGGCCCGTCAGGAAGTCCAGGATCCAGTTGCAGAGGGAGGTGTTTAGTCCCAGGGTCCGTAGCTTAGTGATGAGCTTTGTGGGCACTATGGTGTTGAACGCTGAGCTGTAGTCAATGAACAGCAGTTTCACGTAGGTGTTCCTTTTGTCCAGGTGGGAAAGGGCAGTGTGGAGTGTAATAGAGATTGCATCATCTGTGGAATCAATTCTTCCCTGGGTAGGGATGGAACAGCAGTGACAACTGGGAGGGGCATTGTAGCACAAGAGGTGCACAATTAACATAAAGCCATATTAGGATACTGGAGTGAGTCAGAATGTTGTTTGGTGCAGTGACAGACAACATTCTGGTTAAATCTGGACCATGTTGGGACCATGCTGACTGCTTAAAGCTGGCCCATGTTGCGACCATGCTGACTGGTTAAAGCTGGACCATGTTGGGACCATGCTTACTGGTTAAAGCTGGACTATGTTAGAACACTGCTGAGTGGTTAAAGCTGGACCATGCTGACTGGTTAAAGCTGGACCATGTTGGGACCATGCCGACTGGTTAACGCTGGACCATGTTGGGACCATGCTGACTGGTTAAAGCTGGACCATGTTGGGACCATGCTGACTGGTTAAAGCTGGACCATGTTGGGACCATGCTGACTGGTTAAAGCTGGACCATGTTGGGACCATGCTGACTGGTTAAAGCTGGACCATGTTGGGACCATGCTGACTGGTTAAAGCTGGACCATGTTGGGACACTGCTGATTGGTTAAAGCTGGACCATGCTGACTGGTTAAAGCTGGACCATGCTGGGACCATGCTGACTGGTTAAAGCTGGACCATGTTGGGACCATGCTGACTGGTTAAAGCTGGACCATGTTGGGACCATGCTGACTGGTTAAAGCTGGACCATGTTGGGACCATGCTGACTGGTTAAAGCTGGACCATGTTGGGACCATGCTGACTGGTTAAAGCTGGACCATGCTGGACCCATGCTGACTGGTTAAAGCTGAACCATGCTGACTGTTTAAAGCTGGACCATGCTGATTGGTTAAAGCTGGACCATGCTGATTGGTTAAAGCTGGACCATGCTGACTGGTTAAAGCTAGACCATGCTGGGACCATGCTGACTGGTTAAATCTGGACTATGTTTGGACCATGCTGACTGGTTAAAGCTGGACCATGCTGATTGGTTAAAGCTGGACCATGCTGACTGGTTAAAGCTGGACCATGCTGACTGGTTAAAGCTGGACTATGTTGGGACCATGCTGATTGGTTAAAGCTGGACCATGTTGGGACCATGCTGATTGGTTAAAGCTGGACCATGCTGACTGGTTAAAGCTGGACCATGCTGACTGGTTAAAGCTGGACTATGTTGGGACCATGCTGATTGGTTAAAGCTGGACCATGTTGGGACCATGCTGACTGGTTAAAGCTGGTCTATGTTGGGACCATGCCGACTGGTTAAAGCTGGACCATGCTGGGACCATGCTGACTGGTTAAAGCTGGACCATGTTGGGACCATGCTGACTGGTAAAAGCTGGACCATGTTGGGACCATGCTGACTGGTAAAAGCTGGACCATGTTGGGACCATGCTGACTGGTAAAAGCTGGACCATGTTGGGACCATGCTGACTGGTTAAAGCTGGACCATGTTGGGACCATACTGACTGGTTAAAGCTGGAACATGTTGGGACCATGCTGACTGGTTAAAGCTGGAACATGTTGGGACCATGCTGACGGGTTAAAGCTAGACCTTGTTGGGACCATGCTGACTGGACCATGTTGGGACCGTGCTGACTGGTTAAAGCCGAACCACGTTGGGACCATGTTGACTGGTTAAAGCTGGACCATGTTGGGACCATGCTGAGTCATTAAAGCTGGACCATGTTGGGACCATGTTGACTGGTTAAAGCTGGACCATGTTGGGACCATGCTGACTGGTTAAAGCTGGACCATGTTGGGACCATGCTGACTGGTTAAATCTGGACCATGTTGGGACCATGCTGACTGGTTAAAGCTGGACCATGTTGGGACACTGCTGAGTGGTTAAAGCTGGACCATGCTGACTGGTTAACGCTGGACCATGCTGACTGGTTCAAGCTGGACAATGTTGGAACCATGCTGACTGGTTAAAGCTGGACCATGTTTTGACCATGCTGACTGGTTAAAGCTGGACTATGTTAGGACCATGCTGACTGGTTAAAGCTGGACTATGTTGGGACCATGCTGACTGGTTAAAGCTGGACTATGTTAGGGCCATGCTGACTGCTTAAAGCTGGACCATGTTAGGACCATGCTGACTGGTTAAAGCTGGACTATGTTGGGACCATGCTGACTGGTTAAAGCTGGACCATGCTGACTGGTTAAAGCTGGACTATGTTAGGACACTGCTGAGAGGTTAAAGCTGGACCATGCTGACTGGTTAAAGCTGGACTATGTTGGGACCATGCTGACTGGTTAAAGCTGGACTATGTTGACTGGTTAAAGCTGGACTATGTTGGGACCATGCTGACTGTTTAAAGCTGGACTATGTTGACTGGTTAAAGCTGGACTATGTTGGGACCATGCTGACTGGTTAAAGCTGGACTATGTTGACTGGTTAAAGCTGGACTATGTTGGGACCATGCTGACTGGTTAAAGCTGGACTATGTTGACTGGTTAAAGCTGGACTATGTTGGGACCATGCTGACTGGTTAAAGCTGGACTATGTTGACTGGTTAAAGCTGGACTATGTTGGGACCATGCTGACTGGTTAATGCTGGACTATGTTAGGACCATGCTGACTGGTTAAAGCTGGACTATGTTGACTGGTTAAAGCTGGACTATGTTAGGACCATGCTGACTGGTTAAAGCTGGACCAGCTTTAACCAGTTCTCCCCGTGGATTTTACTGGAGTCAGTCAATCTGAGTCAACCAATCAGATAACAAAGGCTGTGTTTACATAGGCTGCCCAATTATTGGCAAACGATCTGATCTGATGGATGAAAAGACAAATTAGTGGCAGAAGATCAGAATTGGGCTGAGTGTGTCAATGCAGCCATAGACCTTCCATCTCCAATATGGGGTGGCAGGTATCCTAGTGGTTAGGGTGTTGGGCCAGTAACCGAAAGGTTGCTGGGTCTAATCCCCGAGCTGACAAGGTAAATGATCTGTCGTCCTGCCCCTGAACAAGGCAGTTAACCAACTCGGTAGGCCATCATTGTAAATAAGAATTTGTTGTAAACTGACTTGCCTAGTTAAAGGTTAAGCTAAGGGAACCTTAAATTGGTTTAATTGATTAGGATTTGGCTTGTAGCCTCGGACAGCGTTATGTATGTTTAGTCAGCTGTTGGTGTACTAGTATCGAGTGGCTCTGATAGGTCTGGATCCTAGGCATTGCATCCATTTACACATTTTAAAGCACCAATCTGCAGTTGAAACAATACCAAAGCATTATTTTTTCTCCCAACACAAACAAATGGGCTATAAATACACTTTGTTTACCCTGGCCAGAGGGACCTACAGTTGATCAGACTGACAAATCGTCTTGTTTTCATCCCATAAAGCATGTCAAATCACTGATGTTTAGGTGTAGGCTTCTGCAGTATTTATGTAATGAGTTTTTGCTTGTCTGTCGGGAGTGATCCATCAAACGCATAGTGGTCTCTGACTGGTGGTCATCATAGTGGTCTCTGACTGGTGGTCATCATAGTGGTCTCTGACTGGTGGTCATCATAGTGGTCTCTGACTGGTGGTCATCATAGTGGTCTCTGACTGGTGGTCATCATAGTGGTCTCTGACTGGTGGTCATCATAGTGGTCTCTGACTGGTGGTCATCATAGTGGTCTCTGACTGGTGGTCATCATAGTGATCTCTGACTGGTGGTCATCATAGTGGTCTCTGACTGGTGGTCATCATAGTGATCTCTGACTGGTGGTCATCATAGTGATCTCTGACTGGTGGTCATCATAGTGGTCTCTGACTGGTGGTCATCATAGTGATCTCTGACTGGTGGTCATCATAGTGGTCTCTGACTGGTGGTCATCATAGTGATCTCTGACTGGTGGTCATCATAGTGATCTCTGACTGGTGGTCATCATAGTGATCTCTGACTGGTGGTCATCATAGTGGTCTCTGACTGGTGGTCATCATAGTGATCTCTGACTGGTGGTCATCATAGTGATCTCTGACTGGTGGTCATCATAGTGATCTCTGACTGGTGGTCATCATAGATCATAGTGGTCTCTGACTGGTGGTCATCATAGTGGTCTCTGACTGGTGGTCATCATAGTGGTCTCTGATTGGTGGTCAGAGCTGAATTAAATGTCATTGAGAAAACAAAGGTGTCAATATATGTTTTAGCAAACATCCTTTCTGTATTTAAAATTAATCCACGTTTTTCAAAAGTATCTGTAGTCTGATTGCAATATTTGTGCTGGTAAAGTAATTTATAACAGTTTGTTAAAAATAAAAATCGTATTACAACGTAGTCAGTTACTCTCCAAATGGTTATGTTTGCTAAATAAGTACCAGAGGAAAGTGGAGGGCGTGTCTTGAGCTTTGTGCATATATCTGTGAATCTGATTGGTCAAGACACGCACAAAAAAGGCATCTGTATAACAATGCAAGGGTAATTAAACAGTAGAATAAGTCAATGCATTATAACATGGGAGCTGTGAGTAGTTAATATCTATTATATTGTTGTGGTTCCACCAAGTTATGTTGCTACTGGATTGACTGACGAGGTACAACTGATAGCATGAAAAACACATTTTCAATTGGCAAGAAATATAGTTATTAATACCCATGTAGGATGCTATCATGTACATATATCAACACATTCATCTCTTCATTTTACGTTAAGTATGATCCATTTTTTGAGAAGGTACTAAACTAATACTGGGGGAATGTCTCCGCCTCCACTTAGTTTTCAGCAGATTTGGTATTGGCCACTAGGAACTTACACACCTGTCCATAACTTAATGGGCAACCTGACCAAATTCACATAGAAATGTAAGTTATAGATCTGTCATTCTCATTGAAAGCAAGTCTAAGAAGTAGTAGATCTATTCTATGTGCTCTATTTCTGTTTTTTTGCCCTAGCATTACACAGCTGATTCAAATAACCAGCTCATCATCATGCTTTGGTTATTTGAATGAGTTGTGTATTGCTAGTGCAGAACCCAAAGTGTTCCCCAGGCTGGCCCAGGACCCAGTTTGGGAAACACTGTTCTACACTATAGCTGCTTGTTTTGTCACAAACTGAGATTAGGCAACATTTTTTAATCTTAGCAACCAGGAAATAGCGGTGTGATATGTGCATAGTGCATTTTTAATAATAAAACATTTGATTGGTTTAGAATAAAAAAATGGTATGGACACAACCACATGAACTGATAGAAACAAAAAATTGCAGAAATGTTTTGTTCTTTATTTGAAGTCCAAAAATGGATGTAGCAACTCCAGTTTGCTTGGCCCTTTTTTAAAGTGCCATGGTACAACCTGGTGTTATACAGTATGAGGGAGCTGTCCCGTTCATTTGGAGCAGCAGTACAGCTAGTGTGAGCCCTATTCCCTTCAAAACACCTAAGCAATATGAATGGCTCTGTTAGGCAACCATTAGCCTTGGAACTGTCCTTTCAGACTTACTAAGTTACTCATTGAGGCTGAAATAGCTGCATGAGTTACGTGACAGTGTTTAACCTCTTCGGTTATTATTTAACCTCTTCGGTTATTATTTTTTAACATTTCTTCTGACTGCTCTTTCCTGATGAGTTATGATACTGAACAAAAAAATATAAACATAACATGTAAATGTTGGTCCCATGTTTCATGAGCTGAAATAAAAGATCCCAGAAATGTTCCATACACACAAAAAGATTATTTCTCTAACATGTTGTGCACAGATTTGTTTACATCCTGTTAGTGAGCATTTCTCCTTTGTCAAGATAATTCATCCACCTGACAAGTGTGGCATATCAAGAAGCTGGTCACCTTGTGCTGGGGACAATAAAAGGCCACTCTAAAATATGAAGTTTTGTCACACAACACACAATGCCACACATGTCTCAAGTTTTGAGGGAGCGTGCAATTGACTTTGGCATGCTGACTTCAGGAATGTCCACCAGAGCTGTTGCCAGAGAATTTAATGCTAAGTTCTCTACCATAAGCCACTTCCAACGTCGTTTTAGAGAATTTGGAGTCCAACTGGCCTCACAATCACAGACCGCCTGTATGGCGTTGTGTGGGCGAGCGGTTTGCTGATGTCAGCGTTGTACCCCATGGTGGCGGTGGGGTTATGGTATGGGCAGACATAAGCTACGGACAACGAACACAATTGCATTTTATCGATGGGAATTTGAATGTACAGAGATACCTTGACGAGATCCTGAGGCCGATTGCTGTGCCATTCATCCGCCGCCATCACCTCGTGTTTCAGCATGATAATGCACGGCCCCATGTCGCAAGGATCTGTACACAAATCCTGGAAACTGAAAATGTCCCAGTTCGTCCATGGCCTGCATACTCACCAGACATGTCACCCATTGAGCATGTTTGGGATGCTCTGGATCGATGTGTACGACAGCGTGTTCCAGTTCCCGGCAATATCCAGCAACTTCGCACAGCCATTGAAACGTGGTGGGACAACATTCCACAGGTCCACAATCAACAGCCTGATCAACTCTATGTGAAGGAGATGTGTCGTGCTGCATGAGGCAAATGGTGGTCACACCATATACTGACTGGTTTTCTGATCCACACCCCAACCTTTTTTTTAAGTATCTTTGACCAACATATGCATATCTGTATTCCCAGTCATGTGAAATCCACAGATTAGTGCTTAATGAATTTATTTAAATTGACTGATTTGATCTTTGAAATTGTTGCATGTTGCGTTATCCAAATGTGTTCTGCTCCCCTCAGTGCCTTACTGGAATCACGTTCACCCTCGTTCTGTTTCTGTCCCTCTCCCTCTGCCAGGACCCTTCACTGATGTAGTCACCACCAACCTGAAGCTGAAGAACCCATCTGATAGAAGAGTATGTTTCAAAGTGAAGACCACAGCTCCCAGGAGATACTGTGTACGGCCTAACAGCGGCATCATAGATACAGGTGCTACCGTCACCATCTCTGGTGAGTCCAGTAACTAGTAGTGTGAAAATTTAAATTGGTATCCTTAATTTTTAGAAAAATTACACATGTAAATCCCAGTGCAGCTGGTCTGCTCTTTCTCTTGACTAATGATGAGTGTGTCTTCAGTCTGTTACGTGTAGAATGTAATAGCCTTTTCATTGATGATTGGCCCTGCTTTATTGAAAATAGGAATCCTCCATTTGCAGCAACTACAGCCTTGCAGACCTTTGGCATTCTAGTTGTCAATTTGTTGAGTTAATCTGAAGAGATTTCACCCCACGCTTCCTGAAGCACCTCCCACAAGTATTGGATTGGCTTGATTGGAACTTCTTACGTAACATACGGTCAAGCTGCTCCCACAACAGCTCAATAGGGTTGAGATCCGGTGACTGTGCTGGCCACTCCATTATAGACAGAATCTCTCTCTCTCTCTCTGCCTCTCTGCACATGATTGTTCATCAGTCTATCATGGAAAATTAGTGACAGAGAGATTCAGGCCAGATTGTTCTCCAAGATGGTCAAACATTCATAGATGACCAGCAGGGTCAAATGAGAGAGAGGCGAGACTGACACTGTTATGGATTTTAATTTCCCACCAAAAATGTGCTATAACTGGACAAATACTGTAACTAGCAATGAATATCAGAACCGCATCTCGCGACTGATTGAAAGAATTATACTGTCAATGCAGGTGTACAATAATTATACTGTCAATGCAGGTGTACAATAATTATACTGTCAATGCAGGTGTACAATAATTATACTGTCAATGCAGGTGTACAATAATTATACTGTCAATGCAGGTGTACAATAATTATACTGTCAATGCAGGTGTACAATAATTATACTGTCAATGCAGGTGTACAATAATTATACTCCGATGTGCTCTGCCGAGATTGGAAGGGCAGCATCCATCACATCTGGAGGAAAGATAAAAATACACCTAATGGAACAGTGGGACACACACACACACACACACACACACACACACACACTAGGCACACACACACTATACGCACACAGGCACACAGGCACACACACACACTATACGCACACAGGCACACAGGCACACACACACACTATACGCACACAGGCACACACACACTATACGCACACAGGCACACAGGCACACACACACTATACGCACACAGGCACACAGGCACACACACACTATACGCACACAGGCACACAGGCACACACACACTATACGCACACAGGCACACAGGCACACACACACTATACGCACAAAGGCACACAGGCACACACACACACACACACACTATACGCACACAGGCACACACACACACACAGGCACACACACACACACACACGCACACACACACACACACACACACACACACTATACGCACACAGGCACACACACGCACACACTATACACACACACGCACACACGCACACACTATACACACACACACACACACACACAGGCACAAGTTCTGACCGGAGTAGCCTAATTGTTTGATATTGTACTTTTTTTTTTACTTGTCCATTCAGACAACTTCAATTTTATATTGTTTGTATAAAAAACAGAAAAATAAATGCAGCAGTCTTTTGATTGTTCTTGCTGATGTCACAGTTTGTTTTTCATCTATTCCAGTGATGCTCCAGCCCTTTGACTACGACCCCAGTGAGAAAAGTAAACACAAATTCATGGTCCAGAGCATCTTTGCTCTTCCTAATGTGGCCGAGATGGATGCAATGGTGAGTGGATCTAACTTCTGACTGTCATGATCTGCAACATCAAGGGTATTCTAATCTTACTCTGCACTACTGCTGGTTTTCTGCTCTACCTGATAATTAATTAATTGCACCCACCTGGTGTTCAGGTCTAAATCGGTCCCTGATTAGAGAGAAACAAAGAAAAAGTAGTGGTACTGGCTTCGATGTTGTCCCCACTGTATTCTCTATGACTCAACAGAGTTGTGGTAGTTTCCCCTCTAGTCCAGTAGAGGGCAGCAACAGAGTTGTGGTAGTTTCCCCTCTAGTCCAGTAGAGGGCAGCAACAGAGTTGTGGTAGTTTCCCCTCTAGTCCAGTAGAGGGCAGCAACAGAGTTGTGGTAGTTTCCCCTCTAGTCCAGTAGAGGGCAGCAACAGAGTTGTGGTAGTTTCCCCTCTAGTCCAGTAGAGGGCAGCAACAGAGTTGTGGTAGTTTCCCCTCTAGTCCAGTAGAGGGCAGCAACAGAGTTGTAGTAGTTTCCCCTCTAGTCCAGTAGAGGGCAGCAACAGAGTTGTGGTAGTTTCCCCTCTAGTCCAGTAGAGGGCAGCAACAGAGTTGTGGTAGTTTCCCCTCTAGTCCCCTCGAGAACAGCTTGAGAACTGACCTTGGATATTTAGGGTGTGTGGTACAGTATTTGACCTGTGAGAAGCAACATACCTTGATGCGTCAAGTCTGCTGGAAGTAGTACATTAAGTTGGTCGAACCTCTGAAGGGCCAGAGTTCCTGTCAAAAGGCACAGTTTTCTTTCAGTACTGCACTTTAACTGACACCTGGCCCAGAAAGATCATCTCCAAACACGGTCATATAGAGAAGTTAGATTTAAAAATTAGTCATCCCGATTGGCACAGTGGTCTAAGGCTCTGCATCTCAGTGCTAGAGGAGTCATTACAGAACCTGGTTCGATTCTAGTCTATATCACAACCGGCCGTGATTGGGAGTCCCATAGGGTGGCGCACAATTGGCCCAGCGTCGTCCAGGTTTGGCCGGTGTAGACCGTCAGTGTAAATAAGAATTTGTTCTTAACTGACTTGCCTAATTAAATAAAGGTTCAATAAAAAAAGTCCAGTAGAGGGCAGCAACAGAGTTGTGGTAGTTTCCCCTCTAGTCCAGTAGAGGGCAGCAACAGAGTTGTAGTAGTTTCCCCTCTAGTCCAGTAGAGGGCAGCAACAGAGTTGTAGTAGTTTCCCCTCTAGTCCAGTAGAGGGCAGCAACAGAGTTGTAGTAGTTTCCCCTCTAGTCCAGTAGAGGGCAGCAACAGAGTTGTATTAGTTTCCCCTCTAGTCCAGTAGAGGGCAGCAACAGAGTTGTAGTAGTTTCCCCTCTAGTCCAGTAGAGGGCAGCAACAGAGTTGTAGTAGTTTCCCCTCTAGTCCAGTAGAGGGCAGCAATCCCCTGTCAAAACCAACCATGGTGTGTGTGTCTATAGAGTCCAGCTGCTAGTAGTTTAGTGATGAATAACATGCGTATGTATTCCTGCTCTCCTCCAGTGGAAAGATGCAAAACCCGATGACCTCATGGATTCCAAGCTGAGATGTGTATTCGATCTGACTTCTGAAAACAATAAAGTGGTAAGTCCTGTTCCTGCTCCAACAGGGGGAGAGAGGGGAAAGAGGGAGGGGAGAGAGGGGAAGGAAAGGAGGGGGGGGGGGGGGGGGAGAGGGGAAGGAAAGGAGGGGGAGTGCTAGAGGCGTCACTACAGACCTGGTTTGAATCCAGGCTGTATCACAACCGGCCGTGATTGGGAGTCCAATAGGGCGCGCACCATTGGCCTAGCGTTGTCCGGGTTTGGCCGGTGTAGTAAATAAGAACCCCTGCCTAGTTAAATAATAAAATGAAGAAGGAATACTCTCACAAACAGTGTCAGGTCCAAAGCAGTCAGCCCCCCCCCTGCAAGGGTGCGTACTCAGCCCCCTGCTGTACTCCCTGTTCACCCATGACTGCAGGGCCAAGCACGCCTCCATTCAAGTTTGCAGACGACACAACAGTAGTAGGCTTGATTACCAACAATGATGAGACAGCCTACAGGGAGAAGGTGAGGGATCTGGGAGTGTGGTGCCAGGAAAATAACCTCTCACTCAACGTCAGCAAAACTAAGGAGATGATCGTGGACTTCAGGAAACAGCAGAGGGAGAACCCCCCTATCCACATCGACAGGACCACAGTGGAGAAGGTGGAAAACTTCAAGTTCCTCAGTGTACACATCAGATCTGAAATGGTCCACCCACACAGACCATGTGGTGAAGAAGGCGCAAAAGCACCTTTTCAACCTCAGGAGACTGAAGAAATTTGTCTCAGCAAAAAACCCTCACAAACCTTTACAGATGCACAATTGATAGCATCCTGGTAGGCTGTATCATCGCCTGGTACGGCAACTGCACCGTCTGCAACCGCAGGGCTCTCCAGGCGGTGGTGCGGTCTGCCCAACTCATCACCGGGGGCAAACTACCTGTCCTCCAGGACACCTACAGCACCCGATGTCACAGGAAGGACAAAAAGATCATCAAGGACATCAACCACCAGAGCCACTGCTTGTTCACCCTGCTGTCATCCAGAAGGCGAGGTCAGTACAGGTGCATCAAAGCTGGGACCGAGAGACTGAAAAACAGCTTCTATCTCAAGGCCATCAGACTGTTAAATATCCATCACTAGCCAGCTTCCACCCAGTTACTCAACCCTGCACCTTAGAGGCTGCTGCCCCATATACATAGACATGGAATCACAGGTCACTTTAAAAATGGAACACTAGTTACTTTAATAATGGAACACTAGTTACTTTAATAATGGAACACTAGTTACTTTAATAATGGAACACTAGTTACTTTAATAATGGAACACTAGTTACTTTAATAATGGAACACTAGTTACTTTAATAATGGAACACTAGTTACTTTAATAATGGAACACTAGTTACATTAATAATGGAACACTAGTTACTTTAATAATGGAACACTAGTTACTTTAATAATGGAACACTAGTTACTTTAATAATGGAACACTAGTCACTTTAATAATGGAACACTAGTCACTTTAATAATGGAACACTAGTCACTTTAATAATGGAACACTAGTTAGTTTAATAATGGAACACTAGTTAGTGTAATAATGGAACACTAGTTAGTTTAATAATGGAACACTAGTTAGTTTAATAATAGAACACTAGTTAGTTTAATAATGGAACACTAGTTAGTTTAATAATGGAACACTAGTTAGTTTAATAATGGAACACTAGTTACTTTAATAATGGAACACTAGTTACTTTAATAATGGAACACTAGTTACTTTAATAATGGAACACTAGTTACTTTAATAATGGAACACTAGTTAGTTTAATAATGGAACACTAGTTAGTTTAATAATGGAACACTAGTTAGTTTAATAATGGAACACTAGTTAGTTTAATAATGGAACACTAGTTAGTTTAATAATGGAACACTAGTTAGTTTAATAATGGAACACTAGTTAGTTTAATAATGGAACACTAGTTAGTTTAATAATGGAACACTAGTTAGTTTAATAATGGAACACTAGTTAGTTTAATAATGGAACACTAGTTAGTTTAATAATGGAACACTAGTTAGTTTAATAATGGAACACTAGTTAGTTTAATAATGGAACACTAGTTAGTTTAATAATGGAACACTAGTTAGTTTAATAATGGAACACTAGTTAGTTTAATAATGTTTCCATACTGCTTTACTCATCTCATATGTATCTACTGTATTCTATTCTACTGTATTTAGTCAATGCCACTCCAACATTGCTCGTCCTAATATTTATATATTCCTTAATTCCATTCTTTTACTTTTACATTTGTGTGTATTGTTGTGAACTGTTAGATACTACTGTACTGTTGGAGCTAGAAACACAAGCATTTCAATACATCCTCAATAATACCTGCTAAATATGTGTATGTGACCAATAACATTTGATTTGATGCAGTACATACTTTCATACAGCCTCCTTGCTGTCATACAGCCTCCATGCAGCCATACAGCCTCCATACAATCATACAGCCTCCATACAATCATACAGCCTCCATACAATCATACAGCCTCAGTCTGCTTCCTAACCAAACATTGGTTCCAACAGTTTCTTTCATAAAACCTATTTGATTGGAGCCTGCCCAGATGTTTGGGGTTTGCATTTTGGGGATTATTTCATTGGTTTCATTAAAGTAAGCATCAGATAAAGACAAAACACAAGTGCTGTTTGAAACCCAGGTCTAGTCTGGACAGTCTCCTAAGCTCCAGTCCCCAGCACAAGACCAGAACACATTAGCCTGGTCCCAGATTTTATTTGATTTATCCTTTATTTAACCAGGCAAGTCAGTTAATAATTCTTATTTACAATGACGGCCTACACCGGCCAAACTCTCTGACAACGCTTGGACAATTGTACGCCGCCCTATGGAACTCCCAATCATGGCCGGTTGTGATACAGCCTCGAATGGCCACTAGTTGGCCAGACAGCACTAACAGATCTGGGACCAGGCTAAGGACACACTCCTGCTGGGTGTTTTGTTTAGTGTTTTTTCTTAAACGTTCTCCATGTCTGCAAATGGCACCCTGTTCCCTATATAGTGCACTACTTGTGACTAGAGCCCTTTGAAGCCCTGGGGAAAAGTAGTGCACTATATATATAGGGTGACACATGGGATGCAGGCTTAGTGGTTTCTCTCTCCATTGTCTTCCCTCCAGAATGACATGGATGTGAGTAGCAAAGTGGCGGCTCCTGTCCTGAACTCGTCCAAGACGGTGGACGGTCCCACGGTAACAGCGGCAAAGACCATCAGCGCCTCGATGGACAACTCTGAGATGAAGAAACTAACAGAGGAGTGCAAGAGACTGCGGGCTGAGATGGACAAGCTGACCGACGAGAACCGACAACTCAAGGTTAGGCCTCGAGGTTCTCTGCTGTAGAGACTGCCAGTGGTAGACAGTGAGTATGGTTACATGCACACAATAATATGATTGTGAATAGTCAGATGAATATAATAGTTGATTAAAACGTTTACATGCTTTACAAGAAGAACGATTTCCCCAATCCTGTTTACATGGAACATCTGAAATCAGGCTACCTGATGGGACATAAATAAATGCAGAAAATCACCAATCAAAATGAACGTTCTACCAGAGCGACCATGTTATTTTTGAGAAGCCTATTTGATTCGGACAAAAGTTTGAATGTGTGAACTATTTCTAAGATTCATGCTGTTGGTTTTTCCGAACTCACTTTGGGACGTCGATTTTAAGCTTTTTGCACGTTTCTCAGAAAACCATGTTTTAATTGGCTTATGCTTGGATTTTGACGTAACACCGATTTTTAAGATAAGCAGAGTAAGGTGTTTCCATGACTATTGCCTTACTCAGCCTCCTACCACAATCTGTTTAATATCGAATTATTAATGTGCATGTAAACGTACTTATTAACTAAGACTATTTTAACTGTTAGCAACTAGATAAACAGGAGATTGCAGGCTGAGATGGGGAAACTGACTGAGAACAGACAAGTCAACGTTAGAGGTTCAGATACAGTTGAAGTCGGAAGTATACATACACTTAGGTTGAAGTCATTAAAACTCATTTTTCAATCACTCCACAGATTTCATGTTAACAAACTATAGTTTTGGCAAGTCTGTTAGGATATCTACTTTGTGCATGACACAAGTAATTCTTCCAACAATTGTTTACAGACAGATTATTTCACTTATAATTCACTATATCACAATTCCAGTGGGTCAGACGTTTACATAAGTTGACTGGGCCTTTAAACAGCTTGCAAAATTCCAGAAAATGATGTCATGGCTTTAGAAGCTTCTGATAGGCTAATTTATATAATTTGAGTCAATTGTACCTGTGGATGTATTTCAAGGCCTACCTTCAAACTCAGTTTCTCTTTGCTCGAACTCATGGGAAAATCCAAAGAAATCAGCCAAGACCTCAGAAAAAAAGATTGTAGACCTCCACAAGTCTGGTTCATCCATGGGAGCAATTTCCAAACGCCTGAAGGTACCACGTTCGTCTGTACAAACAATAGTACGCAAGTATAAACACCATGGGACCACGCAGCCGTCATACCGCTCAGGAAGGAGACGCGTTCTGTCTCCTAGAGATGAACGTACTTTGGTGAGAAAAGTGCAAATCAATCCCAGAACAACAGCAAAGGACCTTGTGAAGATGCTGGAGGAAACAGGTACAAATGTATCTCTATATCCACAGTAAAGAGTCCTATATCGACATAACCTGACAATGGGTCAAAATTCACCCAACTTATTGTGGGAAACTTGTGGAAGGCTACCCGAAACGTTTGACCCAAGTTAAACAATTTAAAGGCAATGCTATCAAATACTAATTGAGTGTATGTAAACTTCTGACCCACTGGGAATGTGATGAAAGAAATAAAAGCTGAAATAAATCATTCTCTCTACTATTATTCTGACATTTCACGTTCTTAAAATAAAGTGGGGATCCTAACTGACCTAAGACAGGGAATTTTTACTAGGATTAAATGTCAGGAATTGTGAAAAACTGAGTTTTTAAATGTATTTGGCTAAGGTGTATGTAAACTGAGTTTAAATGTATTTGGCTAACGTTTATGTAAACTGAGTTTAAATGTATTTGGCTAAAGTGTATGTAAACTTCCGACTTGAACTGTAGATTAACAAGCTAACCGACAACTCAAGGTTAGTCATATGTTATTGTGGGTGCGATAGCATTGGTTGAAGCTCAATGTTAAATTCAAACCATCATATCTAAGCCAATATGACACCAATGTCGATGAAAATGCTTAAATCAACTTGATTGGAGGTACACAACACACTCCTCGCCATGAGCCATCCGGCCGTTACCGAGAACTAGGGTTGTTAGCATTAGGGGAAAAAAAAGAAATTCTTCCCCCGACCTAGGCATCGGATAAGAACGAGACTACACCACCTTTCGGACTGAATAATTTTGTAGGGGCAACAGTTTTGATTAAATATATACACTACCGTTCAAAAGTTTGGGGTCACTTAGAAATGTTTTTGAAAGTAAAGCACATTTTTTGTCCATTTTAAATTGTACATCAAATTGATCAGAAATACAGTGAAGAGGCGACTCCGGGATGCTGGCCTTCTCTTTGCAACTCTGCCTAGAAGGCCAGCATCCCAGAGTCGCCTCTTCACTGTTGACGATGAGACTGTTTTTTTGCTGGTACTATTTAATGAAGCTGCCAGTTGAGGACTTGTGAGGCGTCTGTTTCTCAGACTAGACACTAATGTACTTGTTCTCTTGCTCAGTTGTGCACCGGGGCCTCCCACTCCTCTTTCTATTCTGGTTAGAGCCAGTTTACGCTGTTCTGTGAAGGGAGTAGTACACAGCATGGAAACATTTTTCAGAACAAGAATAGACTGACGCATTTCAGAAGAAAGTTCTTTGTTTCTGGCCATTTTGAGCCAGTGTATCTGGTGTGACCACCATTTGCCTCATGCAACGCGACACATCTCCTTAGCATAGAGTTGATCAGTCTGTTAATTGTGGCCTGTGGAATGTTGTCCTTCTCCTCTTCAATGGCTGTAAGAAGTTGCTGGTTATTGGCGGGAACTGGAAAATGCTGTCGTACACGTCGACCCAGAGCATCCCAAACATGCTCAATGGGCGGCAGGTAGCCGAGTGGTTAGAGCATTGAGCCCGTAACCGAAAGGTTGCTGGATCGAAACCCAGAGCTGACAAGGTAAAAATCTGTTGTTCTGCCCCTGAACAAGGCAGTTAACCCACTGTTCCAAGGCCGTCATTGTAAATAAGAAATTGTAGCCCTCCTTTCTCTCTTGTCTCACTCTCGAACTCTCTCCCCTCGCTCCCTCTCTCCCCTCGCTCCCTCTCTCGCCCTCCCCAACTCTCTCTCCCCCTCCCTCCCTCTCTCTCCCCCTCCCCTTCTCTCTCCCCCTCCCCTTCTCTCTCCCCCTCCCCTTCTCTCTCCTCTCTGTTCTCCCTTTCCTCTCTATCCATCTAAGGAGGATGGAGTTAGAATGAGAAGGGCTGCCCAGCGTTCCGACCACATGACATCAAACCAGACGGGCTCCTCCTCCTCCATGATGCAACAGAAAACTGCCGTCTCCCTTCCCTCTCTCCTCGTTGTCATAGCAGCCATCTTCATCGGATTCTTCATTGGGAAGTTCATCTTGTAAACTGGAGCTGGCTCTGAAATGGCTCCCTATTCACTATTTTATGCACTACTTTTGAGCAGAACCGATAGGGAGTCCCATAGGGCTCTGGTTAAAAGTAGTGCACTACATAGTGAATAGGGTGCCATTTCGGACAGCGCGCCTTATCGGACACGAAATCCCGTCTGGTCCGGAATCAAAAGGCCTGGATGGAACTGACTAACCAAGAAGAAGTCTTTCTGTTGACTTTTCCATATCAGAAGTAGTGCTCTGTCTGCAGTGGCCACGCTGTCTGTCTGTCTGCAGTGGCCACGCTGTCTGTCTGTCTGTCTGTCTGTCTGTCTGTCTGTCTGTCTGTCTGTCTGTCTGTCTGTCTGTCTGTACAGCATCAGAAGTACCAAGGCCCCACTGCCTTTTTACAAGCGCTTACACACGGTTAGTGTACACACACACGGAAGGAAGGAAGGAAGGAAGGAAGGAAGGAAGGAAGGAAGGAAGGAAGGAGGGAGGGAGGGAGGGAGGGAGGGAGGGAGGGAAGGGAGGGAGGGAGGGAGGGAAGGGAAGGGGAGGGAAGGGAGAAAGATTGCTCCATTTGAGTTTTCCCGCTTTTTTGATGGACAGACAGGTTTGTGCATGTATGAGGTGTGTGTCCTAAATATCACCCTATACCCTGCGTAGTACACTAGTTTTATGGGCCTTGGTCAAAAGGAATAGGGTGCCATTTGGGACACACTGGAAGTGGTACACTATCAATCAACATGGAGGACAGTTAAGACGTGCCTAGGCCCTGTTAGAATACTTTACGCACCATTCCTACCCTACTACTTTGAGGTAAGCGGAGATCTACAAGTGGTTAGATCGTTGAAATACAAGGTTGAACCATATTACTGCGTTTCTTAAGTATTGGAACAGGGCCCTAGAGTCACCATGGAGCAAGAGGCAGTCAAATAAACCAATAGTCTTCTCTCTCTCTCTCTGTTTTTTAATAGGAGTTGAATGAAATGTTAAGTTGAACTGTTATTTGAATCCTTTTAAAAAGGAGAGAACTACTTCCATTGTGAAACACCTACCACCTCTGCCCCAAATGGGGGGGAGAGAGGGAGGGAGGGAGGGAGGGAGAGAGGGCTTTGTTTTACTATTTTCTACTTTGTAGAATAATAGTGAAGACATCGAAACTATGAAATAACACATGGAATCATGGAGTAAACAAAAAAGTGTTAAACAAATCAAAAATATATTTTAATATATGTACACTTTTGACTTGTACTGTGTGTATATAATAGGGTTTCATTTGGGATGCAGACATTGACTACTTAATCTGTTCAGTTTTGTCTCCTCTTTTTCTCGGAGGAATGTTGCTCTTCCTCACTTCCTTGGTACGTTTCTGTTCAATCCCATCCCTGACAATACGAATGCAGACTTTATACTATTATATAGTTATTTTTCTCAATACAAATCATATTATATCCCTCCCTCCCTTCTGAGGCAAATGTTCTTAACCTTGTCCCTCCCATAGTATTGAACATTGAAATTAAACTGAAAACAATGTTGGACATCTTCGTGCGGAACATCTCTTCACACATCATACATCACCACCATGTAGCCAACATCTTTGTTTGCTAAGGAATATCTAGATAAATATTGTTTGATAATACAAACATCTATTCACTGTTCTAAGCTCAGCCTTGTCCTCAGGCTAATTGCTACATACAGTGCAGTCGGAAAGTATTCAGACCCCTTCACTTTTTCCAAATTTTGTTAAGTTACTGCCTTATTCTAAAACGGATCTACACACAATACCCCATAATGACGAAGCGAAAGAGTTTTTAGAAATGTTGGCAAATTTATATATATATTTATGGATTTAGAATATATATTTATATATATATTTATATATATATATATATATATATATATATATATATTTATATATATTTATGGATTTAGAATATATATTTATATATATATATATATATATATATATATATTTTTATATATATAAATATTATTCTATGATTTACTTCAATCAAATTGCTGTGATCACAATGTATTTGCTGATAGGGAATGTTTTCTGCTTGGCAATTTTTATACAAATGTGCAGTTATCACCCCAAAAAAGTACACTAGTAAATACCCTGTATAACTTTAATCAGTTACTAAAACAACTGATTGTTGAGCCAAACAAGGTGTGAATCAACTTTGGATTTGATTATTGTATCAGACCAAGAGAACGTCTGTCAGTCAGGAGTCTTCAATATTGGTTTTAGTGATCATATGGTAACCTACTGTACCCGTAAGAAATCCAAAATGCTACTTGAGCCAGGTAATAACTACATGAAGGTACGGTCTATGAAACAATACTTAAAGGAACGTTTTGTAGAAGTGCTTGGCATTTTGGATTGGTCTCATGTACTAAACTGTGACGATGTTGATGAAGCTTGGTATCTTTTTAAAGATCGGTTTCTGTCTGCACTCGACTCTCTGGCTCCGATGAAACAAATTACTATCAAACAGCGTTCAGGGAAATGGATCACTTCCGAGATATTAGACATCATAAGGAAAAGGGATCGTTACCTGCTCAAATTCAGAAAGACAAATCTACAACCAGATTATGATGGTTATATTAACTGTAGAAACCAGGCAAGATCCCAACATTATATAGACACTGTTAATGGCAACTTACATCAGCCTCGTAAATTGTGGAACATTTTAAAGGACATTGGCTCAAGAAATCCCCATAAAGTAACGTCCTGTAGTATTGGCCTGGATATTGATCATGTTTTATTCCATGACCAGGCAAAGGTTGCACATTATTTTAATATATGTTTTAGCACCATAGTCTCATCTCTGGTTAAGAAGTTACCGACCTGCTCTGGACACTACGGCCAGTCTTTCATTAAGAACCTTTACCATAGCAAAGGTATCACAGATGATTTGTTTGAGCTGTGCTTGGTAACAGAGGACAACGTTTCCAATCTACGATGCTTAATGAGCACAAACAAAGCAGCTGGGCTGGATAACCTTCCTGCTAGATTCATAAAGGATGGTGCTTGAGTCACTTCTAAAATGATAACGCATATTGTAAACCTTACTATTAGTAGTGGAACTTTTCCCAATGATCTCAAAACAGCCCGGATGGTTCCGCTCCATACGAAGAGCAGTGAAACAAACGTAGGAAACTACAGCCCTGTGTCGATCCTCAGAACCTGATCCAAACCTGTTGAGAGATTGAGGGAAACCTTCTTGAGCACAAACTTCTTTATGAAGTCCAATCTGGCTTTAGAGCAGCTCATTCCACTGATACTCGCCTTATCCATCTTTTTGACGACATCAAGCAGGAAAGTGAGAAGGGGAACTATACAGGTACGGTCATGTTAGACTTTTGACACTGTGGACCATGATATTCTCCTGATGAAACTGAAATGCATGGGTCTAAATGATGTAGCAGTAAATTGGTTTAGGTCTTATCTGACACACAGAACACAAGTATGTCATGTTGGTGATGTTCTGTCAGAGGCCAAAGAAATATCCTGTGGAGTACCGCAGGGATCAATTTTAGGGCCTCTCTTATTTCTTATTTACGTCTGATATGCCAGATACAGTAAAGTGCAAACTCCTGCTTTATGCTGATGATTCAGCCATACTGGTATCAGGGAAAGATACAGTTTACATAGAGACCCTGAGTAAGGAATTGCGTTTTGTTAGAGATTGGTTGACTGACAACAAACTGTCGCTACATTTGGGAAAAACTGAATCGATTTTGTTTGGAACAAAACGTAGATGGCTTAGGGCTGACAAGATAAAGGTAAACTGTGCAGGTAAGGAGATTGAATCTAAAACAAGTGTAACTTATCTTGGCGTGTTCTTAGATCAATCCCTTTCTGGAGACCTGATTGCTGCAAAAATTATTTCTAAAATGGCGAACAAATATTTTTTTTTATATCGTAATATTTTAACATCAAATTGAAGAAACTTCTTGTCTCAACCTTGATTCAGTGTCATTTTGTTGATGCCTGCTCAGCTTGGTATACTGGGCTATCAAAAAAGTTGGAAAAAGAGAATGCAGGTCATGCAAATTAATGTTATCAGGTTTATGCTGAATGTCCCCCCTAGGACCCACATAGGGGTACAGGAGTTCCGGGAGGTGGGCTTGTTGAGTTTGGAGTCCAGACTGGACCAACTTCAACTTAATCACATGTTTAACATCTTAAATGATTATGCCCCAGGTTATATGAAAACCCACATCGATATGGTCTATAACCAACACAGTTACAATACCAGAGCTAGTGTTATGTCTTGTAAAATCCCAAGAGTAAACGGTACTGAGAGGAGCACGTTCTTCTATACAGGCATTTGTCTAAGGAATAGCCTCCCCTTGGAGATCAAGCAAAGAAAAAGTAGAAATAGCTTTAAAAAGCAGGCAAAGGTTTTTATTTGGACAACGTTGTCTAAGTAAGAGAAACCCCTCCACTGCCCCTTGCGCCCCCTACTGCTGGTCAGGTGTATTTATTTGAATGATAGGTAGGATGTGTAATGAATAGTAATATATTTTTAAGGTTAGGGAAAAGTGCAGTGAGTAGTAACACTTTTTAGGATGTCAATATAAATCAATGTATTTATGGTTGTTTGTCATTTTTGTTGTCTTTTAATCTTTACATGTTATTGTTTTTACCATCGAGGACCACTTTGGAAACAAGAGTTTTAATTAATACTTTCAAGTGATATCCTCTGGGTCCAAATTGTGTTCCATATGTCTGTTACCCAAAATAAATTCAATTCAATTATGGTGAGGATAGCCTCGCTGCAAGCCCAGCTTCAGACGCAATCGTTAGGCAAGGGCAATTTAAGTGTAGGAAAGGATGAAACAGCATCTGTGCCACCAGTAAGTACAGTTACTAGTAAAAATCCCTGCAGCCGGACAATTTTCTCAGGGCTTCTGGAGCTGGCCACCCCGCCAAACTGAGCAATCGCGGGAGAAGGGTCCGTGACCAAGAACCCAATGGTCACTGGCAGAGCTCCAGAGTTCCTTTGTGGAGATGGGAGAAACTTCTAGAAGGACAACCATCTCTGCAGTACTCCACCAATCAGGCCTTTATGGTAGAGTGGACAGACGGAAACCACTCCTCAGTAAAAAGCAAATTTGCAAATAAGCACCTGATTGTACTTGAGTGGCCCAGCCAGAGCCCAGACTTGAACCTGATCAAACATCTCGAGAGACCGGAAAATAACTGTGCAGCGATGCTCCTCATCAGACATCATTTACTGATAACCAGGAGCACACTCCAACACTCAGACATCATTTACTGATAACTAGGGGCACACTCCGACACTCAGACATCATTTACTGATAACTAGGGGCACACTCCGACACTCAGACATCATTTACTGATAACTAGGGGCACACTCCGACACTCAGACATCATTTACTGATAACTAGGGGCACACTCCGACACTCAGACATCATTTACTGATAACTAGTCTGCCCGATCAGAGGCAGTAGGGATGACAATGTGTTATATTGATAGGTGTGAATTGGACCATATTGCTGTCCTGCCTGAGTATTTGAAATGTAACCAGTACTTATAGGTTTCAGGGAAAATATCCCTGACACCTAAAATATCCCCTACACCTGTTGTATCCCCTACACCTGTTGTATCCCCTACACCTGTTGTATCCCCTACACCTGTTGTATCCACTACACCTGATGTATCTCCTACACCTGTTGTATCCACTACACCTGTTGTATCCACTACACCTGTTGTATCCCCTACACCTGTTGTATCCCCTACACCTGTTGTATCCCCTACACCTGTTGTATCCCCTACAGTATCACATCTTTAATTGTTATACATATAGCCAGTTATACAGGTAGTTTTAGGAGACCTACACCCATTGGGTATGAGATTGTTCTCAGGCTAGAGCAGAGATATCAGTGAACATGAAATGAGAGTGCCTTACTGTACATCGAAGACCATGGCCTGATCTCTAAATGTGGAATGACTCCTGACCTGTACCATGAAGGTTTTGGTGTTTAGTTAAGGGGTCGATCAGACAAAAAGTGCCATTAAAATGTTTCTGGTATAAGGTTGAAGAGTCGAGTCAGTAGCATATGGTCATGTTCTACTAGTCATGGAAGTCTGTGATAATGTAGGTTATGTCATTATCAGTAATCCTATTGATAATGTATTTCCCTTTAAACCCTGAATCAGATTCTTTCTCCGTCCCACAGAGGGTAACAGTACATGAGAGCAAATGTCCTTTGCCATCTTTATATTTAATTGTAGAAAATAATGCTTTTTACATACATTCTTATTTAATCTACTTGAAGTACTAAGAATAAACTTTATTTTGTTAAGGTATGTTGTATAAAACAGATACACATCTATAGTTCTACAGCCAGTAGTTCTCCATTTCCACTCTACTAAAGTGCAGTTATTGTGATGCAGCAGTGTCACCTCTGTGGTAATAATGGAGTTGAGTTCAAAGCAACAGGCATCAAAGGAACTAGTCTCCAACGCTTCCATCACGCTTAAGAGACAAAAAGAGATTTCAAAAGTTCAAGTGCGATTTCAAAAGTTCAAAGGCAACTAGCAGTCTCCTTTCCCTCAGGGTAGACGCTGAAGTAGAGTCAGATTACAGTCCTCTCTCACGGTCCACAGTCCTACACAATAGAATTCCTCTTGTCAGTCAGTGTCTCTGTACACAAACCCAGACCGTTTCAGTAAGTCTATTCTTTAACTATGAAAAACCAGAACAACAGAACCAGCGCGGTCAGAACTAGAACAGCATCCCTCCGGTTCTGGTTCCACGTCAATCTGGTTCCACCATTACTCAACCTCAGGGGTCGGTCCTCGTCTTCCCCTCCCATGACCTCTGACCTCTGGCTGCTAGCTGAACACTGAACCAGGGGCATCTGGTACGAAGTTGCTCGTTTATCTGGCCGGTCGGGGCTGGACCCGTCGGAGGGTCTCTGTCCATTGTAGAGGAGGTAGTGTCCGTGGGCGTTCTGCTCCATCCGGAACAGCTCGTACTCTGTGTGGGGCAGGCGGATCCCTAACGCCACGCAGCCATTGGTCAGGGTGACGTCCTGTTCAACTCCGACCTCCCAGGAACCATGGGTGCCACACTCGTTACCGTTGAACACGTTGAGGAGGGAGGTGGTGGCCAGGTCCATGGGCATCACACGCATGTGGTTCACTGGAGTGGAGGGAGGGGGCAGAGGATGAGAGAGGGAGAGAGGGAGAGAGAGGGCAGAGGATGAGAGAGGGCAGAGGATGAGAGAAGGAGAGGGGGCAGAGGATGAGAGATCAAGATCGATGACATTTGTAACCCTCCCTCTCATCTCAACCACACAGCTCACAATTCAATCTCAACAGAGTTGAAAATCGACCTTTACCTTTGAAGACAAACTCCATGCCTCCCATAACTCTGGCTGAATGCGTCCCTCGGCTGTACCTCCCTCTGGCATAGATACTGAAGGAGGGGTGTTTGCAGATGGGGTCGGAGTAATGGTAGTAGTGGCCCTCCCAGGTCTGGTTGTTGTCATGGAAGATGAAGTGACGGGTCAGGAAGAGGACTTCAGGGCGCACCTCACATCGCTGGCTCACCCATTGGCCATACAGCCCCACTGTGATGTCCGCCCGCGGAGCCAGAATGGGAGGATGGAACTCATCAGACCGGTAGATGATACGACAAGCGATGCAGCTGTGGTCATGGTTCTGGAGGGTTAGGGAAAGGGTTCATATTCAAGGTTTGAAAGTAGAGAGTTCGTTTCAGCTCACATGTGGTCATGGTTTTGGATAAAAGAGTTGTAGACTACATTTAAGGTATGAAAATATCTGACAAACTTAGATTGTAGGGTGTAATGTCCATTTAACACGGCACTTGGAGTTAAACTGAAAATTAATCATTTCAAATTCAATCTGGAATGGAAAACTGCAGTTCTGTAATCCCTTGACCAGACAGGAGAACACATTAGATTTATGGAACCAACAGCCTCCCTCTCTCCCTCTTAGCCAACAGCCTCCTTCTCTCCCTCTCAGCCAACAGCCTCCCTCTCAGCCAACAGCCTCCCTCTCTCCCTCTTAGCCAACAGCCTTCTTCTCCCCCCTCAGCCAACAGCCTCCTTCTCTCCCTCTCAGCCAACAGCCTCCCTCTCTCCCTCTTAGCCAACAGCCTTCTTCTCCCCCATCTCAGCCAACAGCCTCCTTCTCTCCCTCTTAGCCAACAGCCTCCCTCTCTCCCTCTCAGCCAACAGCCTCCTTCTCTCCCTCTCAGCCAACAGCCTCCCTCTCAGCCAACAGCCTCCCTCTCCCCCATCTCAGCCAACAGCCTCCCTCTCCCCCATCTCAGCCAACAGCCTCCTTCTCTCCCTCTCAGCCAACAGCCTCCCTCTCCCCCATCTCAGCCAACAGCCTCCCTCTCTCCCAAACAGAACCCTCCAACCCATAAAACACAGACAGACCTGCTGACTGTCCTAAAGCAGAACTCCTCATCCCGGGACCTGGACTTCATGTCCCTGCTTGTTGTACATTATCCCTGCCAAAGAAATGTCATGAATACATACAGTAACTAACATCACAGTATAGTACTGACGCTTCATCTTTTTCAGTTGAACTTCAGTTACTATTTTGTCTTTAAAATGCTAATACTTGCATTTTATTGCATGACATAAGTATTTGGTCACCTACCAACCAGTAAGAATTCCGTCTCTCACAGACCTGTTAGTTTTTCTTTAAGAAGCCCTCCTGTTCTCCACTCATTACCTGTATTTACTGCACCTGTTTGAACTCGTTACCTGTATAAAAGACACCTGTCCACACACTCAATTAAACAGACTCCAACCTCTCCACAATGGCCAAGACCAGAGAGCTGTGTAAGGACATCAGGGATAAAATTGTAGACCTGCACAAGGCTGGCATGGGCTACAGGACAATAGGCAAGCAGCTTGGTGAGAAGGCAACAACTGTTGGCGCAATTATTAGAAAATGGAAGAAGTTCAAGATGACGGTCAATCTCCCTCGGTCTGGGGCACCATGCAAGATCTCACCTCGTGGGGCATCAATGATCATGAGGAAGGTGAGGGATCAGCCCAGAACTACACGGCAGGACCTGGTCAATGACCTGAAGAGAGCTGGGACCACAGTCTCAAAGAAAACCATTTGTAACACACTACACCGTCATGGATTAAAATCCTGCAGCGCACGCAAGGTCCCCCTGCTCAAGCCAGTGCATGTCCAGGCCCGCCTGAAGTTTGCCAATGACCATCTGGATGATCCAGAGGAGGAATGGGAGAAGGTCATGTGGTCTGATGAAACAGAAATAGAGCTTTTTGGTCTAAACTCCACTCGCCGTGTTTGGAGGAAGAATAAGGATGAGTACAACCCCAAGAACACCATCCCAACCGTGAAACATGGAGGTGGAAACATCATTCTTTGGGGATGCTTTTCTGCAAAGGGGACAGGACGACTGCACCGTATTGAGGGGAGGATGGATGGGGCCATGTATCGCGAGATCTTGGCCAACAACCTCCTTCCCTCAGTAAGAGCATTGAAGATGGGTCGTGGCTGGGTCTTCCAGCATGACAACGACCCGAAACACACAGCCAGGGCAACTAAGGAGTGGCTCCGTAAGAAGCATCTCAAGGTCCTGGAGTGGCCTAGCCAGTTTCCAGACCTGAACCCAATAGAAAATCTTTGGAGGGAGCTGAAAGTCCGTATTGCCCAGCGACAGCCCCGAAACCTGAAGGATCTGGAGAAGGTCTGAATGGAGGAGTGGGCCAAAATCCCTGCTGCAGTGTGTGCAAACCTGGTCAAGAACTACAGGAAACGTATGATCTCTAATTGCAAACAAAGGTTTCTGTACCAAATATTAAGTTCTGCTTTTCTGATGTATCAAATACTTATGTCATGCAATAAAATGCAAATTAATTACTTAAAAATCATACAATGTGATTTTCTGGATTTTTGTTTTAGACTCCGCCACTCACAGTTGAAGAGTACCTATGATAAAAATTACATACTTCTACATGCTTTGTAAGTAGGAAAACCTGCAAAATCGGCAGTGTATCAAATACTTGTTCTCCCCACTGTACGTAAACAATTCATGACATTCATATCCCACTGTGGTACTGTACAGCAGTGTTCTCCAACCCTGGACCTCCAGTACCCCCAACAGTACACATTTTAATTGTAACCCTGGCAACTTGTCAACTAATCATCAAGCCCTCAATGAACTGAATGAGGTGTGTTTGTCCAGGGCAACAACGAAACTGTATACTGTTGAGGGGTACCGGGGGACCAAGGTGTTGAGGGGTACCGGGGGACCAGGATGTTGGGGGGTACAGGGGGACCAGGGTGTTGGGGTTACCGGAGGACCAGGGTGTTGGGGGGTACTGGGGGACCAGGATGTTGAGGGGTACTGGGGGATCAGGGTGTTGAGGGGTACAGGGGGACCAGGGTGTTGGGGTTACCGGAGAACCAGGGTGTTGGGGGGTACAGGGGGACCAGGGTGTTGGGGGGTACCGGGGGACCAGGGTGTTGGGGTTACCGGGGGACCAGGGTGTTGAGGGGGACTGGGGGATCAGGGTGTTGAGGGGTACTGGGGGATCAGGGTGTTGAGGGGTACAGGGGGACCAGGGTGTTGAGGGGTACAGGGGGACCAGGGTGTTGGGGGGTACCGGGGGACCAGGGTGTTGGGGGGGACCAGGGTGTTGGGGTTACCGGGGGACCAGGGTGTTGGGGTTACTGGAGGACCAGGATGTTGGGGTTACCGGAGGACCAGGATGTTGGGGTTACCGGAGGACCACGGTGTTGGGGTTACCGGAGGACCAGGGTGTTGGGGGGTACAGGGGGACCAGGGTGTTGGGGGGTACAGGGGGACCAGGGTGTTGGGGGGGACCAGGGTGTTGGGGGACCAGGGTGTTGGGGGGACCAGGGTGTTGGGGGACCAGGGTGTTGGGGGTACAGGGGGACCAGGGTGTTAGGGGGACCAGGGTGTTGGGGGTACAGGGGGACCAGGGTGTTAGGGGGACCAGGGTGTTGGGGGACCAGGGTGTTGGGGGGTACAGGAAGACCTGGGTTGGGAGACACTGCTGTACACTATGGTGTTTAATCACTATTGAGCACCACAACTCTATATATAGGACGAAAAAAAAGCGGTCACTCATAACTTTGTCTGGACAGCATTGGGAAAATAAAAGAATGATGGAAAGAAACATTAAAATAAATAAATGGGGTATAAATCACTCTTATTGCGTCATTAACTGAGATCCACCCAATAACCACAGACTAACAGGCTGGCAGTGCCAACCCTCTGGACTGTCACCATGGCAATAACATATCCTAAAGAAGAAACCATTATAACATTACTGAATGGGCTGGCTAGTGAGCTGATGGTTTATAAAAGAAAAGATGCCTGATTGTAGGTTAACTGGTGGGACTGAGCTTAGAGCATGTCTAAAGCTATTTCATGTCAATATATTATCTGGGCTTTACCTCAGCTGGCTAACACAGCCTCGTGGCACGTAGGAGACCCAGGTTCACTTCAACATACTATCCACTATCATCCTCTGTGTATAAAGCGAGATGGTGTTTTCTAACAGGAAGGTCTGCATGTGTAGAGCTTCTAGATACTATACACTAGCTATCGTATGTTGATCATTTAGAAACTCTTCACTGACTCTTCACTTGGCTACTGGCCCCAGCTAGCATGTTCGCTCTGGTTCTAAGACATTCTTTTAGGTCATTCCTAATCCTGAACTGAATGCCTGAATAGCTGGCGAACTATTGAACAAGGGAAATGGTTTTGATGACACCAAGCTGCCTGTATTTGATTAGAGCTCATGGAAAATGCAAATGTTGCTTAGTGTGGATGGTGTTAAGAGATAGATGGGAGGGGTTGAATGGAGCTGAAGGGCGGGACTAATAACTACAAGATAACACATGTAAAACAGTATAGAATGTAGAATGTATATAGGTTCAGGACTATTGGGAAATATATATATATATATATATGTATGTGTGTATGAATGTTTATATGTATATATGGGTATATGTATTTATGTATGCATATGGATATATATTTATCCCAAATATATATGGTGGATTGGAAATGATGCAGACAATTACATTAATGGAAGCAACAGTCTTTCTGCAATATTAAAGCTGATCCATCCCTTAAAAAAGAAAGACAAATGGTGCTAGTGTAAATAAGACATGCTGGAACAACTGCAGGGTCAAAAGAGACAGACAGAGAGATGGACAGGGGTGGAAAGAGACAGACAGGGAGATGGACAGGGGTGGAAAGAGACAGACAGAGAGATGGACAGGGGTGGAAAGAGACAGACAGGGAGATGGACAGGGGTGGAAAGAGACAGACAGGGAGATGGACAGGGGTGGAAAGAGACAGACAGAGAGATGGACAGGGGTGGAAAGAGACAGACAGGGAGATGGACAGGGGTGGAAAGAGACAGACAGAGAGATGGACAGGGGTGGAAAGAGACAGACAGGGAGATGGACAGGGGTGGAAAGAGACAGACAGAGAGATGGACAGGGGTGGAAAGAGACAGACAGAGAGATGGACAGGGGTGGAAAGAGACAGACAGGGAGATGGACAGGGGTGGAAAGAGACAGACAGAGAGATGGACAGGGGTGGAAAGAGACAGACAGAGAGATGGACAGGGGTGGAAAGAGACAGACAGAGAGATGGACAGGGGTGGAAAGAGACAGACAGGGAGATGGACAGGGGTGGAAAGAGACAGACAGGGAGATGGACAGGGGTGGAAAGAGACAGACAGGGAGATGGACAGGGGTGGAAAGGCTGCATGATTCCAAATTCTAGGATGTTGATCACTATCAGATATAGGAGGAGCACCATGTTTCACGTTCCAAATGGCACCCTATTCCCTCTATAGTGTACTTCTTTTCACCAGGGCCCATAGGCTTTTGGCCAAAAGTAGTGCACTCTATAGGGAATAGGGTGCCAGTTGGGATGTACCCAGGTTTCATGTTCCCCTGTTTCTCTCCTCTCTGGCCCTGAGGAGCTTAACTCTGCAGCACTGGTTGTTAGAGCACCATCTCTGTGTCCCAAATGGCACCATATTGCCTATATAGTGAACAACTTTTGACCAGGGCCCATAGGGTGCTATTTGTGACGCAGTCACTGTTTACATTACCAATCCAGTGATACGGAGCTGGGTCAGCGTGGTACAAATGTAATGTTTGTTTAGACAGGCCACTCACAGAGGATCTGAGGGTAATCTCTCTGAAGGGTCTGGTCTAACATCATCACTATAAGGTCTCAATGAGCAGGACAACTGCTGTTCAACTATTAACCGTAGAAATCACATCAGCATAAAGACCATCCTCAGGAATTAAAATGGCTCGGTATTGATATTAAAAGAAGTGGAAAACAACTGTACATAGTATCAGTCTGTCATAGCATCAGTATGTCATAGTATCAGTCTGTCATAGCATCAGTCTGTCATAGTATCAGTCTGTCATAGCATCAGTCTGTCATAGCATCAGTATGTCATAGCATCAGTATGTCATAGTATCAGTCTGTCATAGCATCAGTCTGTCATAGTATCAGTCTGTCATAGCATCAGTCTGTCATAGTATCAGTCTGTCATAGCATCAGTATGTCATAGCATCAGTATGTCATAGTATCAGTCTGTCATAGCATCAGTCTGTCATAGTATCAGTCTGTCATAGCATCAGTCTGTCATAGTATCAGTCTGTCATAGCATCAGTATGTCATAGTATCAGTATGTCATAGTATCAGTCTGTCATAGCATCAGTCTGTCATAGCATCAGTCTGTCATAGCATCAGCATGTCATAGCATCAGTCTGTCATAGCATCAGTCTGTCATAGTATCAGTCTGTCATAGCATCAGTCTGTCATAGCATCAGTATGTCATAGCATCAGTATGTCATATACAACATTAGAACTGATTTACTATGTAAACTATACAACATTAGAACTGATTTACTATGTGAACTATACAACATTAGAACTGATTTACTATGTAAACTATACAACATTAGAACTGATTTACTATGTAAACTATACAACATTAGAACTGATTTACTATGTTAACTATACACAGACAACATTAGAACTGATTTACTATGTAAACTATACAACATTAGAACTGATTTACTATGTAAACTATACAACATTAGAACTGATTTACTATGTTAACTATACACAGACAACATTAGAACTGATTTACTATGTAAACTATACAACATTAGAACTGATTTACTATGTAAACTATACAACATTAGAACTGATTTACTATGTTAACTATACACAGACAACATTAGAACTGATTTACTATGTAAACTATACAACATTAGAACTGATTTACTATGTAAACTATACAACATTAGAACTGATTTACTATGTAAACTATACAACATTAGAACTGATTTACTATGTAAACTATACACAGACAACATTAGAACTGATTTACTATGTAAACTATACAACATTAGAACTGATTTACTATGTAAACTATACAACATTAGAACTGATTTACTATGTAAACTATACAACATTAGAACTGATTAACAATGTAAACTATACACAGACAACATTAGAACTGATTTACTATGTAAACTATACACAGACAACATTAGAACTGATTTACTATGTAAACTATACAACATTAGAACTGATTTACTATGTAAACTATACAACATTAGAACTGATTTACTATGTAAACTATACAACATTAGAACAGATTTACTATGTAAACTATACAACATTAGAACAGATTTACTATGTAAACTATACAACATTAGAACTGATTTACTATGTTAACTATACACAGACAACATTAGAACTGATTTACTATGTTAACTATACAACATTAGAACAGATTTACTATGTAAACTATACAACATTAGAACTGATTTACTATGTAAACTATACACAGACAACATTAGAACAGATTTACTATGTAAACTATACAACATTAGAACTGATTTACTATGTAAACTATACAACATTAGAACAGATTTACTATGTAAACTATACAACATTAGAACTGATTTACTATGTAAACTATACAACATTAGAACTGATTTACTATGTAAACTATACAACATTAGAACAGATTTACTATGTAAACTATACAACATTAGAACTGATTTACTATGTAAACTATACAACATTACAACAGATTTACTATGTAAACTATACACAGACAACATTAGAACAGATTTACTATGTAAACTATACAACATTAGAACAGATTTACTATGTAAACTATACACAGACAACATTAGAACAGATTTACTATGTAAACTATACACAGACATTAGAACATCCTTCAATCCGTATCCTTCAGCCCACTAACATACAGAGCAACAGACTGACCTTGGTACTCTGTAGCGCTGCCTGGTAACTAGAGGGTCTGTAGTACATCCTCTGGGCTACCTCAGTGTGGATGTCTCCCAGGAACAGCTCTTCAACCAGGTGGTCTAAGTTATGATTGGGGTACAGTTTCTCCACACGCAGCAGCTGCAGGAGGAGAACAAGTTTATTATCCAATGCATAGACATCATATCATTCTGTTTTCTGTGGTCCAATGTACACAAATGTCTAACAGAAAGCCACAGTGCCACGCCCCATGATCAGTTTTTAGAAGTTCAGTGCCTTGCTCAAGGGCTACTAGTGGATATTGATGCCAGCAACCCTCTGGTTGCCAGTCCATTTATTCCTGTCGGGCATGGTATTTGAACCGTCAACCCTCTGGCTACTAGCCCTCCTCACTAACCTGTAGTTCGTGCATGGAGAAGTTGATCTCTCTGGAACAGTCACAGCCCTCCTCGTTCCACAGCTCATAGCTGACGTTGGGTTCCCAGGGTGCTTTGATCTTCACGGTGCCGCGACAGCTCTGGTTTAACTGCTGGCTTAGATCCTTGGCCACGGCCGCACTGTGACACACCACCTGGGTAGGGGGATAAACACACACTGACTGACCTGCACTTTAACACGTGTAGTTGAAGAGTTTTACTGGAATGTGACATGTATTCTATTGTATATGTTTTGTATGAACCCAGGAATATTATCCCTAATGGACTGAATTAAAGTAGTCAAACCTGTGTGCGGTGAAGCTGGTAGTCAGCCTCTGTTCCTCCTCTGACGATCCAGGAGGCCTGTCTAAGCCTCAGCCGTCCCCGGACTACCAGGGTGTAAGTGGGGGTGGTGCAGTGGTTGTCCCTGTAGTAAAACTGGTTCGCCTGGAACGTGTTGTTGGGGAAGAACTGGTACGACCGCGTCAGGAACTCTGGGCCAGGACGCACCTCACAGCTGGCCGACGGAGAGAGAGGTGGATGGGGAGAGGAGTTTGAGTTGTGTGGTTTCCAAAGTAAACATCATACTGACTCTTTCACCTACTGTATTTGTGAGTGTCTCCCCCCAGCCAGAAAGTACCTGGTGAAGGCGGGGATTCATTTATAGTTGTGTTGCAGCACTGCACTACAGGCAGGCAATTGTCCCGACATTTGCGGAGAACGTATTCACGGTAAACGCTACGATGTCGGCTCAACCATAAATTACCCAAAAAGCCAAGAGCAATGTGTTCGTCTACAACACGCCTTTGATTGAATCCCGGCCCCAGTGCCACTCTGTTGCGTTGAGGTTAGGATTGGAGCTAGGGTTAGCCGTACCTGGTGGAGACCCAGTACCCCTCTATGTTGGAGGGCATCTGGACATGGATCCTAGCCCCGTGGTGGAGGTGCTTCAGCATGTAGGGTTAGGCTTAGGGTTGGAGCTAGGACTAACGTATCTGGTAGAGACCCAGTGTCCCTCTGTTATGGGGCATATGGACGGTGATCCTAGCCCTGTGGTGGTGGTGCTTCAGCATGTGGTGTTAGGGTTGGAGTTAGGGTTAGGATTGGAGCTAGGACTAACATACCTGGTAGAGACCCAGTGTCCCTCTATGTTGGGGGGCATCTGGACGGTGATGTGGGCCCTGTGGTGGAGGTACTTCAGCATATGGTGACACTGGGAGTCTTTAGCAGGACGACCAAACATCTTCTCCAGGGACAGCAGGCGATTGGAGTGGCCCTCTGAATAGTGGAGGTATGAACCCTCACCCCAACCTGAGGGAGACAACAGTTAAAGTAATTGTCTAGTGAAAATCTCACTTTCAATAGTTCATATTCAGTTAACTCATACCCAAATAATGTTGTTGACTCATCCTATACTCATAAAGAACACTCAAACTTGGATCTCAAACAGACCGTTTTAAAAGTGCTTACTATTTCCTCAGAGCATGATGTCAAGTTGGCTCATTGGCTGAGCTAGTCAATCAGCCGTTACTTGTCATTAATATTTTGAATGACCGGTATACGCTCATGTAACTATAGTAACAAGTATTGAATTTCATGTTGTATGATTCCCCCGAATCTGAATAGTTCCATGCCTGATATTAATTTTGTTGTTGTCAGAGAAACTAATCATGTAAACATTAACTAGGAAGTCGGGGCACCACGGGAAAACGTGTTTAAAGAGTTACTATCTCCCAAGTTAATCTCTCAGTATCCCACTTTAGTCTCTTGGAATTCAGCTGTGTCCCTACACCCTCTCCCTACAGGAGGCCTTTTGATTTAATCCCTACACCCTCTCCCTACAGGAGGCCTTTTGATTTAATCCCTACACCCTCTCCCTACTGGAGGCCTTTTGATTTAATCCCTACACCCTCTCCCTACAGGAGGCCTTTTGATTTAATCCCTACACCCTCTCCCTACTGGAGGCCTTTTGATTTAATCCCTACACCCTCTCCCTACTGGAGGCCTTTTGATTTAATCCCTACACCCTCTCCCTACAGGAAGCCTTTTGATTTAATCCCTACACCCTCTCCCTACAGGAGGCCTTTTGATTTAATCCCTACACCCTCTCCCTACAGGAGGCCTTTTGATTTAATCCCTTCACCCTCTCCCTACTGGAGGCCTTTTGATTTAATCCCTACACCCTCTCCCTACTGGAGGCCTTTTGATTTAATCCCTACACCCTCTCCCTGCAGGAGGCCTTTTGATTTAATCCCTACACCCTCTCCCTGCAGGAGGCCTTTTGATTTAATCCCTACACCCTCTCCCTACAGGAGGCCTTTTGATTTAATCCCTACACCCTCTCCCTACAGGAGGCCTTTTGATTTAATCCCTACACCCTCTCCCTACAGGAGGCCTTTTGATTTAATCCCTACACACTTTCCCTACAGGAGGCCTTTTTTACCTCCTGCCAGGCCGTCGTTGTAAATAACAATTTGTTCTTAACTGACCTGCCTGGTAAAATAAAGGTAAAATAAAATAGAAAATACTGTAAAAGGGTGCCTACTGTAGAAGGGGCCTACTGTAAAAGGGTGCCTACTGTAGAAGGGGCCTACTGTAAAAGGGTGCCTACTGTAGAAGGGTTCATACTGTACACAAATACTTCCTAACAAATTGAACCTCTAACCCACATAGGAATTATTAAATTATGAATAGTGCTTATTCGTTTTGAGAATGACACAAGTATTGGTCTCCACAAAGTCTGCTGCTTCAGTGTTCTTAGATCTTTATGTCAGTAGTTACTATGGTAACACTGAAGTATAATTACAAGTATTCCATAAGTGTCAAAGGCTTTCATTGACAACGACATTCAGTTTATGCAAAGAGTCAATATTTGCAGTGTTGACCCTTCTTTTTCAAAACCTCTGCAATCCGCCCTGGCATGCTGTCAATTAACTTCTGGGCCACATCCTGACTGATGACAGGCCATTCTTGCATAATCAATGCTTGGAGTTTGTCAGAAGTTGTGGGTTTTTGTTTGTCCACCCGCCTCTTGAGGATCGACCACAAGTTCTCAATGGGATTAAGGTCTGGGGAATTTCCTGGCCATGGACCCAAAATGTCGATGTTTTGTTCCCCGAGCCACTTAGTTATCACTTTTGCCTTATGGCAAGGTGCTCCATCATGCTGGAAAAGGCATTGGTCGTCACCAAACTGTTCTTGGATGGTTGGGAGAGGTTGCTCTCGGAGGATGTGTTGGTACCATTCTTTATTCATGGCTGTGTTCTTAGGCAAAATTGTGAGTGAGCCCACTCCCTTGGCTGAGAAGCAACCCCACACATGAATGGTCTGAGGATGCTTTACTGTTGGCATGACACAGGACTGATGGTAGCGCTCACCTTGTCTTCTCCGGACAAGGTGTTTTCCGGATGGCCCAAACAATCGGAAAGGGGATTCATCAGAGAAAATGTCCAATCCCTGTACCTTTTGCAGAATATCAGTCTGTCCCTGATGTTTTTCCTGGAGAGAAGTGGCCATCCTCCAAAAGTCTTTGCCTCTCTGTGTGTGCAGATGCACTCACACCTGCCTGCTGCCATTCCTGAGCAAGCTCTGCACTGGTGGTGCCCTGATCCCGCAGCTGAATCAACTTTAGGAGACGGTCCTGGCACTTGCTGGACTTTCTTGGGCGCCCTGACGCCTTCATCACAACAATTGAACCTCTCTCCTTGAAGTTCTTGATGATCCGATAAATGGTTGATTTAGGTGCAATCTTACCAGCAGCAATATCCTTGCCTGTGAAGCCCTTTTTGTGCAAAGCAATGATGACGGCAAGTGTTTCCTTGTAGGTAACCATGGTTGACAGAGGAAGAACAATGATTTCAAGCACCACCCTCCTTTTAAAGCTTCCAGTCTGTTATTCTGACTCAATCAGCATGACAGAGTGATCTCCAGCCTTGTCCTCGTCAACACTCTCACCTGTGTTAACGAGACAATCACTGACATGATGGCAGCTGGTCCTTTTGTGGCAGGGCTGAAATGCAGTGGAAATGTTTTTTTGGGATTAAGTTCATTTTCATGGCAAAGAGGGACTTTGCAATTAATTGCAATTAATCTGGTCACTCTTCATGACATTCTGGAGTATATGCAAATTGCCATCATCAACAACTTTGTGGAGACCAATACTTATCATTCTCAAAACTTTTGGCCACGACTGTACTGCTTATGAAAGTGGTGTGTATGGGTTGTGAGTCAGTTATAAGTCCTTATCAGTGGAGGCTCTTCAGAGGAGGAAGGGGAGGACTATCCTCCTCAGTGAATTTCATAAAAATATAAAATTGTGAAACATTAAAGTTTTCCATTTGAGATAAAACTATACTAAATATATTCATGTCACCAAATAATTGATTAACACACACTCTTTTGCAATGAAGGTCTACAGTAGCCTCAACAGCAATCTGTAGCGTAGCACCACAGAGTATACAAAACCTAGGAGGCTTGTGGTTCTCACCCCCTTCCATAAACTTACACAGTAATTATGACAACTTCTAGAGGACGTCCTCAAACCTATCAGAGCTCTTGCAGTATGAACTGACATGTTACCCACCCAATCTAAGGCTCAGATAATGAATTTACTACTGAAAGCATAAGCTACAGCTAGCTAGCAATGCAGTGTATAAAATGTGGTGAGTAGTTGACTCAAAGAGAGAGAAAGACAATAGTTGAAGAGTTATGAACAAATTAATTTCTTAAATGCAGGAGACGAGAGAGAGAGAGATTTCATATTTCTTTCACTTTCACTTACTTAGCTAGCGAATGCAGCTAGCTAGTTTAGCTACTCAAACACCAGGCTCCAACAGAGAGGGATGCTATGTTAGCTAGCTGGCTATGGCTATCCAACACTGAAACTCTCCCAAGTCAAGGTAAGCTTTTGGTTTTCTTCATTTATTGCCACTGTGGTCTGCAGGTGTAACTGATATACTGCTTGCTGACTGTACACTGTACTGCATGATTGTAGAGGGTTTACTAACGCGTTAGTTCTAGTAGCTATGTTGACTTAACGTTAGCTAATATGGTGACAACAATGTAGACTGTGTGTAGCGGTTAGCGGTTATGATATGAAGGTTTGGCTTGGAAAGTATTTTTAGCCTGGTCAGACAGCTGATGTGTTGTGCACTGAAGTCTACAAGAGAAGGGAAAAGGTGAGAGGAACAGGTGAGGGTGCGTTGATGGATGTGAGAAGGAATTATCCAACGATCAAAGGGATCATGTTTGTATGTGGCTGCTATGAAAGTAAACTGTGTTTGCGTGTGATCAGGGGTGTATTCATGCTGGAACAAAACAGGGATGAAAACATACCTGAATGTTTCTATGTCTGTCACCTTGATTACTCAAATTTTTCTAGACCATTCAAAGGCTAGGTTGTAGCAACCCTGTGATAGGGAAAATTCTAGTATCAGTAGCCTAAACCTATCGATGTTTCATTGAGCTGGGTGAATGTAATATGAATGACAGTCATCCAATATGCTGTAATAGAAATAAGGTCATGCATATGAAAAACAAACATATGCATCAACCGTCACTGACACACAATTTGAGGGAACATTGCTATTGAGCATTGTATTTACTTGAAGGTCAGGCATGCACTGTTGAGCATTGTATTTACTTGAAGGTCAGGCATGCACTGTTGAGTATTGTATTTACTTGAAGGTCAGGCATGCACTGTTGAGTATTGTATTTACTTGAAGGTCAGGCAAGCACTGTATTTACTTGAAGGTCAGACATGCACTGTTGAGCATTGGATTTACTTGAATGTCAGGCATGCACTGTTGAGTATTGTATTTACTTGAAGGTCAGGCATGCACTGTTGAGCATTGTATTTACTTGAAGGTCAGGCATGCACTGTTGAGTATTGTATTTACTTGAAATATGGTCAGCAGATCTTTGGCATCGGATCCTGCATTTTTGCACCTAATATATGAAAGTATTCAGACCCTTTACTTTTTCCACATTTTGTTACGTTACAACCTTATTTTAAAATTGATGAAATTGTTTTTTGTTCTCATCACTTTACACACAATACCCCATAATGACAAAGCAAAAACAGGCTGTTAGAAATATTAGCAAATGTATTACAAATAAAAAAAATGGAAATATCACATTTACAGTATTTAGAACCTTTACTCAGTACTTTGTTGAAGCACCTTTGGCAGCGATTACAGCCTCAAGTCTTCTTGGGTATGACGCTACAAGCTTGGCACACCTGTATTTGGGGAGTTTCTCCAATTCTTCTCTGCAGATCCTTTTAAGCTCTGTCAGGTTGGATGGGGAGCGTCACTGATCAGCTATTTTCAGGTCTCTCCAGAGATGTTCAATCGGGTTCAAGTCCGGGCTCTGGCTGTGCCACTCAAGGACATTCAGAGACTTGTCCCGAAGTCACTCCTGCATTGTCTTGGCTGTGTGCTTAGGGACGTTGTCCTGTTGGAAGGTGAACTTTCACCCCAGTCTGAGGTCATGAGTGCTCTGGAGCAAGTTTTCATCAAGGATCTTGTACTTTGCTCCGTTTCCCTCGATCCTGACTAGTCTCCCAGTCCTTGTCACTCAAAAATATCCCCACATCATGATGCTGCCACCACCATGCTTCCCCGTAGGGATGGTGCCATGCTTCATCCAGACGTGACACTTGGCATTCAGGCCAAAGAGTTCAATCTTGGTTTCATCAGGCCAGAGAATCTTGTTTCTCATGGTCCTTTAGGTGCCTTTTTGGCAAACTCCAAGCTGGCTGTCAAGTCCCTTTTACTGAGGAGTGGCTTCCGTCTGGCCACTCTACCATAAAGGCCTGATTGGTGGAGTTCTGCAGTGATAGTTATCCTTCTGGAAGATTCTCCCATCTCCACAGACAAACTCTGGAGCTCCGTGAGAGTGACCAAACAGCCGGTGTAGTACGATTCAATCTTAGTCCTGTATTTGCGCTTTGCCTGTTTGATGGTTCGTCTGAGGGCGTAGCGGGATTTCCTTGAAGGCGGTAGCTCTACCCTTAGCTCAGTGCGGATGTTGCCTGTAACCCATGGATTCTGGTTGGGGTATGTATGTACAGTCACTGTGGGGATGACGTCATCGATGCTCATCCTGCTTTAGTTTTTGCTTGTAAGCAGGAATCAGGAGGATATAATTATGGTCAGATTTGCCAAATGGAGGGTGAGGGAGAGCTTTGTACGTGTCTCTGTGTGTGAAGTAAAGTTGGTCTAGAGTTTTTTTTCTCTGGTTGCACATTTAACATGCTGGTAGAAATTAGGTAGAACGGATTTAAGTTTCCCTTCATTAAAGTCCCCGGGCCAGTAGGAGTGCCGCTTCTGGATGGGCGTTTTCCTGTTTGCTTATTGCCTTATACAGCTGACTGAGTACAGTCTTAGTGCCTGCATCCGTCTGTGGTGGTAAATAAATAGCCACGAAAAATATAGATGAAAACCCTCTTGGCAAATGGTGTGGTTTACAGCTTATCATGACATACTCTACTTCAGGCGAGCAAAATCTAGAGACTTCCTTAGATTTCGTGCACCAGCTGTTGTTTACAAATATACACTCCCTCCACTCCCTCCCTCCACTCCCTCCCTCCACTCCCTCCACCCACTCCCTCCACTCCCCTCCCTCCACTCCCTCCACTCCCCTCCCTCCACTCCCTCCCTCCCCCCCTCCACTCCCTCCACCCACTCACTCCCTCCACTCCCCTCCCTCCACTCCCTCCACTCACTCATTCCCTCCACTCCCCTCCCTCCACTCCCTCCACCCACTCCCTCCCTCCACTCACTCCCTCCCTCCCCTACACTCCCTCGACTCCCTCCCGAAATAGTTCAGAAACAAAACTGTGGTAGAAACAAAAACAATGAGAATAAAAATGTAATAAAAAATAGTTAAATAAAAATTCTTATCAGCAAAAATGGCCACTAGAACAGACATGACTGTCCACTAAAATATGCAAGTTCCACTAAGTAAAGACAGGCTCTCCACATATTGTATTAATGGGGACCAGGTTAAGTCAGACCTTTGTCGGGACCCATGCACAGTGTACCTAACCTTCTCCAGAGGCAGAGAAGACCTGGCCTCCTTAACCCACTGCATAAAGGAGGGCGGCTTTGCAGACTTCCAGAGGACAAGGCGGTGTGTGGTGGCAAAGTACCCCAAAAATGGCAGTGATCGGTTTGGGGCTAAAAGTTCTATTACACATACAGTTGAAGTGAGAAGTTTACATACACCTTAGCAAAATACATTTAAACTCAGTTTTTTCACAATTCCTGACATTTAATCATTGTAAAAATTCACTGTCTTAGGTCAGTTAGGATCACCACTTTATTTTATGAATGTGAAATGTCAGAATAATAGTAGAGAGAATTATTTATTTCAGATTGTATTTCTTTCATCACATTCCCAGTGGGTCAGAAATTTACATACACTCAATTAGTATTTGGTAGCATTGCCTTTAAATTGTTTAACTCGGGTAGCCTTTCACAAGCTTCCCACAATAAGTCGGGTGAATTTTGGCCCATTCCTCCTGACAGAACTGGTGTATCTGAGTCAGGTTTGTAGGCCTCATTGCTCGCACACGCTTTTTCAGTTCTGCCCACAAATGTTCTATAGGATTGAGGTCAGGGCTTTGTGATGGCCACTCCAATACCTTGACTTTGTTGTCCTTAAGCCATTTTGCCACAACTTTGGAAGTATGCTTGGGGTCATTGTCCATTTGGACGACCCATTTGCGACCAAGCTTGCGACCAAACTTCCTGACTGATGTCTTGAGATGTTGCTTCAATATATCCACATCATTTTCCTTCCTCATGATTCCATCTATTTTGTGAAGTGCACCAGGCCCTCCTGCAGCAAAGCACCCCCACAACATGATGCTGCCACCCCCGTGCTTCACGGTTGGGATGGTGTTCTTCGGCTTGCAAGCCTCCCCCTTTTTCCTCCAAACCTCCTCTGTATCTGTATCTCTGTGTTGGGGGGGCGTTCAAGGTCTGTATCTGTGTGTGAGTGTGTGTGTGTGTGGGGGTTGGGGGGGGCGTTCAAGGTCTGTATCTGTGTGTGTGTGTGTGTGTGGGGGGGGGGTTCTAGGTCTGTGTGTGTGTGTGTGTGTGTGTGTGTGTGGGGGGGGGTTCTAGGTCTGTATCTGTGTGTGTGTGTGTGTGTGGGGGGGGGGGGGGGGGGTTGGGGGGTTCTAGGTCTGTATCTGTGTGTGTGTGTGTGTGGGGGGGGGGGGGTTCTAGGTCTGTATCTGTGTGTGTGTGTGTGTGTGTGTGGGGGGGGGGGGGGGGGTTCTAGGTCTGTATCTGTATCTGAGTGTGTGTGTGTGTGTGTGGGGGGGGGGGGGGTTCTAGGTCTGTTTCTGTATCTGAGTGTGTGTGTGTGGGGGGGGGGGGGGTGTTCTAGGTCTGTTTCTTTCATATAGAAATCCATTCCTCTTCCCTCATTAGTCCTATATCTAAAGCCACTGCTATCTGGGGCCGAATGGCAGTCTCTTTCCTCGTTTTTAGTAGGCTTTTTCCTCCTCCTCCTCCTCTACCAACCATTTCCCATTGGTTTCTATCTAAATCAAAGGAAACCACAGAGCTCCCAGCAGAGATCCAGACCACAGTGAACATTTCCAATTGGCCCATGTAGTTGGCCCAGCACCACCATTGAGCTAACACAACTGGGACCACTGCCTGCCTGCCTGCCTGCCTGCCTGCCTGCCTGCCTGCCTGCCTGCCTGCCTGCCTGCCTGCCTGCCTGCCTGCCTGCCTGCCTGGACTGGAGACTCCACAACTCCACATCTGTTGGGAACATTGGCTTTGAGAAAAACAGAAACCCCTCCAACATCATATCTCTAAGACAAAGTTGGTTTATATTTTAATCAAATGGATAATAAAGTACCTTGGATTGCATCCTACCTGGTAGGCCGCTCCTTCCAGGTGACGTGGAGAGGATCTGTGTCTGCACCACATACTCTCACTACTGGTGTCCCCCAGGGCTCGGTTCTAGGCCCTCTCATCTTCTCTCTAGACACCAAGTCATTCTGCTTTGTCATATCCTCACATGGTCTCTCCTATCATTACTATGAGGATGACACTCAACTACTGTTCTCCTTCCCCTCTTCTGACACCCAGGTGTTGACACACATCTCTGAGTGCCTGGCAGATATCTCAGCTTGGATGTCGGCCCACCACCTCAAGCTCAACAAGACGGAGCTCCTCTTCCTCCCGGGGAAGGCATGCCCGCTCCAAGAGCTCTCCACAGTGTCACCCTCCCAGAGTGCAAAGAACCTTGGAGTGACCCTGGACACCACCATGTCGTTCTCTGCAAACATCAAAGCAGTGACTCGCTCCTGCAGGTTCATGCTCTACAACATCCGTAGAGTACGACCTTTCCTCAAACAGGAAGCAGTGCAGGTCCTAATCCAGGCACTTGTCATCTCCCGTCTGGACTACTGTAACTCTCTGTTGGCTGGGCTCCCCATCAAACCCCTGCAACTTGTCCAGGACGCTGCTGCCTGTTCAACCTTCCAAAGTTCTCTCATGTCACCCCGCTCCTCCACACTCTCCACTGGCTTCCAGTAGACGCTCACATCCACTACAAAGTATTTTATATAATCCTCATCCTCACCTCGACACCTACACTGATCCAGTCTGACAGCCTGGTTTACAGCCTACACTGATCCAGTGTGACAGCCTGGTGTTACAGCCTACACTGATCCAGTGTGACAGCCTGGTGTTACAGCCTACACTGATCCAGTGTGACAGCCTGGTGTTACAGCCTACACTGATCCAGTGTGACAGCCTGGTGTTACAGCCTACACTGATCCAGTCTGACAGCCTGGTGTTACAGCCTACACTGATCCAGTGTGACAGCCTGGTGTTACAGCCTACACTGATCCAGTGTGACAGCCTGGTGTTACAGCCTACACTGATCCAGTCTGACAGCCTGGTGTTACAGCCTACACTGATCCAGTCTGACAGCCTGGTGTTACAGCCTACACTGATCCAGTCTGACAGCCTGGTTTACAGCCTACACTGATCCAGTCTGACAGCCTGGTTTACAGCCTACACTGATCCAGTCTGACAGCCTGGTGTTACAGCCTACACTGATCCAGTCTGACAGCCTGGTGTTACAGCCTACACTGATCCAGTCTGACAGCCTGGTGTTACAGCCTACACTGATCCAGTCTGACAGCCTGGTGTTACAGCCTACACTGATCCAGTCTGACAGCCTGGTGTTACAGCCTACGCTGATCCAGTCTGACAGCCTGGTTTACAGCCTACACTGATCCAGTCTGACAGCCTGGTTTACAGCCTACACTGATCCAGTCTGACAGCCTGGTTTACAGCCTACACTGATCCAGTCTGACAGCCTGGTTTACAGCCTACACTGATCCAGTCTGACAGCCTGGTTTACAGTCTACACTGATCCAGTCTGACAGCCTGGTTTTACAGCCTACACTGATCCAGTCTCAGCCTGGTTTTACAGCCTACACTGATCCAGTCTGACAGCCTGGTTTTACAGCCTACACTGATCCAGTCTGACAGCCTGGTTTACAGCCTACACTGATCCAGTCTGACAGCCTGGTTTACAGCCTACACTGATCCAGTCTGACAGACTGGTTTACAGCCTACACTGATCCAGTCTGACGTCGTGGCCAAGTCTTTGGCTTCATAGTCCGTACTGTCATACTGCGAGCAGATGGAACGGGTCAGTTGTATTCCAGTTATCTAGTGTGTGTGTTAGTAAGGCTACGTGTATATTGTATTCTCTGCCTCAAATATGTCCACCAATGTGGGCAAACACATAAGTCACTACCAAATACTGTTCTGTTCTCTCTGGAAAGTTCTGGTGACAACTTTTCCACTCATGGTTATTTTTATCGTTATTAAATTAGATTATAGAAATGTAGACTAATATGACAGAGGAAAAAATAAGTTTAAAATAATTTACAGTGTAACTATATGTACATAGTTTGACCCTATAATGAGGGTATTGAACCCTCAAACTCAACTCTGGACCTAGAAGCCAGTTCCACTGCTTGTTTACTTTGTTCCCCTCTAAACAAGGACTGACATATACCTGGGACACCAGGTGGTGCAATTAAGTATCAGATAGAACAGAAAACCAGCAGGCTCCGAACCTGGTAGGGTCAGAGTTGAATAGCCCTTGTCTATGATGTCTAGTGGAAACCAGATTTATCAACTGATCATAACTTCACGTGCACACTATTCTATTCCTAAAGTGTATTTCATATTAACTCCAATTAAAATAAATAGGGTATGAAATTTAAAAAGGATAAATTATATTATTAGGTAGGGGACACATATTGCAAAGTCTTACCAAAAACTGTTAAGAGCAGTAATACTATGGAAGGCTCCATTCCTGCAGACTTTGCGAAAAGTGATGAGCTTTTCTTTCTCTGAAGTGTTGGCATTCCTTAGCGGCGGCGCGTCCTTTAGTCAATCCGTGATGGAATCAAACATTCTGTATCCATTGTTTCGGCTCAATGATATGCGTCCAAACATCAGACGAAACAGTGCTGCGGGGAATATATAGTTTAAATGTTATCAAACTCAATTTTCGTCACCGCATAGAAAAATGTATTTACTTGTAAGTATGCTTCAAAGCAGCGAACGACTCCCCGAACCATCCGAGAGTGCGCCTTGTCTTCTATTCCACGAGAATAAATGTCGGCTTCAGAAGTTGGCTACATGTTTTTCTTTGTTTCTTCAAACGAGATAGAACATGCTGCGAATGAATAAAAGACTGTATTGATGACCATGCTCCTTCCTGTACTACCCAAGAATCCAACCTTATTCTGTCAGAGTTAATTCATTATGGTCTTCTCAGCGTCCGAGTCTGAACCCCGTCTGCCCTTGAGTAGTTTGTAGGGGCGTGGTGTGTGTAACCATGTAGCCTGGCTCCTGAGGTACTGTACTGTGTGTAGATATACTGTCTTAAAGAGCCTAGTCTACATCCTCAAAGAGCCTAGTCTACATCCTCACATTAGATACAAAACTGAGATTTTTTAAAGCATATATAACTGAAAAATAAGTATATTTTATGAATACAGAATAAATAAATATTTTATAAATATAGAAAATACCAAGTGTACCCTAAAGTCATAAATGTTAGAAATTGAGTGGTATCGAATCCTATTTGGAAATGGACAAAAAGTTGCCAAACTAGTCAACATAATAACAATATTTATTGTGATGTTTTTTTTCTCTATTTTGGAGGGTATTGATATATTATTTTCTACATTCTTATGTTCACAAATCATGTACTGCCTCCTCATCCAGCCTGTACTTATCAGTGTACCGGTGAGACCCAGGCACAGACAACGTTGGAATAACAAATGTTTATTATACCAACAGGGGGCAGGCAAGACAGGTCAGGGACAAGCCTGGAAACCAAGAAAACAGGCACTATAGAAAGACAAGAGTAAAGGGGGAAGACATAGGTTTAACCCCAGACACATGAAAGGTGGGATGAATACGAAGGGTCCGGGGCAACAGCAGGCGGACAGCAGAGGGGCTAATAATACGGGAAATGGGTAACGGGCCGATAAATCGGGGGGACAGCTTACGGGATTCCAGCCGGAGGGACAGATCCCGGGTGGACAGCCATACCTTCTGCCCTACCCGATACCTGGGAGCCGAGGTCCGGTGGCGGTCTGCCTGTCGTCGATACCTGGAGGTGGTCTTGAGAAGGGCCGACCGGGTACGACAACAGTGGCAGACAAATATCTGGGCCGAAGTACGCCGACCTCCTCCTCGGAGAATAGTGGGGGCTGATAGCCCAGGGAGCACTCAAAAGGTGAGAGACCCGTGGCGGAGCAAGGAAGGGTGTTCCGGGCGTACTCGACCCAAACTAGCTGGTGGTGGGGTTGGCGGAGACTTGGCAGCGAAGAGCCGTCTCAAGGTCCTGGTTGAGGGTCCTCGTCTCAAAGTTTGGGAAGAGGGATTAAGTGGGCGGCTTTGTAAAACCAGTCGACCACAGTCAGGATGGCAGTGTTGCCCTCCGACGGGGTTAGACTGGTGACGAAATCGAGGGAGATATGAGACCAGGGACGATGAGGGACAGGAAGGGGTTGCAACAGGCTAGCCGAAGCTTGCCGAGGAGTCTTGCTCTGTGCACAGACCATGCAGGTGGGACAAACGGGCCACATCCGGAACCATGGTAGGCCACCAAAAGCGTTGGTGCACAAAGGCCAGGGTCCAATGGGAACCCGGATGGCAGGCAAGCCTGGAGGAATGGGCCCATTCCAGAACAGCGGAACGGGCAGCGTCAGGCACAAACATCCGGCTGTCTGGGCCCCCTCCAGGGTTCGGCTGAGACCGCTGCGCCTCCCGGACCTGTTTCCTATACCCCAGCCGAGTGCCGTCACCAGGCACGAGGTGGGAAGGATGGTCTCGGGTGGTTCCCTTGGGGCTATAGCGGTGAGACAGGGCATCCAGCTTAATGTTCTTGGACCCCGGCCGGTAGGAGAGGGAAAAGTTGAACCGGGTAAACAGCAGGGCCCAACTCGCTTGCCTGGACTTGAGGCGCTTGGCGGTGCGGAGATACTCTTTTTTTGTGATCGGTCCAAACAATGAACGGCTGTTCCGCCACTGGACACTCCCAGCGGAGATGATGTAGCCCAGTAAGGGAATGGTGGAGCGATAAATACACTGGGGATAACGAGGAAGATGGACGACACCTGGAGGGGGTGGAGACAATCACAAAGACAGGTGAAACAGATCAGGGTGTGACAGTTCTTGTGCCTGGAGGGGAGAGTAGTGAGACAAAGGGGTTTTCTGCTCAACACCTGCATAACACACAGACACACAACCACAGACACACACAAAACCACACACACACAACCACACACACACAACCACACCCACACACACACACAACCACACACAACCACACACACACAACCACAACCATACCCACACACACACACAACCACACACACACACACACACACACACACACACACACACACACACACACACACACACACACACACACACACACACACACACAGGGCTTTAATTCATCATGGTTTCATATTGGTGTATTTTTGGTTTGATGTTGGATTATCAAGCAGTCACTTGTTATTGTATTTCTTTAAGTAGAGAGTCCCCATGGAGACCAGGGAGCCCTGCATATACAATAAGTAGAGAGTCCCCATGGAGACCAGGGAGCCCTGCATATACAATAAGTAGAGAGTCCCCATGGAGACCAGGGAGCCCTGCATATACAATAAGTAGAGAGTCCCCATGGAGACCAGGGAGCCCTGCATATACAATAAGTAGAGAGTCCCCATGGAGACCAGGGAGCCCTGCATATACAATAAGTAGAGAGTCCCCATGGAGACCAGGGAGCCCTGCATATACAATAAGTAGAGAGTCCCCATGGAGACCAGGGAGCCCTGCATATACCATTTCATAAGACAAACAAACAAATCTAATACAATAGAAAACTACACAAATATTGATGAAAACCCATTCCATTCCTGAGTAGAGCGGCACCAGAACATCCAACTGTAATGTATTGTGTAGTTGGTTACAGCAATGAGGCGGATTTACATCGTTCAGTGAAGACCTGAGGAACCTCGAATAAACCAACACTATGAACAGGTTTGATATCTCATCAGAGGAGGCTACTCAGAGGAGGAAGGGAAGGACCATCCTCCTTAGTGAATTTCATAAAAATAAAAATTGTAAAACATTGAAAAAGTTAGCCTTTTTAGATAACACTATACTAAATATACAGTGGGGAGAACAAGTATTTGATACACTGCCGATTTTGCAGGTTTTCCCACTTACAAAGCATGTAGAAGTCTGTCATTTTTATCATAGGTACTCTTCAACTGTGAGTGACGGAATCTAAAACAAAAATCCAGAAAATAACATTGTATGATTTTTAAGTAATTAATTTGCATTTTATTGCATGACATAAGTATTTGATACATCAGAAAAGCAGAACTTAATATTTGGTACAGAAACCTTTGTTTGCAATTACAGAGATCATACGTTTCCTGTAGTTCTTGACCAGGTTTGCACACACTGCAGCAGGGATTTTGGCCCACTCCTCCATCCAGATCCTTCAGGTTTTGGGGCTGTCGCTGGGCAATACGGACTTACAGCTCCCTCCAAAGATTTTCTATTGGGTTCAGGTCTGGAGACTGGCTAGGCCACTCCAGGACCTTGAGATGCTTCTTACGGAGCCACTCCTTAGTTGCCCTGGCTGTGTGTTTCGGGTCGTTGTCATGCTGGAAGACCCAGCCACGACCCATCTTCAATGCTCTTACTGAGGGAAGGAGGTTGTTGGCCAAGATCTCGCGATACATGGCCCCATCCATCCTCCCCTCAATACGGTGCAGTCGTCCTGTCCCCTTTGCAGAAAAGCATCCCCAAAGAATGATGTTTCCACCTCCATACTTCACGGTTGGGATGGTGTTCTTGGGGTTGTACTCATCCTTCTTCTTCCTCCAAACACGGCGAGTGGAGTTTAGACCAAAAAGCTCTATTTTTGTCTCATCAGACCACATGACCTTCTCCCATTCCTCCTCTGGATCATCCAGATGGTCATTGGCAAACTTCAGACGGGCCTGGACATGCGCTGGCTTGAGCAGGGGGACCTTGCGTGCGCTGTAGGATTTTAATCCATGACGGCGTAGTGTGTTACTAATGGTTTTCTTTGAGACTGTGGCCCCAGCTCTCTTCAGGTCATTGACCAGGTCCTGCCGTGTAGTTCTGGGCTGATCCCTCACCTTCCTCATGATCATTGATGCCCCACGAGGTGAGATCTTGCATGGTGCCCCAGACCGAGGGAGATTGACCGTCATCTTGAACTTCTTCCATTTTCTAATAATTGCGCCAACAGTTGTTGCCTTCTCACCAAGCTGCTTGCCTATTGTCCTGTAGCCCATCCCAGCCTTGTGCAGGTCTACAATTTTATCCCTGATGTCCTTACACAGCTCTCTGGTCTTGGCCATTGTGGAGAGGTTGGAGTCTGTTTGATTGAGTGTGTGGACAGGTGTCTTTTATACAGGTAACGAGTTCAAACAGGTGCAGTTAATACAGCTAATGAGTGGAGAACAGGAGGGCTTCTTAAAGAAAAACTAACAGGTCTGTGAGAGCCGGAATTCTTACTGGTTGGTAGGTGATCAAATACTTATGTCATGCAATAAAATGCAAATTAATTATTTAAAAATCATACAATATAATTTTCTGAATTTTTGTTTTAGATTCCGTCTCTCACAGTTGAAGTGTACCTATGATAAAAATTACAGACCTCTACATGCTTTGTAAGTAGGAAAACCTGCAAAATCGGCAGTGTATCAAATACTTGTTCTCCCCACTGTACTTAGCTAGCTAATGCAGCTAGCTAGTTTAGCTATTCAAACACCAGGCTCCAACAGAGAGGGATGCTATGTTAGCTAGCTGGCTATGGCTATCCAACACTGGAACTCTCCAAAGTCAAGGTAAGCTTTTGGTTTAGATATGTAGGTTGGTGTTAGGCTAGGGTTAGGTTTAGGTTTAGATTTGTAGGTTGGTGTTAGGCTAGGGTTAGGTTTAGGTTTAGATTTGTAGGTTGGTGTTAGGCTAGGGTTAGGTTTAGGTTTAGATATGTAGGTTGGTGTTAGGCTAGGGTTAGGTTTAGGTTTAGATATGTAGGTTGGTGTTAGGCTAGGGTTAGGTTTAGGTTTAGATATGTAGGTTGGTGTTAGGCTAGGGTTAGGTTTAGGTTTAGATATGTAGGTTGGTGTTAGGCTAGGGTTAGGTTTAGATATGTAGGTTGGTGTTAGGCTAGGGTTAGGTAGGTAGGTAGGTAGGTAGGTAGGTACTTTATTGATCCCCGAGGGGAAATTTCTTCTTCAAGCAGCTATGAAAAATCACAGGGCATGGTGCAAAATGCCAGAACGAAAATACACAAAAGACAGATACACGATACATAGAGCGGCAGTATGAAAAAGTATTAAAATACAAGAAGTCTGGAGTGCAAAAAAGCTATAAAAAGATATTGCATAGTATGGATGGATGGCTGAATTTGTACACTATACATTGTTACAGAGTGTTAGGTGAAAAATGATAAAAATATTGCAAGTTGATATAGATAAATAAGGAGTATTTACATGGTTAACTATACTATACAGGTCGATGGCAGAGAAATACGTAAATAGTTAAATGTGCGTATGATATGAGCGAGGGTAATAATAGTTTACTTAATATACAGACTGGTTAAATGAACAGGTAAGTGAATATTAGCATGGTTACATTAACTGTACAGGTAAATGACAGGAAGAGATACTTAAATAGCTAAATGTGTGTATGATATAATAAATACAGTCCTTAGATAAATGCACGTATTGCACATTCGATATACTAAAAGCAATTAAAAAAGATACAACTGGCAGGATACTAATATGCATTCCTGAGTGAATGACTACGTAAGTTCAGTCCAAGAATGACTTACAATATTGCACGTGATATAATATAACAACTGTACATGAATATGTATATACAGTCCTGAGTGAATAAATAAGTCCTGAGTGGATGAGTGATTACAGACCAGAGTTAGTCACGGATGGATGCATAATTGTTAAACTAGGTCCTAACACCCCAACAGTTCCAGGTCTGTGTTAGTGTAGTAGAGCTTTGTAAAGTGTAGGTTGGTGTTTAGGGTTAGTGTAGTAGAGTTTGTAAAGTGTAGGTTGGTGTTTAGGGTTAGTGTAGTAGAGTTTGTAAAGTGTAGGTTGGTGTTTAGGGTTAGTGTAGTAGAGTTTGTAAAGTGTAGGTTGGTGTTTAGGGTTAGTGTAGTAGAGTTTGTAAAGTGTAGGTTGGTGTTTAGGGTTAGTGTAGTAGAGTTTGCAGCTCCAGAAAGAAAGAAACAATGAAAAAACCTTAGATTGTGGCACTATGTCACCACCTGACAGATAGGCTTCTCTATGGCCAGAGCCTGTCACCACCATAGTGAACTGACAGTGAGTAAAGACATCCTGGCATGGCTGTCTGATATTAACAGCATCTGAGTCCAGAAACAATTTGGCTGGATGTCTCTGTATTGTGCCGTTGCCCAGAAAGAAACGTTACGCCAAACTCCACCCTTACACCTTAGATAAAGCCTGTATACTGGGGATGAGAGAGAGAGAGAGCAAAATCTACAGCAGTCAGGGCTTAATCAATCAACCCAAATGATGTGCAGAGCTGGAACTGAACTCAGATTGTGGTTTGTGTGTGAAATAGAATTTGTCACAGAATTTTATCTCATCCTCTTCTTCATTTTCTCTCACTCTCTCCACCCTCTTTCTCTCTCCACCCTCTCTTTCTCTCCACCCTCTTTCTCTCTCCACCCTCTCTTTCTCTCTACCCTCTTTCTCTCTCCACCCTCTCCCTCCACCCTCTTTCTCTCTCCACCCTCTTTCTCTCTCCACTCTCTTTCTCTCTCCACCCTCTTTCTCTCTCCACCCTCTCCCTCCACCCTCTTTCTCTCTCCACCCTCTTTCTCTCTCCACCCTCTCCCTCCACCCTCTTTCTCTCTCCACTCTCTTTCTCTCTCCACCCTCTTTCTCTCTCCACCCTCTCCCTCCACCCTCTTTCTCTCTCCACCCTCTTTCTCTCTCCACTCTCTTTCTCTCTCCACCCTCTTTCTCTCTCCACCCTCTTTCTCTCTCCACCCTCTTACTCTCTCCACCCTCTCCCTCCACCCTCTTTCTCTCTCCACCCTCTTTCTCTCTCCACCCTCTTACTCTCTCCACCCTCTCCCTCCACCCTCTTTCTCTCTCCACCCTCTTACTCTCTCCACCCTCTCCCTCCACCCTCTTTCTCTCTCCACCCTCTTTCTCTCTCCACCCTCTCCCTCCACCCTCTTTCTCTCTCCACCCTCTTTCTCTCTCCACCCTCTCCCTCCACCCTCTTTCTCTCTCCACCCTCTTTCTCTCTCCACCCTCTCCCTCCACCCTCTTTCTCTCTCCACCCTCTTTCTCTCTCCACCCTCTTTCTCTCTCCACCCTCGCTCTCTCTCCACCCTCTCTCTCTCTCTCTCTCTCTCTCTCTCTCTCTCTCTCTCTCTCTCTCTCTCTCTCTCTCTCTCCACCCTCTCTCTTCTCCCCCTCTCTCTCTCCTCCCCCCCTCTCTCCCCCCCCCCCTCTCTCTCTCCCCTGCTCTCTCTCCTCCCCCTCTCTCTCTCTCCTTCCCCCGCTCTCCCCCCCCCCCCCCCCTCTCTTCTACTCTCTCCTTCCCTCCACCCTTTCTCTCCTGTGGTCAGGTTGGTGGTATCCTTTGATGTGGCTCTCTCTCATCTTCCATCCTTCTCTCTCTCTCCCTCTCTCTCTCTCTTTGTGTTGTGGCCGCAGGACAGAGAAGAGCCAGATGTGACGAGGACTGGCTTGTGGTGAAGAGAGAGAGTGAGAGTGAGAGTGAGAGAGAGAGAGGAAGCAACATATATATAAATAAGAAGGCAGAGGAAATGGAAAGTGTTGTGCAGGCAGGCAGGCAGGCAGGCAGGCAGGCAGGCAGGCAGGCAGGCAGGCAGGCAGGCAGGCAGGCAGGCAGGCAGGCAGGCAGGCAGGCAGGCAGGCAGGCAGGCAGAGAACCGACAGCCATCTTCTCTCTCAGAAAGCCACATGACTGACATGATGTCATATTGTATACTCTACTCCATCCTTCTGTAAAGTAGAGTGAAAGTAACAGATACTGTGTTGTACTGTTTAAGAAAGCTAATTCTGTTTTGTTGTTCTTCTAAATTGACTTCTGGAACACATTATAAATATTAGATAAAGCCTGTATACTGGGGATGAGAGAGAGAGAGAGCAAAATCTACAGCAGTCAGGGCTTAATCAATCAATCAACCCAAGTTATGTGCAGAGCTGGAACTGTTTTTCCATGACTGAACTGAACTCAGATTGTGGTTTGTGTGTGAAATAGAATTTGTCACAGAATTTTATCTCATCCTCTTCTTCAGCTCAACAAGCAATCTGGTCTCAGATAAAGACATGCAATATTACATCATCCAATTTGTGTGCTATTGTACGACCGTGTAAGACATATGATACTATATGTCCTCTAATTCGTATGATATCGTACGACTCCTATTCCATTCATAATGTAAGCTAACACAACATAACATACTGTATCATACTAATGATTTACGTACAGAATAATATGAATTGCTTTGAGATTACGTTGTTTTTTTCTGTCCAAACAATAACCCTGGTACAGTATTGCTCCCCTATGATATAACAGCATTAGAAGTTTGATTTAAGTCCCTCAGATGACATCTAGGGTTTGGCTAGGGGCAGGAAACCCCAGAGTTCCATCCTGGTCTGACCACATAAACATGAAGCTACACATTAAGAATGTTTCCTCTGGCTACACTGTGGAAGGACCATACTGAACCACCACCCTCTGGGAGGTCTGCGTGGACAAGTCCAGAAACAACCCCTAGCCCCGTACCATAACTTCTAACCTCTAACCTCATACTTCCTGATAATGCACCACTGCTGGACAGGCCAACTGGGATCTAGGGAAGGGAGGTTGGATAGGCATATCATGGGACTTTTTAAATATGACCATTGGGTGCTTGTCTCATCCCGTAGGCAGTCTATGCTTGTCGGTGCAAAGCAGTAGCCTACATTAGATTTTTTTTTTTTTTAAGCATTTGCAGCTGCTCTTCACTGAAGTTGAATCCAGAAATGTACCACAACTTCTGGGAGAAGTATGTCTTATCCATGGAATCCCCATTTTCAGTAACTTCACACAATTTATTTTTTACATATTTTTGACCCAACAGAGGTGTAACCCTGTGTTTCTTGTGGTTAAAAGAGTTCTGTCCTTCTAGGGCTGTGTCCTTAACGGCCACCCTATTCCCTTTACAGGGCTCTAGGGAGTGCGCTATTTGCAGAATAGGGTGCCATTTGGGACATATCCTGGCTAGGACCCTTGGTGGGTTCCCCCTCACTGATCAAAGGATTGTTTCCACAACGAAGTGATCAGAGAACGAGACAGAGGTCAGTCTCTCCGTCATGGACTCTTATCAACAACATTAAAACCACTAATCAGTGGAAGCTTCTACCATAGAGGTCACTGTGTGTAATACAACTCCTGTGAAGCACCACATTTCCTCTCCACATACCTCCTCTGTGTGTGTCTCTGTGTGTGTGTCTCTGTGTGTGTCTCTGTGTGTGTGTCTGTGTGTGTGTCTGTGTGTGTGTCTGTGTGTGTGTCTCTGTGTGTGTGTCTGTGTGTGTGTCTCTGTGTGTGTCTGTGTGTGTGTGTCTGTGTGTGTGTCTCTGTGTGTGTCTGTGTGTGTGTCTGTGTGTGTGTCTGTGTGTGTGTGTCTGTGTGTGTGTCTCTGTGTGTGTCTGTGTGTGTGTCTGTGTGTGTGTCTGTGTGTGTGTCTCTGTGTGTGTGTCTGTGTGTGTGTCTGTGTGTGTGTCTGTGTGTGTGTCTGTGTGTGTGTCTGTGTGTGTGTCTGTGTGTGTGTCTGTGTGTGTGTCTCTGTGTGTGTCTGTGTGTGTGTGTGTCTGTGTGTGTGTCTGTGTGTGTGTCTCTGTGTGTGTGTCTGTGTGTGTGTCTGTGTGTGTGTCTGTGTGTGTGTCTGTGTGTGTGTGTGTGTGTGTGTGTGTGTCTGTGTGTGTGTGTCTGTGTGTGTCTGTGTGTGTGTCTGTGTGTGTGTCTGTGTGTGTGTCTGTGTGTGTGTCTGTGTGTGTCTGTGTGTGGGGTCCAGTGACCTAGAAGGCAGCACCTGAATCAACCCTGTCTCAGGTCACTGAAGACCCTGCAGTGTTTGACCAACATCAGAGGCTCCAATGAAGTGGCATCATAACCTCACCACTAACCCTCCTGACTGACATAACCTCACCACTAACCCTCCTGACTGACATAACCTCACCACTAACCCTCCTGACTGACATAACCTCACCACTAACCCTCCTGACAGACATAACCTCACCACTAACCCTCCTGACAGACATAACCTCACCACTAACCCTCCTGACTGACATAACCTCACCACTAACCCTCCTGACTGACATAACCTCACCACTAACCCTCCTGACAGACATAACCTCACCACTAACCCTCCTGACTGACATAACCTCACCACTAACCCTACTCACTGACATAACCTCACCACTAACCCTCCTGACTGACATAACCTCACCACTAACCCTCCTGACTGGCATAACCTCACCACTAACCCTCCTGACTGACATAACCTCACCACTAACCCTCCTGACTGACATAACCTCACCACTAACCCTCCTGACTGACATAACCTCACCACTAACCCTCCTGACTGACATAACCTCACCACTAACCCTCCTGACTGACATAACCTCACCACTAACCCTCCTGACTGACATAACCTCACCACTAACCCTCCTGACTGACATAACCTCACCACTAACCCTCCTGACAGACATAACCTCACCACTAACCCTCCTGACTGACATAACCTCACCACTAACCCTCCTGACTGACATAACCTCACCACTAACCCTCCTGACTGACATAACCTCACCACTAACCCTCCTGACTGACATAACCTCACCACTAACCCTACTCACTGACATAACCTCACCACTAACCCTACTCACTGACATAACCTCACCACTAACCCTCCTGACTGACATAACCTCACCACTAACCCTCCTGACTGGCATAACCTCACCACTAACCCTCCTCACTGACATAACCTCACCACTAACTCCTGACTGACATAACCTCACCACTAACCCTCCTGACTGACATAACCTCACCACTAACCCTCCTCACTGACATAACCTCACCACTAACCCTCCTCACTGACATAACCTCACCACTAATCCTCCTGACTGACATAACCTCACCACTAACCCTCCTGACTGACATAACCTCACCACTAACCCTCCTGACTGACATAACCTCACCACTAACCCTCCTGACAGACATAACCTCACCACTAACCCTCCTGACAGACATAACCTCACCACTAACCCTCCTGACTGACATAACCTCACCACTAACCCTCCTGACTGACATAACCTCACCACTAACCCTCCTGACTGACATAACCTCACCACTAACCCTCCTGACAGACATAACCTCACCACTAACCCTCCTGACTGACATAACCTCACCACTAACCCTCCTGACTGACATAACCTCACCACTAACCCTCCTGACAGACATAACCTCACCACTAACCCTCCTGACTGACATAACCTCACCACTAACCCTCCTGACAGACATAACCTCACCACTAACCCTCCTGACTGACATAACCTCACCACTAACCCTCCTGACTGACATAACCTCACCACTAACCCTCCTGACTGACATAACCTCACCACTAACCCTCCTGACTGACATAACCTCACCACTAACCCTCCTGACTGACATAACCTCACCACTAACCCTCCTGACTGACATAACCTCACCACTAACCCTCCTGACTGACATAACCTCACCACTAACCCTCCTGACAGACATAACCTCACCACTAACCCTCCTGACTGACATAACCTCACCACTAACCCTCCTGACTGACATAACCTCACCACTAACCCTCCTGACTGACATAACCTCACCACTAACCCTCCTGACTGACATAACCTCACCACTAACCCTACTCACTGACATAACCTCACCACTAACCCTACTCACTGACATAACCTCACCACTAACCCTCCTGACTGACATAACCTCACCACTAACCCTCCTGACTGACATAACCTCACCACTAACCCTCCTCACTGACATAACCTCACCACTAACTCCTGACTGACATAACCTCACCACTAACCCTCCTGACTGACATAACCTCACCACTAACCCTCCTCACTGACATAACCTCACCACTAACCCTCCTCACTGACATAACCTCACCACTAATCCTCCTGACTGACATAACCTCACCACTAACCCTCCTCACTGACAGACATAACCTCACCACTAACCCTCCTCACTGACATAACCTCACCACTAACCCTCCTCACTGACATAACCTCACCACTAACTCCTGACTGTCAGACATAACCTCACCACTAACCCTCCTCACTGACATAACCTCACCACTAACTCCTGACTGACAGACATAACCTCACCACTAACCCTCCTCAATGACATAACCTCACCACTAGGGTTGCACATTTTGGGGAATATTCAGAGGTGGAAACTTTCTTTGGGAATTAACGGGAATATATGGGAATTAACGGAAATATATGCAAATTAATATTAATACCATTTAAATGTAGATGTTTTTTGCATTGGATATATTTACCATATCATATGGAGACAGAAACATAAACCTTGTATCTGTTGTCTCATTAGAGGAATGTCAGGTCTGTATCTGTTGTCTCATTAGAGGAATGTCATGTCTGCATCTGTTGTCTCATTAGAGGAATGTCAGGTCTGTATCTGTTGTCTCATTAGAGGAATGTCATGTCTGCATCTGTTGTCTCATTAGAGGAATGTCAGGTCTGTATCTGTTGTCTCATTAGAGGAATGTCAGGTCTGTATCTGTTGTCTCATTAGAGGAATGTCAGGTCTGTATCTGTTGTCTCATTAGAGGAATGTCAGGTCTGTATCTGTTGTCTCATTAGAGGAATGTCAGGTCTGTATCTGTTGTCTCATTAGAGGAATGTCATGTCTGCATCTGTTGTCTCATTAGAGGAATGTCAGGTCTGTATCTGTTGTCTCATTAGAGGAATGTCAGGTCTGCATCTGTTGTCTCATTAGAGGAATGTCAGGTCTGTATCTGTTGTCTCATTAGAGTAATGTCATGTCTGTATCTGTTGTCTCATTAGAGGAATGTCAGGTCTGTATCTGTTGTCTCATTAGAGGAATGTCATGTCTGTATCTGTTGTCTCATTAGAGGAATGTCATGTCTGCATCTGTTGTCTCATTAGAGGAATGTCATGTCTGCATCTGTTGTCTCATTAGAGGAATGTCAGATCTGTATCTGTTGTCTCATTAGAGGAATGTCAGGTGTGCATCTGTTGGGGCCCATAGGTAATTGGTAGTGCACTAAGTAGGGGAAGGGGTGCCATTTGAGACGCAGTCCAGGAGGACATCATCTGCAGTAGATTAGAGATGAAAACTGATACATCTAGGACTTCCATCAAGCCCCCAAGCTGGAATGTTTATTTCGGACTGCTTTTGTTGTCAAAATATCTATATACACCTACACGTTAATATTACGTAAGTTTAGACCAAAATAAATTGAAAAATGTATTTCAAGGTAAAGTATTTTTCTGGTTTGATCATTAAAACTTCCAAAATATCAAAATCATCATCTCTATTAAACAGCCCTTTGGTTCTGATGACGGCAGTATTTATCATGTGACCTTTTAAAACCTTTAACAAGGGAATACATGTAGATCTCAGTCTCCCTCCTCTACACCCCAACAGTCTCCCTCCTCTACACCCCAACAGTCTCCCTCCTCTACACCCCAACAGTCTCCCTCCTCTACACCCCAACAGTCTCCCTCCTCTACACCCCAACAGTCTCCCTCTCTCCCTGTCTCAAACACACCTTGTTACTGCATTACTGCTGTGGGGCAACAGGTTTCAAACATCTCACTGACTCCATGGATGAGTCCCAAATGGCACCTTATTCCCTACGGGTTCTGGTCAAAAGTAGTACAATATAAAGGGAATATAGTGCCGTTTGGGACGCAGCCCATCTCTTGGCTGGCTTACATCCTGTTCGGTGCTGAAGCATGTTTGAAACAGTTGCAAGATGAGCTTAAGAGAAACTCGATATCCCTATCCTGTCGGTTTCGTACAAAACAAGTTGGATTAACATCAGCCCATAGTGTCTTTATTCCCTCTAGCATCAGCCCATAGTATCTTTATTCCCTGTAGCATCAGCCCATAGTATCTTTATTCCCTGTAGCATCAGCCCATAGTATCTTTATTCCCTGTAGCATCAGCCCATAGTATCGTTATATAGTAGAAAGGTCATGGAGGGGGGGAATAAACACTACCGTTCAAAAGTTTGGGGTCACTTAGAAATGTCCTTGTTTTCCATGAAAACATAGATGAAATTAGTTGCAAAATGAATAGGAAATATAGTCAAGACTTTGACAAGGTTATAAATAATGACTTTTAATTGAAATAATAGTTGTGTCCTTCAATCTTTGGTTTCGTCAAAGAATCCTCCATTTGCAGCAATTACAGCCTTGCAGACCTTCTAGTTGTCAATTTGTTGAGTTAATCTGAAGAGATTTCACCCCACGCTTCCTGAAGCACAAGTTGGTTTGGCTTGATGGGCACTTCTTACGTAACATACGGTCAAGCTGCTCCCACAACAGCTCAATAGGGTTGAGATCCTGTGACTGTGCTGGCCACTCCATTATAGACAGAACACCAGCTGACTGCTTCTTCCCTAAATAGTTCTTGCATAGTTTGGAGCTGTGCTTTGGGTCATTGTCCTGTTGTAGGAGGAAATTGGCTCCAATTAAGCGCCGTCCACAGGGTATGGCATGGCGTTGCAAAATGGAGTGATAGCCTTCCTTCTTCAAGATCCCTTTCACCCTGTACAAATCTCCCACTTTACCACCAAAGCCCCCCCAGACCATCACATTGCCTCCTCCATCCTTGACAGATGGCGTCAAGCACTCCTCCAGCATCTTTTCATTTGGTCTGCGTCTCACGAATGTTCTTCTTTGTGATCCGAACACCTCAATAAAAATAAAATAATTGCCAAGGGTTTTCTAATGATCAATTAGTCTTTTAAAATGATAAACTTGGATTAGCTAACACAACGTGCCATTGGAACACAGGAGTGATGGTAGCTGATAATGGGCATCTGTACGCCTATGTAGATATTCCATAAAAAATCATATTTTTTTATTATTTTTTTAATTATTTTTTTTAATCATAAAAAATCAGACGTTTCCAGCTCCAATAGTCATTTACAACATTAACAATGTCTACACTGTATTTGATGTTATTTTAATTGACGAAAAAATTGCTTTTCTTTCAAAAACAATAATATTTCCAAGTGACCCCAAACTTTTGAACGGTAGTGTATATACACCAGTCAGTTATATTGTATCCTGGCTTTGGGACCACCAGTCACTACTCTACTCTACTCTACTCTACTCTACTCTACTCTACTCTACTCTACTCTACTCTACTCTACTCTACTCTACTCTACTCTACCCTACTCTACCCTACTCTACATTACTCTACCCTACACTACTATACTCTACTCTACTCTACTCTACCCTACTCTACTCTACTCTACTCTACTATACCCTACCCTACTATACCCTACTCTACTATACTATACCCTACTCTACTCTACTCTACCCTACTCTACTATACCCTACTCTACTCTACTCTACTCTACTATACTCTACTAAACTATACTCTACTATACTATACCCTACTTTACAGTACCATACTATACTCTACTATACTATACCCTACTTTACAGTACCATACTATACTCTACTATACTATACTATACTCTACTATACCCTACTCTACTATACTCTACTATACCCTACTCTACCCTACTCTACTATACTATACTCTACTCTACTCTACTCTACTCTACTATACTCTACTATACTCTACTCTACTATACTATACCCTACTTTACTATACCATACTATACCCTACCCTACTCTACTCTACTCTACTCTACTATACTCTACTATACTCTACTATACTCTACTATACTATACCCTACTCTACTCTACTCTACTATACCCTACTATACTATACCCTACTATACTATACCCTACTCTACTCTACTCTACCCTACTCTGCTATACTCTACTCTACTCTACTATACTCTACTATACTCTACTCTACTATACTCTACTATACTCTACTATACTCTACTCTACTCTACCCTACTCTACTCTACTCTACTCTACTCTACTATACTCTACTCTACTCTACTATACTCTACTATACCCTACTCTACTATACTCTACTATACCCTACTCTACTATACTCTACCCTACTCTACTCTACTCTACTATACTATACCCTACTTGACTATACCATACTCTACTCTACTCTACCCTACTCTACTATACTCTACTATACTCTACCCTACTCTACTATACCCTACTCTACTCTACTCTACTATACTATACCCTACTTGACTATACCCTACTCTACTATACCCCACTATACTATACTATACTATACCCTACTCTACTATACCATACTCTACTATACTATACCCTACTCTACTCTACTATACTCTACTATACCCTACTCTACTCTACTCTACTCTACTATACCCTACTCTACTATACTATACTATACCCTACTTTACTATACCATACTATACCCTACTCTACTATACCCTACTACACTATACTATACTCTACTATACTATACTCTACTATACTCTACCCTACTATACTGTACTCTACTCTACCCTACTCTACTATACCTTACTCTACTATACCATACTCTACTCTACTATACCCTACTCTACTATACCCTACTCTACTCTACTCTACTATACTATACTATACTCTACTATACTCTACTATACTCTACTATACTCTACTCTACTATACTATACTATACTCTACTATACTATACCCTACTATACTATACTCTACTCTACTATACTATACCCTACTATACCATACTATACCATACTCTACTCTACTATACTATACCCTACTCTACTATACTCTACTATACCCTACTCTACTATACTCTACCCTACTCTACTATACCCTACTCTACTCTACTATACTATACCCTACTTTACTATACCATACTATACCCTACTCTACTCTACTCTACTCTACTATACCCTACTACACTATACTATACTCTACTATACTCTACCCTACTATACTGTACTATACTCTACCCTACTCTACTATACTCTACCCTACTATACTGTACTATACTCTACCCTACTCTTCTATACCCTACTCTACTATACCATACTCTACTCTACTATACCCTACTCTACTATACTCTACTATACTCTACTATACTCTACTATACTCTACTATACTATACTCTACTATACCCCACTATACTATACTATACTATACCCTACTCTACTATACCCTACTCTACTATACCATACTCTACTCTACTATACCCTACTCTACCCTACTCTACTATACTCTACTATACTATACTATACTCTACTATACTCTACTATACCCTACTATACTATACTATACTCTACTATACTCCACTATACTATACTATACTATACCATACTCTACTCTACTCTACTCTACTATACCCTACTCTACTATACTCTACTCTACCCTACTCTACTATACCCTACTCTACTATACTATACTATACTATACCCTACTTTACTATACCATACTATACCCTACTCTACTCTACTCTACTATACTATACTCTACTATACTCTACTATACTATACCCTACTCTACTCTACTCTACCCTACTCTGCTATACTCTACTCTACTCTACTATACTCTACTATACTCTACTATACTCTACTCTACTATACTCTACTATACTCTACTCTACTATACCCTACTCTACTCTACTCTACTCTACTCTACTCTACTCTACTCTACTATACTCTACTATACCCTACTCTACTATACTCTACTATACCCTACTCTACTATACTCTACCCTACTCTACTCTACTCTACTATACTATACCCTACTTGACTATACCATACTCTACTCTACTATACCCTACTCTACTCTACTATACTCTACTATACTCTACCCTACTCTACTATACCCTACTCTACTCTACTATACTATACCCTACTTGACTATACCCTACTCTACTATACCCCACTATACTATACTATACTATACCCTACTCTACTATACCATACTCTACTCTACTATACTATACCCTACTCTACTCTACTATACTCTACTATACCCTACTCTACTATACTCTACTCTACTATACCCTACTCTACTATACTATACCCTACTTTACTATACCATACTATACCCTACTCTACTATACCCTACTACACTATACTATACTCTACTATACTCTACTATACTCTACCCTACTATACTGTACTCTACTCTACCCTACTCTACTATACCTTACTCTACTATACCATACTCTACTCTACTATACCCTACTCTACTATACCCTACTCTACTATACTCTACTATACTCTACTATACTCTACTATACTCTACTATACTCTACTCTACTATACTATACTATACTATACCCTACTATACTATACTCTACTCTACTATACTATACCCTACTATACCATACTATACCATACTCTACTCTACTATACTATACCCTACTCTACTATACTCTACTATACCCTACTCTACTATACTCTACCATACCCTACTCTACTCTACTATACTATACCCTACTTTACTATACCATACTATACCCTACTCTACTCTACTCTACTATACCCTACTACACTATACTATACTCTACTATACTCTACCCTACTATACTGTACTATACTCTACCCTACTCTACTATACTCTACCCTACTATACTGTACTATACTCTACCCTACTCTTCTATACCCTACTCTACTATACCATACTCTACTCTACTATACCCTACTCTACTATACTCTACTATACTCTACTATACTCTACTATACTATACTCTACTATACCCCACTATACTATACTATACTATACCCTACTCTACTATACCCTACTCTACTATACCATACTCTACTCTACTATACCCTACTCTACCCTACTCTACTATACTCTACTATACTATACTATACTATACTCTACTATACCCTACTATACTATACTATACTCTACTATACTCCACTATACTATACTATACTATACCCTACTCTACTATACCATACTCTACTCTACTCTACTATACTATACCCTACTCTACTATACTCTACTCTACCCTACTCTACTATACCCTACTCTACTATACTATACTATACCCTACTTTACTATACCATACTATACCCTACTCTACTCTACTCTACTTTACTCTACTCTACTCTACTATACCCTACTATACTATACTCTACTATACTATACTATACTCTACCCTACTATACTGTACTATACTCTACCCTACTCTACTATACTATACCCTACTCTACTATACCATACTCTACTATACCCTACTCTACTCTACTCTACTCTACTCTACTATACCCTACTATACTATACTCTACCCTACTCTACTATACTCTACTCTACTCCACTATACTATACACTTCTCTTCTTTACTCAACTCCACTATACTCTTCACAACTATACTCCACACTACTCTACACTACACTATTATACTCTACTCTACTCTACTATACTCTACTATACCCTACTCTACTCTACTCTACACTATTATACTCTTCACTACTCTACTCTATTCTACTCTATGATGGTATGCACATCTATCAGTGTGTCTTTAAAATCATCACCCCTTTTAGATCAATAGCTTCCTAACCTACCACTATACTCTACGCTACTATGTTCTACTCTACTCCACTATACTATACTATACTACCTCTATCTGTATGCATTCCTGCTGCAGGGCAGAGCAGGTAGAAAAACAGAACAATATGTCAAGCAGATAGTACCTACTTCTGAACACTACCCAGACCACATGTCATTCAGATAGTACCTACTTCTGAACACTACCCAGACCACATGTCATTCAGATAGTACCTACTTCTGAACACTACCCAGACCACATGCCAAGCAGACTGCGGAGCAGACATCTTTTCCTCTCAGACAGGAGGAATGCTTCTCATCAAAGGACTGCGGACAAACATCTTTCCCTGTCAGACAGGAGGAATGCTTCTCATCAAAGGACTGCGGAGCAGACATCTTTCCCTGTCAGACAGGAGGAATGGTTTGAGTGTGGGCCAGGTATCACACAGACCCAGACTGAAGATGTGTTTCATAGCCTCTCTTTAAAAGAAAATGTAACAAAAAAAGGGATTCAAACCGGCGTAATGTTTTCAGTGTTTCACATGAGAGGCCTATAACAGGATGCATTATGGGATGGATAGGATAGATCCTATATGATTATCATTGTATGGTATGGACGTTACTGACCGACAACCGATCAAGACCAATCCCATATGTCAACATCACCTCTACTCATGGATCACCTCTCAGTCTCTACTCATGGATCACCTCTCAGTCTCTACTCATGGATCACCTCTCAGTCTCTACTCATGGATCACCTCTCAGTCTCTACTCATGGATCACCTCTCAGTCTCTACTCATGGATCACCTCTGAGTCTCTACTCATGGATCACCTCTCAGTCTCTACTCATGGATCACCTCTCAGTCTCTACTCATGGATCACCTCTCAGTCTCTACTCATGGATCACCTTTCAGTCTCTACTAATGGATCACCTCTCAGTCTCTACTCATGGATCACATCTCGGTCTCTACTCATGGATCACCTCTGTCTCTACTCATGGATCACCTCTCAGTCTCTACTCATGGATCACCTCTCAGTCTCTACTCATGGATCACCTCTCAGTCTCTACTCATGGATCACCTCTCAGTCTCTCTCTCTCTCTCTCTCTCTCTCATGCCGTGAGGGAGTGTGTGTCTGTATGTGTGTGTGTGTGTGTGTGTGTGTGTGTGTGTGTGTGTGTGTGTGTGTGTGTGTGTGTGTGTGTGTGTGTGTGTGTGTGTGTGTGTGTGTGTGTGTGTGTGTGTGTGTGTGTGTGTATGTGTGTGTGTGTGTGTGTGTGTGTCTGTATGTATGTGTGTGTGTGTGTATGTGTGTGTATATGTGTGTGTGTGTGTGTGTGTGTATATGTGTGTGTGTGTGTGTGTGTGTATATGTGTGTGTGTGTGTGTGTCTGTGTCTGTGTCTGTGTCTGTGTGTATGTGTATGTGTATGTGTATGTGTATGTGTGTGTGTGTCTGTATGTGTGTGTGTGTGTGTGTGTGTGTGTCTGTGTGTGTGTGTGTGTGTGTGTGTGTGTGTGTCTGTATGTGTGTGTGTGCTTTTTGTGTGTGTGTGTGTGTGTGTGTGTGTGTGTGTGTCTGTATGTGTGTGTGTGCTTTTTGTGTGAATGGCGTTTTCAAGGCATAGGAATCCTATGCCTTTAATTTTGTGCTCAACTGTTGCCATGCTGTCTGACCATGTTGTGTTTGTGCTCTGAGACATTGCGCCATAGGAATCTACAACCGTCTCAGGACGAGCTGCTTGTGTATTAACCAGGCTGCTGGATACATCATTTATTTTTTGTTATAGAAGATTGCAATCTGTAAAATATTAAACGTCCCAAACAACGTCAGAAAAGATTAGCACCTCACACACCTCATAAAAATCTCCTTGCATCTTCAGGAAGTCTCTGGACACATGCAGTGATTTGATCTCCTTGCATCTTCAGGAAGTCTCTGGACACATGCAGTGATTTGATCTCCTTGCATCTTCAGAAAGTCTCTGGACACATGCAGATTTGATCTCCTTACATCTTCAGAAAGTCTCTGGACAAATGCAGTGATTTGATCTCCTTGCATCTTCAGAAAGTCTCTGGACACATGCAGTGATTTGATCTCCTTGCATCTTCAGATGTGAAGCAGGACCTGTGTCTGAATATCCAGTTATATACAACCAATGACCAACCAGAACAAAGGCAGTCTTCTCATGCTTTGTTGATTTCAAAAACCAAATCATGAGAAAACAAAAAGAGAATTACTTGACACATTGGAAAGAATTAACAAAAAAACAGAGCAAACTAGAATGCTATTTGGCCCTAAACAGAGAGAACACAGTGGCAGAATACCTGACTACTGTGACTGACCCAAACTTAAGGGAATATTAGAGCATAGCATTGCTATAGAGAAAGACCGCCATAGGCAGACCTGGCTGAGAAGACAGGCTATGTGTACACTGCCCACAAAATGAGGTGGAAACTGAGCTGCACGTCCTAACTTCCTGCCAACTGTATGACCATATTAGAGATACATACTTCCCTCAGATTACACAGATCCACAAAGAATTTGAAAAAAAAATCAAATTTTGATAAACTCACATATCTATGAAATACCACAGTGTTCCATCACAGCAGCAAGATTTGTGACCTGTTGTCACAAGAAAAGGGCAACCAGTGAAGAACAAACACCATTGTAAATACAACCTATATTTATGTTTATTTATTTTCCCTTTTATACTTTAACCATTTGCACATCGTTACAACACTGTATATATATATAATATTACATTTGAAATGTCTTTATTCTTTTGGAACATTTAAAAAAATATATATACAGTTGAAGTGAGAAGTTTACATACACCTACATTTACTCCGTTTTTCACAATTCCTGACATTTAATCCTAGTAAAAATTCCCTGTTTTAGGTCAGTTAGGATCACCACTTTATTTTAAGAATGTGAAATGTCAAAATAATAATAGAGAGAATGATTTATTTATTTATGGCCACTCCAATACCTTGACTGTGTTGTCCTTAAGCCATTTTGCCACAACTTTGGAAGTATGCTTGGGTTCATTGTCCATTTGGAAGACCCATTTGCAACCAAGCTTTAACTTCCTGACTGATGTCTTGAGATGTTGCTTCACTATATTAACATAATTTTCCTTCCTCATGATGCCATCTATTTTGTGAAGTGCACCAGTCCCTCCTGCAGCAAAGCAGCCCCACAACATGATGCTGCCACCCCCGTGCTTCACGGTTGGGATGGTGTTCTTCGCCTTGCAAGCCCTTGCCTTTTTCCTCCAAACACAACAATGGTCATTATGGCCAAACAGTTATATAGTTATTTTTTATCAGACAAGAGGACATTTCTCCAAAAAGTAAGATCTTTGTCCCCATGTGCAGTTGCAAACTGTAGTCTGGCTTTTTTATGGTGGTTTTGGAGCACTGGCTTCTTCCTTGCTGAGCGGCCTTTCAGGTTATGTCGATATAGGACTCGTTTTCCTCCAGCATCTTCACAAGGTCCTTTGCTGTTGTTCTGCGATTGATTTGCACTTTTCGCACCAAAATACATTCTTCTCTAGGAAACAGAACACGTCTCCTTCCTGAGCAGTATGACGGCTGCGCGGTCCCATGGTGTTTATACTTGTGCACTGTTGTTTGTACAGATGAACGTGGTACCTTCAGGCATTTGGAAATTGCTCCCAGGGATGAACCAGACTTGTGGAGGTCTACAATTATTTTTCCTGAGTTCTTGGCTGATTTCTTTTGATTTTCCCATGATGTCGAGGAAAGAGGCACTGAGTTTGAAGGTAGGCCTTGAAATACATCCACAGGTACACCTCCAATTGACTCAAATTATGTAAATTAGCCTATCAGAAGCTTCTAAAGCCATGACATCATTTTCTGTAATTTTCCACGCTGTTTAAAGGCACAGTCAACTTAGAGAGAGAGAGAGAGAGAGAGAGAGAGAGAGAGAGAGAGAGAGAGAGAGAGAGAGAGAGAGAGAGAGAGAGAGAGAGAGAGAGAGAGAGAGAGAGAGAGAGAGAGAGAGAGAGAGAGAGAGAGAGAGAGAGAGCCCGCACTGACTCTAGGCCATAGGGCCTGGGTCTTGAGTTGATTAGTAAAGATGATTTGATTCCTCAGTAATGGCTTTGACTCTTCCAGGACTCTCTCTGCTGAGACGTAATTAGGGTAATGTTTGTCAGATCACAGTTGTCTACACGAACGCAGGAAGTACCAGAAACATGGCTCTTATGTTGGAGCGCTGCGGGTTAAGAGGATAAATATTTATCTTAAGCATCGGAAATGATACAAAATGAGCTAAGCATGCTGGTCCACAGTAAATGAAGGTTTGATGTCAGGGTCTAATAGAGCCTGTTCTCATAGACCCTGAACCCTCTTGATGGCCTTGAGGAAGGCACTTAACCCTAATTGCTCCTGTAAGTAGCTAAATTAATTAAATGCATATACCAAATGATTTCATTGTTATATAAGGAAGTGCATACACACACTAAGACAGTTCTGCTTCCAGTTCAATCAGTCTAACCAACTGTCTCTGATACTAAGCCCAGAGAATGCAGTCACACACTAGCACACACGCTCGGATGCACAAACACACACATCCAAAGCCCATAGCCCCAAATAACACACACACATGCATGCTCACACTTCATAGAAATGCAGAAAACCGATCCTGGTCATCAACTAACACCAGTGAGCTAGGCAGAGAGGGAAGGGACCGCCTGTTACATTAGAGGTTGACGTCATGTTTCCACCATTTCACCCCAAATTATAGATCTCTCTCTCTCTCTCTGTTACCAGTTAAGAATAGATCCAGTATTACAACCAGGGCTGTGTCCCAAATGGCACCCTAGCCTCTATATAATACTTTTGACAAGACCCAATAGGGCTCTGTTCAACGGTAGGGCATGATGTAGGGAATAGGACGTCATTTGTGACGTATCCCAGGACTGGCTGACTGCATGAAGATCTTACAAAAAGGACTGAAGGATATCACATAAAGACAACTGGATTATTATTCAATTATTGCATGAGTGTGGTCATCCGTGTGTTAGAGTGTGGTCATCCGTGTGTTAGAGTGTGGTCATCCGTGTGTTAGAGTGTGGTCATCCGTGTGTTAGAGTGTGGTCATCCGTGTGTTAGAGTGTGGTCATCCGTGTGTTAGAGTGTGGTCATCCGTGTGTTAGAGTGTCTGTCTGTAAATAAAAATAACTTCTATAGATTTAGATGAGATGAGATGAGTGTATCCTTGAACCCGGACAATCTACATTAGAAGTGAATACTGGTCAGTAGGACTAGGGAATCTAAATCTGTGAGCAGGTCACCATCTAGTGTTAGAGAGGTATAGAGATCTAAATCTGTGAGCAGGTCACCATCTACAGTAGTGTTAGTGAGCTAAGTGGTACTATCTCCCTATATACTAGGTGGTACTATCTCCCTATAAACTAGGTGGTACTATCTCCCTATATACTAGGTGGTAGTATCTCCCTATAAACTAGGTGGCAGTATCTCCCTATATACTAGGTGGTAGTATCTCCCTATAAACTAGGTGGCAGTATCTCCCTATAAACTAGGTGGTAGTATCTCCCTATATACTAGGTGGTAGTATCTCCCTATAAACTAGGTGGTACTATCTCCCTATAAACTAGGTGGTACTATCTCCCTATATACTAGGTGGTACTATCTCCCTATATACTAGGTGGTAGTATCTCCCTATAAACTAGGTGGTACTATCTCCCTATATACTAGGTGGTAGTATCTCCCTATATACTAGGTGGTACTATCTCCCTATAAACTAGGTGGTAGTATCTCCCTATATACTAGGTGGTAGTATCTCCCTATAAACTAGGTGGTAGTATCTCCCTATAAACTAGGTGGTAGTATCTCCCTATATACTAGGTGGTAGTATCTCCCTATATACTAGGTGGTACTATCTCCCTATAAACTAGGTGGTAGTATCTCCCTATATACTAGGTGGTAGTATCTCCCTATAAACTAGGTGGTAGTATCTCCCTATATACTAGGTGGTAGTATCTCCCTATATACTAGGTGGTACTATCTCCCTATAAACTAGGTGGTACTATCTCCCTATATACTAGGTGGTAGTATCTCCCTATATACTAGGTGGTACTATCTCCCTATATACTAGGTGGTACTATCTCCCTATATACTAGGTGGTAGTATCTCCCTATAAACTAGGTGGTAGTATCTCCCTATATACTAGGTGGTAGTATCTCCCTATATACTAGGTGGTAGTATCTCCCTATAAACTAGGTGGTAGTATCTCCCTATAAACTAGGTGGTAGTATCTCCCTATATACTAGGTGGTAGTATCTCCCTATATACTAGGTGATACTATCTCCCTATATACTAGGTGGTACTATCTCCCTATATACTAGGTGGTAGTATCTCCCTATAAACTAGGTGGTAGTATCTCCCTATATACTAATACTAGGTGGTAGTATCTCCCTACATACTAGGTGGTAGTATCTCCCTATAAACTAGGTGGTAGTATCTCCCTATATACTAGGTGGTAGTATCTCCCTATATACTAGGTAGTACTATCTCCCTATATACTAGGTGGTAGTATCTCCCTATAAACTAGGTGGTACTATCTCCCTATATACTAGGTGGTACTATCTCCCTATAAACTAGGTGGTAGTATCTCCCTATAAACTAGGTGGTAGTATCTCCCTATATACTAGGTGGTAGTATCTCCCTATATACTAGGTGGTAGTATCTCCCTATATACTAGGTGGTAGTATCTCCCTATAAACTAGGTGGTACTATCTCCCTATATACTAGGTGGTACTATCTCCCTATAAACTAGGTGGTAGTATCTCCCTATAAACTAGGTGGTAGTATCTCCCTATATACTAGGTGGTAGTATCTCCCTATATACTAGGTGGTAGTATCTCCCTATATACTAGGTGGTAGTATCTCCCTATATACTAGGTGGTAGTATCTCCCTATAAACTAGGTGGTAGTATCTCCCTATAAACTAGGTGGTAGTATCTCCCTATATACTAGGTGGTAGTATCTCCCTATAAACTAGGTGGTAGTATCTCCCTATAAACTAGGTGGTAGTATCTCCCTATATACTAGGTGGTACTATCTCCCTATAAACTAGGTGGTAGTATCTCCCTATAAACTAGGTGGTAGTATCTCCCTATAAACTAGGTGGTAGTATCTCCCTATAAACTAGGTGGTAGTATCTCCCTATATACTAGGTGGTAGTATCTCCCTATAAACTAGGTGGTAGTATCTCCCTATAAACTAGGTGGTAGTATCTCCCTATATACTAGGTGGTAGTATCTCCCTATAAACTAGGTGGTAGTATCTCCCTATAAACTAGGTGGTAGTATCTCCCTATATACTAGGTGGTAGTATCTCCCTATAAACTAGGTGGTAGTATCTCCCTATAAACTAGGTGGAATCTTATCCAATCCTTCCTCTCAGATCTACAGAAGAACATAGAGGGTTGAGGCTAATATAAGTGTTGATTTGGGGTTAGGCGCTGGATTGCATCCTTCCTTACTTCCTGGATGTGGACTGACATTAGCCGACCACTGATCTGTAGATGATTGATTAAATTAGGATAAGACTTCCACCCTGATGCTTTCAACAATCCAACCATGTCACATCACTGATTGGTTACTTCACGGGTGAACAGGTATCTATTTATCACCTCTAAAATATTCTATACTGAACAATAATATAAATACAACATGCAACGATTTTACTGAGTTACAGTTTATATAAGGAAATCAGTCAATTGAAATAAATTCTTAAACCCTAATCTATAGATTTCACATGACTGGGCAGGCCCACCCTCTGGGGAGCCAGGCCCAGCCAATCAGAATACGTTTTTCCCCACAAAAGGGCTTTATGACAGAAAGAAATACTCAGTTTCATCAGCTATCCGGGTGGCTGGTCTCAGAAGATCCCGCAGGTGAAGAAGCCAGATGTGGAGGTCCTGGGCTGGTGTGGTTACACGTGGTCTGCGTTTGTGAGGCCGGTTAGACGTACTGCTAAATGTATCTAAAACAACGTTGAAGGCGGCTTACGGTAGAGAAATTAACATTCAATTCACTAGCAACAGCTCTGGTGGACATTCCTGCAGTCAGCATGCCAATTGCACGCTCCCTCAAAACTTAAGATTGTGGCATTGTGTTGTGAAACAAAACATTTTAGAGTGGTCTTTTATTGTCCCCAGCACAAGGTGCACCTGTGTAACGATCATGCTGTTTAATCAGCTTCTTGATAAGCCACACCTGTCAGGTGGATGGATTATCTTGCTCACTAACAGGGATGTAAACCATTTTTATGCACAAAATTTGAGAGATGTTTTTGTGAGCATGGAATGTGTTACTGTCTCTGTTCCTGAATTACTCTGAATTGTGCTCCAGTGCATTATCCAGTGCATTATCCAGTGCATTATCCAGTGCATTATACAGTGCATTATCCAGTGCAAAAATATCAACTCATCAAATGTGGGTTTATTTTCAAAGTGTAAGAGAATGTTTTATATGCATATATCATAATTGTGTGTTCTAAATATTTTAATTGTGCAACTAGTCAAGTGTCAGTCCTTCCCAGAACCCAATCCCTATTGGTCTGTTATAGTAAAGTGTCAGTCCTTCCCAGAACCCAATCCATATTGGTCTGTTATAGTAAAGTGTCAGTCCTTCCCAGAACCCAATCCCTATTGGTCTGTTATAGTAAAGTGTCAGTCCTTCCCAGAACCCAATCCCTATTGGTCTGTTATAGTAAAGTGTCAGTCCTTCCCAGAACCCAATCCCTATTGGTCTGTTATAGTAAAGTGTCAGTCCTTCCCAGAACCCAATCCCTATTGGTCTGTTATAGTAAAGTGTCAGTCCTTCCCAGAACCCAATCCCTATTGGTCTGTTATAGTAAAGTGTCAGTCCTTCCCAGAACCCAATCCCTATTGGTCTGTTATAGTAAAGTGTCAGTCCTTCCCAGAACCAAATCCCTATTCTTCGCCCCATTCCCGAGTGTGAATTATTTTACTCCCCGACAACGATTTAAAAGCATTGGATTGGTGAGGAAAATATCATCCAATACACAGCATTTAAAATCCTTGAGGGGGCGTGGCTGTGAACGACTACGTGCTTCCATGAGAAGAGAGAGAGAGGAGAGAGGGAGGGAGCGAGAGGGAGGGGAGGAAAGAGAGCGAGAGGGAGGGAGAGGGGAGGAGAGAGCAAGAGGGAGGGGAGGAGAGAGAGGGAGTGAGAATTGGGCTGTGGATGTCACGAAACCCTCTCTCTCAGGCTCTGCACACATGGTTCTGGTTTGGGATAAATAAATACTGTAGTCTGTGTGTACATCCCAAGTGGCACCTTATTCAGGATACAACCTGAACTAATATTATCTACATTTACTAGAACGGAGTTCACAAGAGAACAATCCCGTAACGGCTATAGAATGTATGTGAAGCATGAAGTACTGTATTGACATACATAAATACACAGTACCTACGGTGTCACAGAGTTCTGTTTCTGACCGTTACCAATAGTCAGTAACACCTTCGTGAAAATACACTTACAAAGAAATCAGACCATGACAATACAAAAAAATATCAACTCATCAAATGTGGGTTTATTTTCAAAGTGTAAGAGAATGTTTTATATGCATATATCATAATTGTGTGTTCTAAATATTTTAATTGTGCAACTAGTCAAGCTACATTATATACAGACATGGTATATCTCCCTCTCTCTGAGGGTAGCTTGATGATAGGCTAGTGATGCAGACATGGTAAATCTCTCTCTGATGGTAGCTTGATGATAGGCTAGTGATGCAGACATGGTAAATCTCTCTCTGATGGTAGCTTGATGATAGGCTAGTGATGCAGACATGGTAAATCTCTCTCTGATGGTAGCTTGATGATAGGCTAGTGATGCAGACATGGTAAATCTCTCTCTGATGGTAGCTTGATGATAGGCTAGTGATGCAGACATGGTAAATCTCTCTCTGATGGTAGCTTGATGATAGGCTAGTGATACAGACATGGTAAATCTCTCTCCCTCTGATGGTAGCTTGATGATAGGCTAGTGATACAGACATGGTAAATCTCTCTCCCTCTGATGGTAGCTTGATGATAGGCTAGTGATACTGTATAACAGTAAATCTGGTCGGACTCGTGTTGCTTGGGCTGAACCAACAATGAACAGCCCCCTTCAGACTGCTTGTTAAAGGTTAGGGGTCAAATCTATTCCAATTTCGGAAGCAAACTGAAAATTCCAATTATAAATTAAAATTCCCAATTTTCCACCATTGTTTTTGGAAAATTTGACATGGAATGTTGGTTTATTTCCAGAACCGACATGGAATTAACCCCTTACCCGGCTGTCTATCAAAGGCCCAAGACTTTGGTATAACCTGTATCAAATGCAGAATGGTGACTCTGATAAGCTCTTACAGTGTAATATCAATTAATCAGTACAACTAAACATCCATTTAAGAATATAAGGAACGCAACCAATGTTACGGCTGAGAATTATCATCTTTTTTTTTGTTGTCTTAAAATACAATAAGGTTAAACAAAAACACTTAAATGTTACAGATATTCCATAAAGTAAAATAAAGTTATAATAATAAGAATAATAGGAAACCCCGGTCTGTCTAAATAGCAACAATGTTTTCTTATGTGAAAAATATACATCTACTGGTAGTCATAGTAGCAGTAGTCAACTAAACATGTTTACATGGGGAACAAAGCATACGTAGTTCAACAAAATACAATTCAACAGGATCATATTACTAATGTCCATCGTGTCATTATATTCAACAGGATCATATTACTAATGTCCATCGTGTCATTATATTCAACAGGATCATATTACTAATGTCCATCGTGTCATTATATTCAACAGGATCATATTACTAATGTCCATCGTGTCATTATATTCAACAGGATCATATTACTAATGTCCATCGTGTCATTATATTCAACAGGATCATATGAATGGACACGTTATGATCCCTCTCTTCATTGTCTATGTGATATTAGACTTCAGTACATATCACAGGGCCTGTATTCATGTGTGTGTTTATGGATGTTTGTGTGTGCACATGGGTATGCATGAGTGTCTCTGTGCGTGTGTGAGAGCCTGTCACTATGTATGCATGGTGTGTGAGAGAGAGAGAGAGAGAGAGACAGTCAGTCCCTCCTTACGAGTGCGGCCCAGCCTCTAGCTTCCAGTCCCTCTGGCTCTGCGTGTCGGTGTCTCCCTGGATGCTGCTCGGTGTGGCGGCGGCAGGGGACAGCGTTCTGCGCTGGCTGTGCATCGTGTTCCAGTGGCGCTTCAGGTCCGACGCTTTGATGAACGCCTTGTCACAGGATCCGCAGTTGAAGGGCCTCTCCCCTCGGTGCTGCCGCTCATGGTCCCGCAGGTGGGACTTGTGCTTGAAGGCCTTTTCACACATCTGGCATCCGAAGGGTCTCTCGTTGCTGTGGACCCTCTCATGTCGCTTTAAGTCGGGCCCTCGTATGAAGGCCTTGCCACAGACCAGGCAGCGGTGCGGCTTGAAGCCTGTGTGGATCTTCAGGTGCTCTTTGAGGTGGGCCTGGGTGGTGAAGGTTTTGGGGCACACCTCACAAGCGAATGGACGGTGGGCCAGGTGGGATTTATCTTTCTTGGGGCCGTCTCCGCCTGGTTTCATTCCCGGGTGGATGCCGTCAGAGCGATGGCCGTACAGCAGGTAGTCAAGCTTCATATCGCTGGAGGAGGAGGAGGAGGATGTCCAGCCGTGGGCGCTGTGGGGATCTTTAGACATGTTACCTCCGAAGTGAGGAGGGACCCCGTGAGGGCCTCCAGAGCCCATGGCCTCCATCCCTCCATCGTAGAAGCTGTTCTTCCTCACCTCTTCCATTGCCAGCTCTTTGAGGATTGCATCCTGGGCCCTCATACCGTCCCCTGGCGCCTGGTTCTCACGACTCAGCTTCATATTGGGCTCTCGCTTCTGTGAACACAGGTTGTCGAGGAAGGCGATCCCCAGGACCTGGCCGGATGACATCATGAGGTTGATGTCCTTTTTGCGGACAGCGAGCCTGGCAGTGTACATGTAGTTGAGGACCTCCTCGAAGATGTCGGAACGGATGAAGTCAAGCTCCACGATGGAATTGTCCACATCGTTTTGTTTTTTAAACAGCTTCTTAAAGTAGATGCTGCAGGCGGCCAGGACACAGCGGTGAGCTCTGAACTCAACGTTTTCCACCACAACCACAACGTCACAGTGGTCCCCTTCCATTCTCTGCTGGTTCAACATCTTCATGAAACTTGTCTTGTGGTCGTAGTCAATGTATTTCAGGAATTCACCCATGATTGCGGGTTTATTTAGGGGTATTTACCTATAGAAAAAATGTCAGTGTCCAAGGGTAACTGAAAAAGTGGCCGATGGTTTTGGTAAATATAAAAAGGTTTTGAGTGTTAACTCAATTGCCGTGTCGAATATCAATATTGCGAATTAATGTAGCTTAGTTAGTACACGGCATCCAGGTCGGTCTCTGTCAAACCATTTTAATAATTGTGTTGGGTGGTCTGTGTTACATGTTTTAATCCTCAGCTGACCGACGACAATAACAACACAATGCTGTAACAATACCAAATCAGTCAAGCAGAAATCTGATGGGGAAAAACATCAACTGTCGACAAATGCAGGTATCCACAATCAAATTAAATCCCAACGCATGGATACTATTACGTTTTGTATCCAGAGGTGAAAATAAACGGTCTTTCTGCGAGTAAAGGGTTATAAAAACGCCCTTACGTACCAGTTATTTCTGCTACTACCGCTAACCTTACGTTTCACATTTCAGTGCGCTCAGCCATTTTGCCCAGCAAGCCTCCATTATAAGGTTCTCCGGGTTCATCCACATCAGAACAACAAACTGAACACTTTAGTCACACTGGTCAACGGCTCGATGAAATGTGTAAATATAACATTGGTCCCCTTCGAGAAGAACAATTAGTCGAGAAAAAATAGCTATACCCGAAGCACGAATCCGGTGTGGTGTTGTCACGCAAGGCTGCAGACGACGACGACGCAACCATGGTCTTTCTTCCTCTTCCTCCTCTTGTTGTGGCCGTCGACTCTCAGAGGAAGGGACGCTAGTGTTTCTGCCCTCTGTTGGACTGGAGGCGAATTACAGGCAGGTTCTCTACTGTACTCTAGCAATGGATGTAAATATGACCGTCATAAATCAATCCAAATTAGTTACCCACCCCCCGCCCCCCCCATAATAATAATGGTGCCTTCTGGTAAACTTGATACTATGTGGCATGGGTCCTGAACTGCTCCCCATCTACATGACTCAGTTCCCCCCATCTACATGACTCAGTTCCCCCCATCTACATGACTCAGTTCCCCCCCATCTACATGACTCAGTTCCCCCCATCTACATGACTCAGTTCCCCCCATCTACATGACTCAGTTCCCCCCCATCTACATGACTCAGTTCCCCCATCTACATGACTCAGTTCCCCCCATCTACATGACTCAGTTCCCCCCCCCCATCTACATGACTCAGTTCCCCCCATCTACATGACTCAGTTCCCCCCATCTACATGACTCAGTTCCCCCCATCTACATGACTCAGTTCCCCCCATCTACATGACTCAGTTCCTCCCATCTACATGACTCAGTTCCCCCCATCTACATGACTCAGTTCCCCCCATCTACATGACTCAGTTCCTCCCATCTACATGACTCAGTTCCCCCCATCTACATGACTCAGTTCCCCCCATCTACATGACTCAGTTCCCCCCATCTACATGACTCAGTTCCCCCCATCTACATGACTCAGTTCCCCCCATCTACATGACTCAGTTCCCCCCATCTACATGACTCAGTTCCTCCCATCTACATGACTCAGTTTACCCCCCATCTACATGACTCAGTTTACCCCCCATCTACATGACTCAGTTCCTCCCATCTACATGACTCAGTTTACCCCCCATCTACATGACTCAGTTCCCCCCATCTACATTACTCAGTTCCCCCCATCTACATGACTCAGTTCCCCCCATCTACATGACTCAGTTCCCCCCATCTACATTTTTTTTTATTTTCTTTATTTCACCTTTATTTACGCAGGTAGGTCAGTTGAGAACAAGTTCTCATTTGCAACTGCGACCTGGCCAAGACAAAGCAAAGCAGTGCGACAAATAACAACACAGAGTTACACATTAAACAAACAGTCAAAAACACAATAGAAAAACTATATACAGAGTGCAAAATGTAGTGCAAAAATGCAGTAAGGTTAGGAGGTAGGACAATAAATAGACTATAGTGGTGAAATAAATTACAGAATTATCATCATTAACACAGGAATGAAGGATGTGCAAATTATGATGTGCAAATAGAGATACTGGAGTGCAAGATTAGTGAAAATAAACAAAAATAAATATGGGGATGAGGTAGTAGTGTGGGCTATTTACAGAAGGGCTATATACAGGTGCAGTGATCGATAAGCAGCTTTGACAACTGATGCTTAAAGTTATTGAGGGAGATAGGAACCTCTAGCTTCAATAATTTTTGCAATTCGTTCCAGTCATTGGCAGCAGCGAACTGGAAGGAATGGCGACCAAAGGAGGTGTTGGCTTTGGGGGTGACCAGTGAGATATACCTGCTGGAGCGCATGCTACGGGTGGGTGTTGCTATAGTGATCAGTGAGCTGAGATAGGGCGGGGATTTACCTAATAAAGACTTATAGATGACCTGGAACCAGTGGGTTTGGCGACGAATATATAATGAAGGCCAGCCAACGAGAGCATACAGGTCGCAGTGGTGGGTAGTGTATGGGGCTTTGGTGACAAAACGGATGGCACTGTGATAGACTACATCCAATTTGCTAAGTAGAGTGTTGGAGGCTAGTTTGTAAATGACATCGCCGAAATCAAGGATCGGTAGGATAGTCAGTTTTACAAGGGCATGTTTGGCAGCATGAGTGAAGGAGGCTTTGTTGCGAAATAGGAAGCCAATTCTGGATTTAATTTTGGATTGGAGATGGTTGATGTGAGTCTGGAAGTTGAGTTTATAGTCTAACCAGATGCCTAGGTATTTGTAGGTGTCCACGTATTCTAATTCGGATCCATCGAGAGTAGTGATGATAGTCCGGTGGGCGGGTGCTGGCAGCGTTCGATAGAAAAGCATGCACTTAGTTTTACTAGCGTTTAAGAGCAGTTGGAGGCCACGGAAGGAGTGTTGTATGGCATTGAAGCTTGATTGAAGGTTAGTAAACACAGTATCCAAAGAGGGGCCAGATGTATACAGAATGGTGTCGTCTGCGTAGAGATGGATCAGAGAGTCACCAGCAGCGAGAGCGACATCGTTGATGTATATAGAGAAAAGGGTTGGCCCAAGAATTGAACCCTGTGGCACCCCCATAGAGACTGCCAGAGGATCGGACAATAGGCCCTCCGATTTGACACACTGAACCCTGTCTGCAAAGTAGTTAGCGAACCAGGCAAGGCAGTCACTTGAGAAACCAAGGCTGTTGAGTCTGCCAATAAGAATGCGGTGATTGACAGAGTCGAAAGCCTTGGCCAGGTCGATGAAGACGGCTGCACAGTACTGTCTTTTATCGATGGCGGTAATGATATCGTTCAGTACCTTGAGCGTAGCTGAGGTGCACCCATGACCAGCTCGGAAACCAGATTGCATAGCAGAGAAGGTACGGTGGGATTCGAAGTGGTCAGTTATCTGTTTGTTAACTTGGCTTTCGAAAACTTTAGAAAGGCAGGGCAGGATGGATATTGGTCTATAACAGTTTGGGTCTAGAGTGTCTCCTCCTTTGAAGAGGGGGATGACCGCGGCAGCTTTCCAATCTCTAGGGATCTCAGACGATACGAAAGAGAGGTTGAACAGGCTAGTGATAGGTGTTGCAACAATTTCGGCTGATAATTTCAGAAAGAGAGGGTCCAGATTATCTAGCCCAGCAGATTTGTAGGGGTCCAGACTTCGCAGCTCTTTCAGAACATCAGCAGTCTGGATTTGGGTGAAGGAGAAGCGGGGGGGGCTTGGGCAAGTAGCTGCCGGGGGTACAGAGCTGTTGGCCGGGGTAGGGGTAGCCAGGTGGAAAGCATGGCTCATGACTCAGTTCCCCCATCTACATGACTCAGTTTCCCACATGTACATGACTCAGTTCCCCCATCTACATGACTCAGTTCCCCCCATCTACATGACTCAGTTCCCCCCATCTACATTACTCAGTTCCCCCCATCTACATGACTCAGTTCCCCCCATCTACATGACTCAGTTCCCCCATCTACATGACTCAGTTCCCCCCATTCTACATGACTCAGTTTACCCCCATCTACGTGACTCAGTTCCCCCATTCTACATGACTCAGTTTACCCCCCATCCACATGACTCAGTTCCCCCCATCCACGACTAATCCCCCCATTTACATGACTCACCCCTCCTATCTACATGACTCACCCCCCCCTATCTATATGATTCACCCCCTATCTACACGACTCACCCCCCTATTTACATGACTCACCCCCATATTTACATGACTCACCCCTCCTATCTACATGACTCACCCCTCCTATCTACATGACTCACCCCTCCTATGTACATGACTCACCCCTTCCTATCTACATGACTCACCCCTCCTATGTACATGACTCACCCCTCCTATCTACATGACTCACCCCTTCCTATCTACATGACTCACCCCTCCTATCTACATGACTCACCCCTCCTATCTACATGACTCACCCCTTCCTATCTACATGACTCACCCCTCCTATCTACATGACTCACCCCTCCTATCTACATGACTCACCCCTCCTATCTACATTACTCACCATAAGGTGGTGAATGAATCAATTGTTTTTGCCCATTGTATGTTTCAGTGTGGAGGTGGGTGCATAAAATAACCTTTTAGTTTATAATCTGACAGTTTGGGAGTAGTAATCTGATATCATTGTTTATAATCTGACAGTTTGGGAGTAGTAATCTGATATCATTGTTTATAATCTGACAGTTTGGGAGTAGTAATCTGATATCATTGTTTATAATCTGACAGTTTGGTAGTTGTAATCTGATATCATTGTTTATAATCTGACAGTTTGGGAGTAGTAATCTGATATCATTGTTTATAATCTGACAGTTTGGGAGTAGTAATCTGATATCATTGTTTATAATCTGACAGTTTGGGAGTAGTAATCTGATATCATTGTTTATAATCTGACAGTTTGGGAGTAGTAATCTGATATAAAAAAAATCATAATAATTCTAAACTGCTTAGTTTTTCTCATGCAATATGCATGTTGATAATAACTGATGGGATTTATGATAGGAATGTCAAGCTAAAATCTAATTACATAATTTGACTTTTTTCTCCCATTGACATCAATGCATGATTTAGACATAGTCCAAGTTAAGCACATGGATCGGGCCCATAGAGAGCAAAGCATCAAATTACAATCTATTATGCCATCATTGACTTGAATGGGGAGGCCCGTTCTATAGATTATATTTCTATAGAGCACTGTCTGTAGAACAATAGGCTGGCTCTGTAGTCTCTACTGTGGTTATAACAAGCCCGGCAGGCAGCACAGTAATGTAATGAAGCCCATCATGATGTTGGAGTTGGATGCTGGAGGGGGAGCCTTCCTCCTGACAACAGAGCCTTCCACCAGGGCATATACAACTGGCCTTACTCCTGAAAACAGAGCCTTCCATCAGGACATATACAACTGGCCATACTCCTGAAAACAGAGCCTTCCACCAGGACATATACAACTGGCCTTACTCCTGAAAACAGAGCCTTCCATCAGGACATATACAACTGGCCATACTCCTGAAAACAGAGCCTTCCACCAGGACATATACAACTGGCCTTACTCCTGAAAACAGAGCCTTCCACCAGGACATATACAACTGGCCATACTCCTGAAAACAGAGCCTTCCACCAGGACATATACAACTGGCCTTACTCCTGAAAACAGAGCCTTCCACCAGGACATATACAACTGGCCTTACTCCTGAAAACAGAGCCTTCCACCAGGGCATATACAACTGGCCTTACTACTGAAAACAGAGCCTGAGAAAGTGTTGATTAGTCCATTGACTCACATTGGAGCAACATAAGAAATACCACCACAGTACTGATCCATCTCTACGCAGACGACACCATTCTGTATACATCTGGCCCCTCTTTGGATACTGTGTTTACTAACCTTCAATCAAGCTTCAATGCCATACAACACTCCTTCCGTGGCCTCCAACTGCTCTTAAACGCTAGTAAAACTAAGTGCATGCTTTTCTATCGTACGCTGCCAGCACCCGCCCACCGGACTATCATCACTACTCTCGACGGGTCCGAATTAGAATACGTGGACACCTACAAATACCTAGGCATCTGGTTAGACTATAAACTCAACTTCCAGACTCACATCAACCATCTCCAATCCAAAATTAAATCCAGAATTGGCTTTCTATTCCGCAACAAAGCCTCCTTCACTCATGCTGCCAAACATGCCCTTGTAAAACTGACTATCCTACCGATCCTTGATTTTGGTGATGTCATTTACAAACTAGCCTCCAACACTCTACTTAGCAAATTGGATGTAGTCTATCACAGTGCCATCCGTTTTGTCACCAAAGCCCCATAGACTACCCACCACTGTGACCTGTATTCTCTCGTTGGCTGGCCTTCATTATATATTCGTCGCCAAACCCACTGGCTCCAGGTCATCTATAAGTCTTTATTAGGTAAATCCCCGCCCTATCTCAGCTCACTGGTCACTATAGCAACACCCACCCATAGCATGCGCTCCAGCAGGTATATCTCACTGGTCACCCCCAAAGCCAACACCTCCTTTGGCCGCCATTCCTTCCAGTTCGCTGCTGCCAATGACTGGAACGAATTGCAAAAATCATTGAAGCTAGAGGTTCCTATCTCCCTCAATAACTTTAAGCATCAGTTATCAAAGCTGCTTATCGATCACTGCACCTGTATACAGCCCATCTGTAAATAGCCCACACTACTACCTCATCCCCATATTTATTTTTTATTTATTTTAACTAATCCTGCACACCAGTACCTCTATTTGCACATCATAATTTGCACATCCTTCATTCCTGTGTTAATGATGATAATTCTGTAATTTATTTCACCACTATAGTCTTATTTATTGTCCTACCTCCTAATCTTACTGCATTTTTGCACTACATTTTGCACTCTGTATATAGATTTTTCTATTGTGTTTTTGACTGTTTGTTTTACTGTGTAACTCTGCGTTGTCTTTTGTCGCACTGCTTTGCTTTGTCTTGGCCAGGTCACAGTTGCAAATGAGAACTTGTTCTCAACTGACCTACCTGGTTAAATAAAGGTGAAATAAAAAAATAAAAATAAATAAACTGGAGGCAGATAATGTGAGCATGAGGCCATGGCAGTGTCATGCTGTTGCTTTCTCTATGTAAATGACCGTGCAAACATGGAATTGGAAAGAGCTCAGACCATTTTAGGGCCAGTTTCCCGGACATAGATTACTCCTGGAATAAAGCAAGCATCTCTCTCTGAAAGTACATTTGGGTCCAGTACTAGACTTAATCTGTGTCCAGGAAACTGGCTCTTAATGTTTTGGAAATGTTCATGATGTTGACTGACAGACACTAACAGCACCGGGAGCATGCATGGCACGGAGCTGAGGGCAAGGTCATGGAGACCTCACAGAGCTGAGTGCAAGGCCATGGAGACCTCACAGAGCTGAGGGCAAGGCCATGGAGACCTCACAGAGCTGAGGGCAAGGTCATGGAGACCTCACAGAGCTGAGGGCAAGGCCATGGAGACCTCACAGAGCTGAGGGCAAGGCCATGGAGACCTCACAGAGCTGAGGGCAAGGTCATGGAGACCTCACAGAGCTGAGGGCAAGGCCATGGAGACCTCACAGAGCTGAGGGCAAGTCCATGGAGACCTCACAGAGCTGAGGGCAAGGCCATGGAGACCTCACAGAGCTGAGGGCGAGGCCATGGAGACCTCACAGAGCTGAGGGCGAGGCCATGGAGACCTCACAGAGCTGAGGGCGAGGCCATGGAGACCTTTCAATACTTACATATACTATTTGGACATTTCATATGCCATTTGGCCATTTGAACTTGGTTCTCTGACTTTTGGGTTCGGAACCCGACTTCCTATGGTCATATATGGCAAATGGAAATACCATCCTGATTTAGCACTTTCTGATTTAGCACTTTGAAAGTGCTAAATCATGATGGTATGTCCATTTGCCATATATGATCATAGGAAGTCGGGTTCCGAACCCAAAAGTCAGTGAACCAAGTCCAAATGGCATATGAAATGTCGGTGTTGACCGGGCAGGGAGAGTAGGTGTGGATGCCTGGAGGTCTTTAGTTCCAGGGAGTAAGCCATACTCTAATGTGTAGGCCTGGAGGTGTGGAGGGTCAAGTGAGTAAGGTGACATCTCAGGCCCAGTGGGATGGCATGAAGGCAGGTCTCCCCCAGATGATCCCAGTCGAAAATGGCGACTATCTGCGTGACTCAGAGGCCGTAATATGTCAAAAGCATGTTGAAATCACTAGTCAGGCTTCATTCCGAGCCTACTTTTTGAACACTAGCTGCGGTCACACCGAGCGTGCTAAGGTCAAGTGGGATACCTCGTTGGACACTACTGGCTCTGACTCTACAGTCACTACTGACTCTGACTCTACAGTCACTACTGGCTCTGACTCTACAGTCACTACTGGCTCTGACTACAGTCACTACTGGCTCTGACTCTACAGTCACTACTGGCTCTGACTCTACAGTCACTACTGGCTCTGACTCTACAGTCACTACTGGCTCTGACTCTACAGTCACTACTGGCTCTGACTCTACAGTCACTACTGGCTCTGACTCTACAGTCACTACTGGCTCTGACTCTACAGTCACTACTGGCTCTGACTATGTCTCAAGAGGTGAATTCTGACTCACAAGTAGGCAGAACTGTTGAGTCGGCTGTGGATGTGTGTTGACCAATACATTTGATCACATGTATTGGTCAACCCTCACCACCATCTCTCCACACCTGGCCCCGGCCTCCCTCCCTCACCACCATCTCTCCACACCTGGCCCCGGCCTCCCTCCCTCACCACCATCTCTCCACACCTGGCCCCGGCCTCCCTCCCTCACCACCATCTCTCCACACCTGGCCCCGGCCTCCCTCCCTCACCACCATCTCTCCACACCTGGCCCCGGCCTCCCTCCCTCACCACCATCTCTCCACACCTGGCCCCGGCCTCCCTCCCTCACCACCATCTCTCCACACCTGGCCCCTCCCTCCCTCACCACCATCTCTCCACACCTGGCCCCTCCCTCCCTCACCACCATCTCTCCACACCTGGCCCCGGCCTCCCTCCCTCACCACCATCTCTCCACACCTGGCCCCTCCCTCCCTCACCACCATCTCTCCACACCTGGCCCCTCCCTCCCTCACCACCATCTCTCCACACCTGGCCCCTCCCTCCCTCACCACCATCTCTCCACACCTGGCCCCGGCCTCCCTCCCTCACCACCATCTCTCCAGTCAGCAATATCATTTCACTGACAGCAAATAATGACGTCTTGACTTAATGTGTTATTCGTTTTATTTTTCAGTGTTTCTCCTATGTTACATCCAGAGCGTCTCCTAAACTGTCTCCTGGCGCTCAGGGACCCGACGTCCATGAATTTAAAGCGAGACTTCTAAATGTCTGTTGGCTAGCTAACCAGAAGCTAATCGCTAGCTGGAATGCTAAAAACATAGCTGGATAGCTGGATGGAACAGCAGCTCTGACAAATATTTTTTTATCAATATATATATTTTTTAAGTTATTTTTTTATGATGAATTCCACTGTCGAAATTTGTCAATAGCCACAGACACACAGAGACACAAGGACAGATGGAGACAGACACAGAGAGACACAGAGACAGATGGACAGATGGAGACACAGACAGACAGATCTACACACACACACACACACTAGGTTGAGACTTAGCTTACAGTTACCACACAGACGCATGGAGACACAGACACACGGAGGGACACGTACACACACGTACACACACGTACACACACAGACTGTCCTACCTCAATGACATGAGAGGTCAAATATACTGTTGAGGTTTTCTACTGATAAGTTACACCTTCACTATTACAGTGGAACGTTTTATCCAGGAAGTTTTCTAGAAGGGATTGAATTGGTTGTTGCCTAATAGTTTTTTGGTAGATTTCAACACTACTTTCCTTCCATCCATAGCATTTCTTAATATTATTAAGTTCCTTTGGCTTTGATGCCTCATGATTGAGCATAGCTCTGTTCAAGTAGAGTGTGATTTTGCTTTGATCTGATAGGGGCATCAGCGGACTGACTGTGAACGCTCTGAGAGACTCTGGGTTGAGGTCAGTGATAAAGTAGTCTACAGTAAGACATGAGCTATATGTGTACCTACAGTAGGAGTCCCCTAGAAGCCTACCATTGACTATGTACAGACCCAGCGTCCGACAGAGTTGCAGGAGTTGTGACCCGTTTTGTTGGTTATGTTGTCGTAGTTGTGTCTAGAGGGGCATATGTGGGAGGGAATGCTGTCACCTCCAGGAAGGTGTTTGTCCCCATGTGTGCTGAGGGTGTCAGGTTCTTGTCCAGTTCTGGCATTTAGGTCATCACAGACTAGTACATGTCCCTGGGCCTGGAAATGGTTGATCTCCCCCTCAAGGATGGAGAAGCTGTCATCATTAAAGTATGGGGATTCTATTGGGGGGATTTAGGTAGCACACATGAGGACATGTTTCTCTGTTGAGATCATTTCCTTACTAATTTCTACCCAGATGTGTGTGTTCCTGTTTTGACTAGTTTCATAGAGTGGGTTAGGTCTGCTCTATACCAAATTAGCATACCTCCTGTTTCACACCTGGTAGTTTGGTGGATGGGACAACCAGCTCTCTGTAACATAGAGGACAACCAGTGAGTCAGTCTCCTCTATACCATGTTTCTTGTAGATTGACAATGACTGTATTTCTGATTTCTTTGATGAAGTCTGGGTTCCTGCTCTTTAGGCCAAAGGCAGATGACCTCAGTCCTTGTATATTCCAGGATGAGATAGAGAAGGCTTTGTGTTCCATAGTGACTAGTGTTGTTTTCGTGTGGTTTAGGCCCGGACCATCACAGTGTCAGTCTCGCCTCTCTCTCTCTCCCTCACTCACTAAGTTTCCATGATAGACTGATGAACAATCATGTGGAGAGGGAGAGGGAGAGAGAGAGAGGGAGAGGGAGAGGGAGAGGGAGAGGGAGAGAGAGAGAGAGAGAGAGAGAGAGAGAGAGAGAGAGAGAGAGAGAGAGATAGATAACATACCAACAAAGACCTACATGTTTTATCCTTATTATTATAACAGTGTCTCAATTAGATGACACTTTATTCATTCATAATAAAACATGGTCCAACAGTCATTTGAACTATATTCTACCTGAGATTCCATTTCTGACAGCTATCAACCATTTAACAATACTTATCTAAAATAAAACTTTATTATGTGGAACAGTTTTATCCACAGTGCTGTCACATGTCAGAGGAAGAGATTTCACAACATCATCATTTATTCTACAGCCAGTTGCCTAGTCTTCCCTGCAGTTATACAAAACATGTTTATTTCAGACAGGTGCTATTCAACATTCACTCAACATTTGTGTTCTTTTAATAAAATAATATCAACGTTTTTCTATGGAAAGTATTGCTGTTGCTACATTGAAAAAATAAAATAGTTTGATCTGAATATTGAGTTATTTTGTGGTTTTGTTATTAAAGAGTCTTTCTTGTGTTGTTATTCTAAAAGTGACACCACTGTTTTCTTTCTGATAAGGGGTTTCATGTCTACAGCTGTATAGACCCAGCTACAGCAAATGCCTCAATCACAAATCAATGGGAAATATATATATACAATGTACTGCTTCTCGTCCACATCGCACTCTGCATTGTGGTATATTTTCATAGAAATGTACAGAGCATTGTTGTTTATCGCTTGACACAGTTCTGTCTATAGTTCTGTAGGAACCATAGTTTCGGTCCATGTTCTCCAAGAGGTGGGGGCCAATCCCATCACACCTTCTCTTTCTCCCTCTTCTTTCCTGTCTCTCTCGCTCTCTCTGTACCTGATATCCTTCAGGGTGCACCATGTCTCTCTCGCTCTCTCTGTACCTGATATCCTGATATCCTTCAGGGTGCACCATGTCTCTCTCCCTCTCTCTGTACCTGATATCATGATATGCTTCTGGGTGCACCATGTCTCTCTGCCTCTCTCTGTACCTGATATCCTGATATCCTTCTGGGTGCACCATGTCTCTCTCCCTCTCTCTGTACCTGATATCCTTCTGGGTGCACCATGACTCTCTCCTTCTCTCTGTACCTGATATCCTTCTGGGTGCACCATGTCTCTCCCTCTCTCTGTACCTGATATCCTTCTGGGTGCACCATGACTCTCGCCCTCTCTCTGTACCTGATATCCTGATATCCTTCTGGGTGCACCATGACTCTCTTCCTCTCCTTCCCCTCTCTCTCCTTCTCCTTCCACCTCTCTCTCCCTCTCCTTCTCTCCTCCTCCTCTCTTCCTCCCCTTCTCCTTCCCTCTCCTCCTTCTCTCTCCCTCTCATCCTCCTCCTCCTCATCTCTCCTTCTCCATCATCTCCTCTCTCCTTCTCCCTCTCCTTCTCTCTCCTTCTCCCTGATCTCCTGATATTTTTCTGACTGCACCATGACTCTCTATAGGTTTGTTTGAGCACTGTCTTTTACTGACTATGACATCCATCTAAAATTAAGAAACATGAAGAGATGGTTCTAGAGTTCTGTGTCGAGATCTGTCTAGAGTTAATTTGTTACTGTAACTCCCTCTCCTTCTCCTTCTCTCTCCTGAGTTCCTTTGGGCTGCACCTTGACTCTAGAGATCCGTTTGATCACTGTCTAAAAGACTGACATGACGATTGAGACAGATCTGTCAGGGTTCTGTTAGAGAAGTGCTAAGGGTGACTGTCACCCTCTCTCTTTTTCCTTGAGCTGCTGCTGCTGCTACTACTTCCTCTCCCTGATTTGAGTCAGGCACACAGGAAGTCACTACCACTGGTGCCTCGAAGGAGTCTCCGCCCATGGTTTCCAGTTTGATGTATCCCTTACTGTTTGATCGCTCCAGACGCGTACAGCTGAACCGACGAGCCCGGTCACCTGGACGACAGACGGCCACAGTGAGACTGCATCGTCGTGCCGACTGTGGCTGGTCCCCCCCTGCGCTGGAGAGGGAATTGAGTGACAGGCGAGATCCCACCCCCATCATCGCCCTGGTAATGGGAGAGGGGGGGAACAGTTGGGAGCCCTGTGGGGTGAGGGTCTGTCCTTGTAGCGCCCAATGCGGTTCAGTTAGGGTCATGACGGTACCACCCTCATACTCCTGGGTCAGCGAGGTCGAGCTCCCCCTAAAGACATCCTTCAATGATACCCTCCTTGAAGAATCCTTCTCTGTAGTACCCAGACTTTGACAGTAGCCTGCTACGTGCTCTTCCTCGATCCCATTTCCACTAAAATCCTTGACTTTTATGATTTCTTCCTCCGAGCATCTCTCTGTCTCCTCTTTTTCAGCTTGTCCCCCATCCTCCACCTCACAGTTGTTTAGTGTGATGATCGGGAGGGTGAAGGCTTTAACAGAAGAACTGACCATGGATGTTGTACCCTCCCACTGTCTGGGGTACGAGGCCTGCTCTGAGTCCCACTGCCTGGGGTACGAGGCCTGCTCTGAGTCCCACTGTCTGGGGTACGAGGCCTGCTCTGAGTCCCACTGCCTGGGGTACGAGGCCTGCTCTGAGTCCCACTGTCTAGGGTACGAGGCCTGCTCTGAGTCCCACTGTCTGGGGTACGAGGCCTGCTCTGAGTCCCACTGTCTGGGGTACGAGGCCTGCTCTGAACACCTGATTAGATAAAATAAGATTAGAAAACTTTAATTAAATTAAATACAACTTTATTTATCCCCTCAGGGCGCCTGGACCACCTGATTAAAACATGAAAACAGCATTCGATTAGATTAGAAAACTGTAATGTCCTCAGTGAGGAAATTAATTTTGCAGCATACAAAACAACATAATGTAGCCTCGTTCGACCATCCGGATCATGATAACATTCTATTCTCTACTCGTATCTAGAGCAACAGAATGTGATCTACACATATCTATAAAAACAGAATCTGATCTGCACATATCTATAAAAACAGAATCTGATCTGCACATATCTATAAAAACAGAATCTGATCTGCACATATCTATAAAAACAGAATCTGATCTACACGTGTCTATAAAAACAGAATCTGATCTACACATATCTATAAAAACATAATCTGATCTACACATATCTAGAGGAACATAATCTGATCTACACATATCTAGAGGAACAGAATCTGATCTACACATATCTAGAGGAACAGAATCTGATCTACACATATCTAGAGGAACAGAATCTGATCTACACATATCTAGAGGAACAGAATCTGATCTACACATATCTAGAGGAACAGAATCTGATCTAAACATATCTAGAGGAACATAATCTGATCTACACATATCTAGAGGAACAGAATCTGATCTACACATATCTAGAGGAACAGAATCTGATCTACACATATCTAGAGGAACCGAATGTGATCTACCTGTATCTAGAGGCACAGTTCCCAACCTTTACCGTTCCGGGAACCACCAAATCACAACCAGAAGCACTTGAGGACCACCATTCATGGAGTCGCGGAATTATACTGAACAAAAATATAAACGCAACATGTAAAGTGTTGGTCCCATGTTTCATGACAGAAATAAAACATATTTGTTTACATCCCTGTTAGTGAGCATTTCTCCTTTGCCAAGATAATCCATCCACCTGACAGGTGTGGCATATCAAGAAGCTGATTAAACAGCATGATCATTACACAGGTGCACCTTGTGCTGGGGACAATAAAAGGTCACTCTAAAATGTGCAGTTTTGTCACAAAACACAATGCCACAGATGTCTCAAGTTTTGAGGGAGTGTGAAATTTGCATGCTGACTGCAGGAATGTCAGAGCTATTGCCAGATCATTTAATGTTAATTTCTCTAAGCCTCCTCCAATGTCGTTTTAGCGTGTATGGTGTTGTGTGGGCGAGCGGTTTGCTGATGACAACATTGTGAACAGAGTGCCCCATTGTGGGGTTGTGGTATGAGCAGACATAAGTTACGGACAATGCACACAATTGCATTTTATCTATGGCAATTTGAATGCACAAAGATACCTTGACGAGATCCTGAGGCCCATTGTCGTGCCATTGATCCGCCGCCATCACCTCAAGTTTCGGGGTGGCAGGTAGCCTAGTGGTTAGGGTGTTGGGCCAGTAACCGAAAGGTTGCTGGATTGAATCCCTGAGCCGACAAGGTAAAAAACCTGTTGCTGTGAGCAAGGCACTTAACTGTAATTTGCTCCAGGGGCTGACCCTGTAGGTAGGCGTCATTGTAAATAATAATTTGTTCTTAACTGACTTGCCTAGTTAAGTAAAAACATTTAATAAAAATAGCACAGTCCCATGTCACAGCCATTGAAGAGGAGTGGGACAACATTCCACAGGCCACAATCAACAGCCTGATCAACTCTATGCAAAGGAGATGTGTTGTGATGCATGAGGGAAATGGTGGTCACACCAGATACTGACTGGTTTTCTGATCCAGGTATCTTTGACCAACAGATGCATATCTGTATTCCCAGTCATGTGAAATCCATAGATTAGGGACTAATGAATTTATTTCAATTGACTGATTTCCTTATGAACTGTAACTCAGTACAATCAGTAAAAGTGTTGCATGTTGCGCTTATATTTTTGTTCAGTGTAGCTTAACATCAAATATCTTGGCGGTCAAATGTAGTCCATTCTAGCAGTGAATGTAACAAATGAAAGGCCTATAATTAGTATTATAAAGATGTTGCATTGTGAAAAGTAATATAAAGTAAATTAGGAAATGATTCCCTTGACTTCCACATTTTGTTACATTACAGCCTTATTCTAAAATTGATTAAATAGTTTTTTCCCTCATCAATCTACACACAATACCCCATAATGACAAAGCAAAAACAGGTTTTTAGATTTTTTTGCAAATATATTTAAAATAAAATAAAATAAATAAATATCACATTTACATAAGTTGGGCTCCCAAGAGGAGCAGCGGTCTAAGGCACTGCATCTGAGTGCTAGAGGAGTCACTACAATTGGTCCAGCGTCGTACGAGTTTGGCAGGTGTAGGTCGAAATTGTAAATAAGAATTGTTCTTAACTGACTTGCCTAGTTAAATGAAAGTTTAAAAAAAAGAATAAAAAGTATTCAGACCCTTTATCTGCAGATCCTCTCAGGTTGGATGGGGACCGTTGCTCCACAGCTATTTTCAGGTCTCTCCAGAGATGTTTGATCGGGTTCAAGTCCGGGCTCTGGTTGGGCCACTCCTGCGTTATCTTGGCTGTGTGCTTAGGGTTGTTGTCCTGTTGGAAGGTGAACCTTCGACCCCAGTCTGAGGTCCTGAGCGCTCTGGAGCAGGTTTTCATAAAGGTTCTCTCTGTACTTTGCTCCGTTCATCCTTCCCTCAATCCTGACTAGTCTCCCAGTCCCTGCTGCTGAAAAACATCTCCACAGCATGATGCTGCCACTACCATGATTCACCGTAGGGATGGTGCCAGGTTTCTTTCAGACATGAAAATTGGCATTCAGGCCAAAGAGTTCAATCTTGGTTTCATTAGAGCAGAGAATCTTGTTTATCAAGGTCTGAGAGTCTTTAGGTGCCTTTTGGCAAACTCCAAGCGAGCTGTCTTGGACTCCTGAGTGGCGCAGTGATCTAAGGCACTGCATCTCAGTGGAATAGACGTCATTACAGTCCCTGGTTCTAATCCAGACTGTATCACAACCGGCTGTGATTGGGAGTCCGATAGCACGGCGTTACAGCCTGAATTCAAAATGGCTTAGATTGATTTTTGTCTCACCCATTTAGACACAATACCCAGAATGACAAAGTGAAAACATGTTTTTTTACATTTTAACAAACTCATAAAAAATGAAATACAGAAATATCTCCTTTACATAATTCTTCACACTCAAGTCAATACTTTGTAGAATCACCTTTGGCAGCGATTACAGCTGTGAGTCTTTCTGGGTAAGTGTCTAAGAGCTTCCAACACCTGGATTGTGCAACATTTGGCCATTATTATTTTTCAAAAATTCTTGGGCTCCCAAGTGGTGCAGTGGTCTAAGACACAGCATCTCAGTGCTAGAGGTGTCACTACAGACAACCTGGTTCAAATCCAGACTGTATCACAACCGGCTGTGATTGGGAGTCCCATAGGGCAGCGCACAATTGGCCCAGTGTTGTCTGAGTTTGGCCGGTGTAGGCAGTCATTGTAAATAAGAATTTGTTCTTAACTGACTTGCCTAGTTAAATAAAGGTTAACATTTCTTCTGAGAAGTGGCTTCCGTCTGGCCACTCTACCATAAAGTCCTGATTAGTGGTGTACTGCAGAGATCTTCGTCTTTCTGTAAGGTTCTCCCAACTCCACAGAGGAATTCTGGAGCTCTGTCAGAGTGACCATAGGGTTCTTGGTCACCTTCCTGACCAAGGCCCTTCTCCCCGATTCCTCAGTTTGGCCTTGCGGCCAGCTCTAGGAAGAGTCTTGGTGGTTCCAAACTTCTTCCATTTAAGAATGATGGAGGCTACTATGTTCTTGGGGACCTTCAATGCTGCAGACATTTTTTTGGTACCCTTCCCCAGATCTGTACCTCGACACAATCCTATCTCGGCACTTTACAGACAATTCCTTTGACTTGGTTTTTGCATTATCAACTGTGGGACCTTATACAGTATAAATGTGTGTGCCTTTCCAGATCTTGTCCAATCAATTTAATTTACTACAGGGTCTGAAAGGGTCTGAATAGTTATGTAAATTAGGTATTTTTATTTTTTATTTTGACTATTTATACAAATTTATAAAAACCTGTTTTCACTTTGTCATTATGGGGTATTGTGTGTAGATTGATGAGGAATAAAAGTTATTTAATAAATTTTAGAATAAGGCTGTAACGTAACAATATGTGAAAAAAGTCAAGGGGTCTGAATACTTTCTGAATGCACTGTAAAACTGTGTATAATATCATTAATACTCCCATTTGTTATAAAAAAAATAAAAAATAAACACCTGCAGTATCCCTGTGATCTAATGAGGATGGTCCAACGAGGCAATACAAAATCACACATTTTAAAACAACAGACTTGTAGGCCTACTGTACCTGCGCTTCTGGTCTCTGTAGATGCTATACACACTTTCCGTGAATGTCTGGTTGTCTCTGGACCAGCTATGCTTGCGGCCTTCCATTGATGGTCGTCTAGACTCCTGCTCACTGCTGCCTAATTCCCCCTGGTGGCTTGACACGGTAGTGGAGGGCCAAGAGCTGCGACCTAGCTCTAGCATTCCGCCAGGCGGGAACGAACCTGAATTTACGTCCATACTGCCCCTGGACTGTACATAGTTCACCAATCCGTTAATCGGCAAGTAGTGCTTGGTCCATGTGCTGTGGATGTCGATGACCGTAGAGTAGATATCTCTGAGGTTAATGACTTTGGTCTTCTGGTCTCTGTTCTCGTGAAGCACGGCGTTAGCGCATATGAAGAGGAAGATGCCAATCCCCATCACTAAGGGCCCAAACACCTTCAGGTTGTCTGAGTAGAGATAGTTGTCCAGGAACTCAGAAAGAAACCCACCTGAGGGAGGACGAGGACGGGTGCGAGGAGTAGATACAGATACCGGTTGAGGAACACTTCCATTAACAGATACCGGTTGAGGAACACTTCCATTGATAACAACACTTGTCTGGTTTGTCAACTCAACACTTGTCTGGTTGGTCAACTTCCCAGCAGTCCGGTTGGTCAACTCCCCAACAGTTTGGTTGGTCAACTCCCCAACAGTCTGGTTGGTCAACTCCCCAACAGTCTGGTTGGCTGTGTTGCTGTTCTTATTATTGATCCAGATGGCAGGCACCAGGGGGCTCTTGGAGTAGCTCATCCTGCCGTTGCCTCTCCACTCCTCCCCTGGTGATACCCTGGTTGCATACCCCTGGCTGTGACCTTCATGTGGCCAGTAGCCCAGTACAGCCATGGCTATCCCCACCATCAACACCACCACCCCCACCGCAGCCACCAGCCCAGATGGGGAACACAGGTTGAGTTTCCCCTTCACCTGAAAAGTGACAGACAGGCCATCATTAGCTTCAGGAACATCTAAGGTTGCATCCCAATAATCTCTCCTCCCTCCTTAAGTGTGCACTCGTTAGTTTATTAGGGGAGTTTTCATATAGCCTTCATTTCCTTTCAAATCCATGAAGAGAAGTGAAGAAGACAACTGCACATATTGGGAGAAAGGAGAGATTATTAACCTAAGATAAAACCACATACAATAACCACCACTACCACATCATTCTAAACCAGATTCAATACGGTTATGACGCAGAGGAGCAGCTTCAGTCACAGACTGATCCCACCACGGTGTGCCAGAGAGCGCTACAGGAGGTCCTTCCTGCCGGCGGCTATTAGACTGTTTAATGCCTCACCGGGGTGTTGTGCCGTCGGCAACATAGATCTGGAACTGTTGGGGTGTTAGGACCTAGTTTAACAATTATGCATCCATCCGTGGGTAACTCTGGTCTATAATCACTCATTAACTCAGGACTTATTAATTCAGGACTGTATATACATATTCATGTACAGTTGTTATATCATAACACATGCAATAATGCAAGTAATTCTTGGACCTAACTTACGTAGTCATTCACTCAGGACTGCATATTAGTATCCTGTCAGTTGCACCTTTTCTCATTGCTTTTAGTATATTGAATACGTACATTTATCTGTAATTCAACCCTGCACACTAAGGACTGTATTTTAAGGGAATTACTATTATTACCCCAAATGATATCATACACACATTTAGCTATTAAAGTATCTCTTCCTGTCATTTACCTGTACAGTTTATGTAACCATGGAAGTATTCACTTATCTGTAAATATAACTGTATATTTACCTGTACAGCTAATTTAACCATGCAAAATTTTCACTTATCTGTTCATTTAGCCAGTCTGTCTATTAAGTAAACTATTATTACCCTCGCTCATATCATATGCATTTTTAGCTACTGAAGTATTTCTCTGCCATCGACCGGTATAGTATAGTTAACCATCCAACATCCACCAATGTATAGTGTACATATTCAGCCAACCACCCATACTATGCAATGTCTTTTTATCGCTTTTTTTGCACTCCAGATATCTTGTATTTCTATACTTTTTCATACTTCCGCTCTATGTATCATGTATCGTGTATCTGTCTTTTGTGCACCTGCCCTATGTTTTGTTGTAGCTGCTTGACAAAGAAATGTCCTCCTCTGGGATCAATAAAGTACCTATCTATCTATCTATCTATCTATCTATCTATCTATCTATCTATCTATCTATCTATCTATCTATCTATCTATCTATCTATCTATCTATCTATCTATCTATCTATCTATCTATCTATCTATCTATCTATCTATCTATCTATCTATCTATCTATCTATCTATCTATCTATCTATCTATCTATCTATCTATCTATCTATCTATCTATCTACAACACAGCATTATGGGTACTGTAGTTTGTAGTCCATCGTGCTACCCACCACTACCACATCATTCGTCTTCTTCCTCTTTGCTTGTTTTGTCTTCCTCTGGTTTTCAACGTGGTTCTTAGAGCACTGGGAGTCCTCGAGCCGGTTCATACGCAGCAGGCCGCCTGTGGCGATCATGGCGCAGATTTGATTGGATGACGGGCTTGTCAATCAACCTGGGGGAAGAGGCAGGGGAAAGGAGGAGAGTCCGTTTTATTGAGTTGAAACTCCCACAGGAAAAGTGACTTTTTTCTCTGAAAGGTAAACTTGAGTTCCTCAATACATCCCCAAAATGATGGATACATCCTTCCTACCACCATAACATATTCTGGTCTTACTTCAAATATGCATTTTGTTATAAATAATAAATAGTAGACAATATATTTTTTTATCACGCATCTAAAAAAAATTAGTAGATGGAATGACTAGTGAAAACTGTGTTCAATGGGAACAGGCAGAAACATGTCTTTATATTCTGTCTGTATTCAGTAGGATGTTAAATCAAACCTCTGAAACCCCCCAGCAGGCATGCTGGTATGCTGTTGTCTTCTCTCTCATCTCATCTCTCTCTTCTCCTTCTAGCTCTCTCTTCCCACTGGGCACACACTAGTTGAATCAACATTGTTTTCATGTTTTTTCAATGTGCACGTGATAGGGCATAGGGTGCCTGAGTAGGTGTATAATCTCACTAATCACTCCTCATGGTCCTGCTCCATCAGTAGGTGTATAATCTCACTAATCACTCCTCATGATCCTGCTCCATCAGTAGGTGTATAATCTCACTAATCACTCCTCATGATCCTGCTCCATCAGTAGGTGTATAATCTCACTAATCACTCCTCATGGTCCTGCTCCATCAGTAGGTGTATGATCTCACTAATCACTCCTCATGGTCCTGCTCCATCAGTAGGTGTATAATCTCACTAATCACTCCTCATGATCCTGCTCCATCAATAGGTGTATAATCTCACTAATCACTCCTCATGATCCTGCTCCATCAGTAGGTGTATAATCTCACTAATCACTCCTCATGATCCTGCTCCATCAGTAGGTGTATAATCTCACTAATCACTCCTCATGATCCTGCTCCATCAATAGGTGTATAATCTCACTAATCACTCCTCATGATCCTGCTCCATCAGTAGGTGTATAATCTCACTAATCACTCCTCATGGTCCTGCTCCATCAGTAGGTGTATAATCTCACTAATCACTCCTCATGATCCTGCTCCATCAGTAGGTGTATGATCTCACTAATCACTCCTCATGGTCCTGCTCCATCAGTAGGTGTATGATCTCACTAATCACTCCTCATGGTCCTGCTCCATCAGTAGGTGTATAATCTCACTAATCACTCCTCATGATCCTGCTCCATCAGTAGGTGTATGATCTCACTAATCACTCCTCATGATCCTGCTCCATCAGTAGGTGTATAATCTCACTAATCACTCCTCATGGTCCTGCTCCATCAGTAGGTGTATAATCTCACTAATCACTCCTAATGGTCCTGCTCCATCAGTAGGTGTATGATCTCACTAATCACTCCAATACTAATCAAAACACATACAGTGCATTTGGAAAGTATTCAGACCCCTTGACTTTTTCCTCATTTTGTTACGTCACAGCCTTATTCTAAAATTGATTAAATAGTCCCTCAATCTACACACAATACCCCATAATAATGTTTAGCAAATTTATTGTAAAAAAAACCCCGGAAATATCACATTCAGACTGTTTACACACCTCTGTCAGCAATTACAGCCTTGAGTCTTCTTGGGTTTGACGCTACAAACTTGGCACAGCTGTATTTGGGGAGTTTCTCCCATTCTTCTCTGCAGATCCTCTCAAGTTCTGTCAGGTTGGATGGGGAACGTTGCTGCATAGCTATTTTCAGGTCTCTCCAGAGATGTTCAATCGGGTTCAAGTCCGGGCTCTGGCTGGACCACTCAAGGACATTCAGAGACTTGTCCCAAAGCCACTCTTGCGTTGTCTTGGCTGTGTGTTTAGGGTCGTTGTCCTGTTAGAAGGTGAACCTTCACCCAAGTCTGAGGTCCTGGAGCAGGTTTTCATCAACGATTTCTCGGTACTTTGCTCTGTTCATCTTTACCTCGAACCTGACTAGTCTCCCAGTCCCTGCCGCTGAATAACATCCCACAGCATGATGCTACCACCACCATTCTTCACCGTAGGGATGGTGCCTGGTTTCCTCCAGACATGAAACTTGGCAAAGAGTTCAATCTTGGTTTTATCAGACCAGAGAGTCTTGTTTCTCATGGTCTGAGAGTCTTTAGGTGCCTTTTGACAAACTCCAAGTGGGCTGTCATGTGCCCTTTACCGAGGATTGACTTCCGTAAGCCACTACCATAAAGGCCTGATTGGTGGAGTGCTGCAGAGATGGTTGTCCTTCTGGAAGGTTCTCCAATCTCCACAGAGGAACTCTATAGCGCTGTCAGAGTGACCATCGGGTTCTTGGTCACCTCCCTGACCAAGGCCCTTCTCCCCTGATTGCTCAGTTTGGCCGGGTGGCCAGCTCTAGGAAGAGTGTCCACTTCCATTTAAGAATGATGGAGGCCACTGTGCTCTTGGGGAGCTTCAATGCTGCAGAAATGTTTTTGTACCCTTCCCCAGATCTGTGCCTTGACACAATCCTGTCTCGGAGCTCTACGGACAATTCTGTCACGTTGCATATTAACGGGACGAGAAGCGGAGCGTTGGTAGAGTGACATCCGTTTTATTTAACTTGTATAATACTGACAAGTACCAAAAATAAACACGCCGATTAATACAAGTGACTGACGTGATACAAACACATACAAGAACCCACACCCAGGTGACAAACACAGGAACTTAAATAGAATCCCCAATTAGAAACAATACGAGACAGCTGTCTCTAATTGGGGATGGAAATCAAACCACCACAAAAGACACCCTGTGAGAACTGCCAAGCTCTAACCGCGGCCCTCCAACTCCCCACTAGAGGGAGCCAGGATCATGCCACAGTCAGAACCTGACAAATTCCTTCGACCTCATGGCTTGGTTTTTGCACTGACATGCACTGTCAACTGTGGGACATTATATAGACAGGTGTGTGCCTTTCCAAATCATGTGCAATCAATTGAATTTACCACAGGTGGGCTCCAATCAAGTTGTAGAAACATCAAGGATGATCAATGGAAACAGGAAGCACCTGAGCTCAATTTCGAGTCTCATAGCAAAGGGTGTGAATACTTATGTAAATAAGGTATATATATATATTTCTTAAAACCTGTTTTTGCTTCGTCATTAAGGGGTATTGTGTGTAGATTGATGTCATTAAGGGGTATTGTGTGTAGATTGATGTCATTAAGGGGTATTGTGTGTAGATTGATGTCATTAAGGGGTATTGTGTGTAGATTGATGTCATTAAGGGGTATTGTGTGTAGATTGATGTCATTAAGGGGTATTGTGTGTAGATTGATGTCATTATGGGGTATTGTGTGTAGATTGATGTCATTAAGGGGTATTGTGTGTAGATTGATGTCATTAAGGGGTATTGTGTGTAGATTGATGTCATTAAGGGGTATTGTGTGTAGATTGATGTCATTAAGGGGTATTGTGTGTAGATTGATGTCATTAAGGGGTATTGTGTGTAGATTGATGTCATTAAGGGGTATTGTGTGTAGATTGATGTCATTAAGGGGTATTGTGTGTAGATTGATTTGTATTTATTTAATCCATTTTATAATAAGACTGTAACGTAACAAAATGTAGAAAAAGTCGACCTAACCCTCCAATACTAACCAAAACACAACTGACTGTCAGTCGGTAAATGAACTAAATGACTATCGCCTTCTGTCATCATGAAATGTTTCGATAGGCTAGTTAAGGATGTTTTTATTTTATTTTATTAAACCTATATTTAACCAGGAAGGGCACATTGAGATTACAAATCTCTTTTCCAAGAGCGTCCTGGCCAAAACAGGCAGCAGTAAGTCATTACATAAAAGTTGCAAGTACAACACAACAAATACAGATATCATCAGTAAATACATAAAACAGAAACAATATAATTCCACAGATGTTTACAAAGTAAAATTCAAAACATTGACAAGTAAAGGAATCGGCCTCAAGGTCCTTCATCAAGGATTTAAAAACGCCAATAGAGACAAGTTCTTTCAGTTTCAAGCGATGTTGAAGGGTGTTCCAAGCTGATGGGGCAGAGGACATGAAAGCACTTTTTCCTAAATTCATTCTGACATTTGGTACAGCAAGCAAAACAACATCCTGTGAGCGACAGTCCTCGCCACATTTCCTTCTGTATAAAAGAGCATAAATAAGAAGTCAACAAACCCAGTATAGCTTTGTAAACAAAGGTATACCAATGACTAAGTCTACGGGATGCTAGTGAAGGCCATCCAACCCCACATATAAAGGGCAATGGTGCGTGAGTGCCTGACAATTTAAAATACATCTAAATGCTCCATGGTAAATGGTGTATATAGATCTCAAACACTGAGCAGAGGCGTTCATATAAAACATATCACCATAGTCAAGTATAGGCATAAAAGTTCCTAAAATAAGTTTTTGTCTGGCTTTAAAAGAGAAACAAGCCTTCACCTCTACCTTATCTGACACCCTAGACCCACTTCAATTTGCTTACCGCCCCAATAGATCCACAAACGATGCAATCGCCATTTCACTGCACACTGTCCTATCCCATCTGGACAAGAGGAATACCTATGTAAGAATGCTGTTTATTGACTACATCTCAGTATTCAACACCATAGTACCCTCCAAGCTCATCATTAAACTTGAGGCCCTGGGTCTGAACCCCTCCCTGTGCAACTGGGTCCTGGCCTTCCTGATGTGCTGCCCCCAGGTGGTGAATGTAGGAAACAACACCTCCTGCATGCTGATCCTCAACACTGGGGCCCCACAAGGGTGCGTGCTCAGCCCCCTCCTGTACTCCCTGTTTACCCATGACTGCAGGGCCAAGCACGCCTCCAAATCAATCATCAAGTTTGCAGACGACACAACAGTAGGAGGACTGATTACCAAAAATATCCTCACCCTAACCCACCAATACCAACCGAAACACATATATCCTCACCCTAACCCACCAATACCAACCGAAACACATATATCCTCACCCTAACCCACCAATACCAACCGAAACACATATATCCTCACCCTAACCCACCAATACCAACCGAAACACATATATCCTCACCCTAACCCACCAATACCAACCGAAACACATATATCCTCACCCTAACCCACCAATACCAACCGAAACACATATATCCTCACCCTAACCCACCAATACCAACCGAAACACATATATCCTCACTTGAGTTTCACACATGCAGACATTGATGACAAACATGCACAGTTCTTGCTGAGGTCAACGTCGACTGAATGACAGTAGTAGTAGACTGAAGTGGCTGTTGAGGATGCAGACACTACACATGTAATTCAACTTCTCTTAGCCTGCTGCCACTGCCCAAATATGACTATCCACTGCTAATGCACTTCCCACGCACTGACTGACTGAAACAGCCAAAGGTCTTCATTGTCCGGAGGTGAGAGGCCAAACAAATCAGGATCATAGACACGTTTCTTATTTAGGCTATTGCCAACGTAATTATCATTGTAATAACACATGGCTGATTATAAAAAAATAAAATAAAAAGATTGTTTTTCTTATGAAGTGGTTGGAAATCAAATAGCCTAACATGCAAATATTGGAAATGTTTGAAAACCGTCTGCGTCTAGTAGGTTTTAAGTGTGATGAATTGCCTTATACAGATGTAGGATCTTAATTTGAGCCAGTATGCTACAGCAGGAAAT
>CM042382.1:2728270-2785770 GCA_023634145.1 Thymallus thymallus
GGAGAGACTACACCAGTGGAAAGCGGCGGGCCCTGATGGCATCAGCCCAAGGGTGCTTAGGTTCTGTGCTGACCAACTGTGTGGAATACTCCAGCGATGCTTCAACCTTAGCCTGAGCCTAGAAAGGGTCCCTGTGCTGTGGAAAATATCCTGCCTCGTCCCAGTGCCCAAGAAGGCACACCCCACTGTCCTTAATGACTTCAGACCTGTAGCGCTAACATCCCACATCATGAAGACCCTGGAAAGGTTAGTCCTCGCTCACCTCAGACCCCTGGTGTGCACATCACTGGACCCCCTGCAGTTTGCATACCAGCGCAACATCGGGTTGGATGATGCAATCATCTACCTTCTGCAGAGGGCCTACTCTCACCTGGACAACGCAGGTTGCACTGTGAGGGTTATGTTTTTTGACTTCTCCAGTGCCTTCAACACCATTCGGCCCCTGCTACTGGGTGAGAAGAATAAGAGGATGAAAGTGGAAGCACCCTTAGTCTCCTGGGTCACGGACTACCTGACCGGTAGGCCACAATTTGTGTGACTACGTGAGCTGTGTGTCAGAACGGGTAGTGAGCAACACAGAAGCCCCCCAGGTAACGGTCCTGTCCCCTTCCTGTTCACCCTCTACACCTCGGACTTCAGATATAACTCTGAAACATGCAACCTACAGAAGTTCTCGGATGACTCTGCTATTGTAGGGTGCATCGGGGTGGGCAGGAGGAGGAGTGCAGGAGCACAATCAGTGACTTTGTGTTGTGGTGTGAGCAGAACCACCTTCAGCTCAACATCAGCAAAACAAAGGAGATGGTGGTGGACTTCAGGAGAACCAAGGCCCAACCGACTGTAGTCCCTATACAGGGGATGGATGTGGAAATGTTTGGGTCATACAAGTTCCTGGGAGTCCATATGGACAACAGTCTGAAATTGGCTGGTAACACTGGGGCTCTGTACAAAAAGAGACAGAGCCGACACTACTTTCTGAGGAGGCTCAGGTCCTTCAACGTGTGCAGTAAACTACTGCATACTTTCTACCAGTGGTGTGCTGGGGCGCTAACATAAAGGCCAGTGATGTTTCTCGGGTAAATAAGCTGATCAGGAAGGCTAGCTCTGTTTTGAGGATTAGCCTTGACACTCTAGAGGATGTGGCGGAGAGACGGATCCTGGCCAAACTGCTGGCCCTCATGGACAACGTCACCCACCCTCTGCATGCCATGGTTATGATGCAGATGCAAAGGAGCACCTTCAGTCACAGACTGATCCCACCATGGTGTGCCAGAGAGCGCTACAGGAGGTCCTTCCTGCCGGCAGCTATTAGACTATTTAATGCCTCACCGGGGTGCCGTGCCGTCGGCAACATAGACCTGGAACTGTTTGGGTGCTCGGACCTAGTTTAACAATTATGCATCTATCTGTGAGTAACTCTGGTCTGTTATCACTCATTCACTCAGGACTTCTTCATTCAGGACTGTATATACATATTCATGTACAGTTGTTATATCATATCACATGCAATATTGTAAGTAATTCTTGGACTGAACTTACGTAGTCATTCCCTCAGGAATGCATATTAGTATCCTGTCAGTTGTATCTTTTTTCATTGCTTTTAGTATATCGAATGTGCAATACGTGCATTTATCTTTAATTAAACCCTGTACCAAGGACTGTGTTTTAAGGGAATTACTATTATTACCCCAAATTATATCATACACACATTTAGCTATTTAAGTATCTCTTCCTGTCATTTACCTGTGCAGTTAATGTAACCATGCAAATATTCACCTACCTACCTACCTACCTACCTACCTACCTACCTACCTACCTACCTACCTACCTACCTACCTACCTACCTACCTACCTACCTACCTACCTACCTACCTACCTACCTACCTACCTACCTACCTACCTACCTACCTACCTACCTACCTACCTACCTACCGGTCCCTCAAAAACACATTCTAAAATACCTTTTCCCAAAAGGTTGATCTTTGGCATTTTGCAACATTTTGTCTTCTCACCAAAAAATAAGAAATTATAGGAAGGAACCTGTTAATTCCTGTTCTGCATCTCACTAGGTGGACGTTCATACAGCGTAGTCATGGCGACAGTTTCATAATGCATCGTGAAGCACCATCGCCAAGGTTTCTTTTTATCCAGGGGCTTGTATGCGAGACACACACACACACACCTCTGCATGATCCTCTTGATCCAGGGTTGTAGAGTTAGGGAATAGAGGGTGACTCAACAGTGAAGACTAAAGCAGAGGTAAGAGGGAACACACAACACTCCAGAATATGACCCTGAATTAAAAAGGTCACCGTCAATAACCACTTGTCTGAATTGTTTATTGCCCGGGAACTCCAGGATAATCATCACATGCTTCACCAGAGACTTCTGTCTAATGCCATGTGATTAGCCTGGGGTCGAGGTCAGAAGAATCCCAACAATAGGCTAACAGGCCTGACCTGCTAATAGGCAGGTAAAGCACAGAGCTGAAAATAACCTGATGGTAAGAACAGCATTGGTGCTCTTCCATACTGTATCTACTGGACATCACCGACATTGTAACTTATAATGACGCCGGAGGGGATGGCTGCCGTTTTACGGGCTCCTAACCAACTGTGCTATATTGTGTGTATTTTCGCATTGTTTGTAACTTATTTTGTACATAATGTTGCTGCTACCGTCTCTTATGACCGAAAAGAGCTTCTGGACATCAGAACAGCAATTACTCACCTCGAACAGGACAAAGACTTTTTCTTTATTGATTCCGACGCGAAGGATATACTGCTTCTCCTAGACCAGGCCCAAATCCCTGTAATTTGCGTGAAGAAAAGACGGGAATACAGGGGGCGGAGATCGGGGTGCCTTATGGGAATTCGACGGCGAGTGGGTAACCCACCTCCACCAATGTGCAATCACTGGAGAATAAACTGGATGAGCTCCGTTAGAGACTATCCTACCAACGGGACAATAAAAACTGTAATAACTTATGTTTCACAGAGTCGTGGCTGAACGACAACACGGATAATATACAGTTGGCTGGGTTTTCTGTGCATCGGCAGGACATAGAAGCTACGTCTGGTGAGACGTGGGGTGGGGGGGTGTGTCTACTTGTCAATAACAGCTGGTGCGCGATCTCTTGCTAGCCTGAGTACCTCATGATAAACTGTAGACCCCACTCTCTACCAAGAGAGTTTTCATCTATATTTTCGTCTATAAACCGATGCTGGCACTAAGAACGTACTCAACGAGCTGTATAAGGCCATATGCAAACAAGAAAATGATCATCCAGAAGCGGTGCTCCTAGTGGCCGGTCCCTTTAATGCAGGCAAAGTTAAACCTGACCTAATTTCTACCAGCCTGCTACATGTGCAATGAGAGGAAAAAAAAACTCTAGACCACCTTTACTCCACAAACAGAGACACTTAAAAAGCTCTCCCTCGCCCCCAAATTTGGCAAATCTGACCATAATTCTATCCTCCTGATTCCTGCTTACAAGCAAAAACTAAAGCAGGATGTACCAGTGACTCGCTCAGATGAAGTGGATGCTATGCTACAGGACTGTTTTGCTAGCACAGACTGGAATATGTTCCGGGATTCATCCAATGGCATTGAGGAATACACCACATCAGTCACTGGCTTCATCAATAAGTGCATCGACGACGTCGTCGCCATAGTGACCGTACGTACATAGCCCAACCAGAAGCTGGATTACAGGCAACATCCGCACCGGGCTAAAGGCTAGAGCTGCCACTTTCAAGGAGTGGGAGAAAGAAATCCCGCTATGCCCACAGACAAACCATAAAAAAAGCAAAGCGTCAATACAGGACTAAGATTGAATCGTACTACTACGGCTCTGACGCTCTTCAGATGTGGCAGGGCCTGCAAACTATTACAGACTACAAAGGGAAGCCCAGCCGCGAGCTGCCCACCAGACAAGCTAAATACCTTTTAGAGGGACTGGGCATCAGGACAGGTTAATGTTAAGAGCCAAATAAAGAGTAGAGTAGCAGCAACACATGATGGGTGTAAAAGTGTGTGTGTGCGTATGTGTGTATGTAGTGTATGTGAATGTGTGGGGGTTTTGTGTGGGCGTGTCAATGCAGTGTGTGTGAGTGTGTGTATATGGTTTGTATATATAGTGTAGTGAGAGTGTATATGGTGTGTATATATAGTGTAGTGAGTGTGTATATGGTGTGTATATATAGTGTAGTGAGTGTGTATATGGTGTGTATATATAGTGTAGTGAGTGTGTATATGGTGTGTATATATAGTGTAGTGAGTGTGTATATGGTTTGTATATATAGTGTAGTGAGTGTGTATATCTCTATTTGCACATCATAATTTGCACATCCTTCATTCCTGTGTTAATGATGATAATCTGTAATTTATTTCTCCACTATAGTCTATTTATTGTCCTACCTCCTAATCTTACTGCATTTTGCACTACATTTTGCACTCTGTATATTGTTTTTCTATTGTGTTTTTGACTATGTTTTGTTTATTGTGTAACTCTGTGTTGTTTTTGTCGCACTGCTTTGCTTTATCTTGGCCAGGTCGCAGTTGCAAATGAGAACTTGTTCTCAACTGACCTACCTGGTTAAATAAAGGTGAAATAAAAAAAATAAAAAAAATGGTTTGTATATATAGTGTAGTGAGTGTGTATATGGTTTGTATATATAGTGTAGACAGTGTGTATATGGTTTGTATATGGTTTGTATATATAGTGTAGTGAGTGTGTATATGGTGTGTATATATAGTGTAGTGAGTGTGTATATGGTTTGTATATATAGTGTAGTCAGTGTGCGTAGAGTCAGTGCAGATAGTTTGGGTACCCTTATTTGACTATCTAGCTTGGGGGTTGAAGCTGCCTCGAAGCCTGTTGGTCAGAGAGACGATGCTATGGTACCGTTTGCCGGATTGTAGCAGAGGGAACAATCTATGGCTTTGGTGGCTGGAGTATTTGGCAATTTCTCAGGCTTACTCTGACACCGCCTGATAAAGAGGTCCTGGAGGGCAGGGAACTTGGCACCAGTGATGTACTGGGCTGTCCGCACCACCCTCTGTAGTGCTTTGCGGTCAAGGGTGGTGCATATGCCATACCAAGTGGTGATGCAGCCAGTCAGGATGATCTCGATGGTGCAGCTGTAGAACTTTTTGAGGATCTGAGGACCCATGCCAAATCTTTCCAGCCTCCTGAGAGGGAAGTGGCTCTGCCGTGCCCTCTTCACGACTGTGCGGGTGTGTGTGGACCACGTTAGATCCTTAGTAATGTGGACGCCTCGAAATTGAAGCTCTCGACCAGCTCCACAACAGCCCCATCGATGTAGATGGGGGTGTGCTCTCCCCTATTTCTTCTATAGTCCATGAACAGCTACTTGGTCTTACTGACGTTGAGGGAGAGGTTGTTGTCCTGGCACCACACTGCCAGGTTTCTGACCTCCTCCCTGTAGGCCGTCTCATCGCCATCGGTGATCAGGCCTACCACCATCATGCCGTCAGCAAACTTGATGATGGTGTTGGAGTCGTGCGTGGCCAGTCGTGGGTGAACAGGGAGTACAGGAAGGGTCCAGTTTTGAGGGTCAGCGTGGCAGACGTGTTGTTCCCTACCTTCACCACCTAGGGCTGGCCCGTCAGGAAGTCCAGGGTCCAACTGCAGTGGGAGGGGTTCAGTCCTAGGGTCCCTAGCTTGATGAGCTTGGAGGGGACTATGGTGTGGTGTTGAACGCTGAGCTGTAGTCTATGAACAGCATTCTCACATAGTTATTTCCCCTCTTGTCCAGGTGGGATAGGGCAGTGTGAAGTTTAATTGATATTGCGTCATCTGTGGAGTGTGTCTGGGATAATGGTGTTGATGTGTGTCTGCACATGCTTTGAGAACGCAACCTGCTATTCCGTCTTCCGGCCTTGTGATTGTTAACCTGTTTAAATGCTTTGCTAACATCGACCACAGAGAGCGAGATCACACGGTCATCTGGAAAACCAGGAGTTTTCACCCAAGGCACAGTGTTGTATTCCTTTAAACGAGCATAAAACGCATTTAGCTTGTTGGGGAATTCTGCATCGCTGGGCAACTCAAGGCTGGGTTTCCCTTTGCAATCAGCTATCGTCTGCAAGCCCTGCCACATACGTTCTTATAGTCACTGTGGGGACGATATCGTCCATCCACTTATTGATGAAGCCCATGGCTGTTGTTGTAAACTCCTCAATGCTATCGGATGAATCCCAGAACATATCCCAGTCTGGACTAGCAAAACAGTCTTGTAGCATTGTGTCTGCTTCATCTGACCGCTTCCGTATTAAGCGCATCACAGGATGTCATGGTCAGATTTGCCAAAGGGAGGACGAGGGAGGTCCTTGTCTGCCTTTCTGTGGGTAGAATAAAAGTGGTCTAGAGTTTTTGCGGCCCTAGTGGCGTAGGAGACGTGTTGGTAGAAGTGAGGTATGGCGGTTTTAAGTCTCCCCGAGTTAAAGTCTCTGCCCACCAGAAACACTGCCTCTAGGTGAGCGGTTTCTTGTTTGTTTACGGCCCCATTCAGTTGGTTGAGGGCCAGAGTAGTGTTGGCTTGGGGAGGGATGTAGACAGCCATGATAATTACAGATGAAAACTCTCTTAGAAGATGAAAGGGTCTTCAGCTTACCATAAGGTATTCTATATCAGGTGAACAAAAGCTCAAGTTTTCCTTCACAGGGAAACAGCTGTACAATACTGCATGGAGAATCCACCGAGTACTACATGCACAGAGTCATCATCCAGCCACCTTTCAGTAAGACAGATAAGAGACTCTCGAACAAAGCGTATCCATCTAATTCTCAAGTGCCAATAGAACAAATGGGAGTGCCGTGCAGTTTTCTCTTTAACTCCACCTAGTCTCCCGCAGCTAGACCTGCAGCGTCATGGTAACCCATGGAACAAAGGAATAAGGTCCGGTATGAACAGTGGAGCAGCTGAGTCAGAGTTGATGTCGTATTTGAAGTCGAAATCAAGGATAGCAACTGTTGATCTGATGTCCAGAAGAGCATGGCGGTCATATCATGTGATAATAATATGAACTTTCTGTACAGGCAAAGTCAAGATAAACATGATAAACGTCACTATATAGCAAAGTCGTGTTGGAACTCGTAAGATGTCACTCTTCTCCATTGGAGAACAAACGTAACATAGTAAACGTAAATCCGGGACACTCTAATTAGTATGATATGTTATGTTTGATATGGTTACAGAAGGTCGGGATGGATGATGAGTAGGCATATAATGCGAACGTATAGCAACCCAAAGGTTGTGTGTTCGAATCTCATCACAGACAACTTTAGTATTTTAGTTAATAGAAACTTTGCAACTACTTGCAACTAATTAGCATGCTAGCTAACCCTTTCAGCTAACCCTTTCGTTAACCATAACCTTAACCCTAACTTTAACCCCTAATCTAGCTAACATTAGCTAGCTAGTTAACGTTAGCATAGCCATCCTTAGCTAACGTTAGCCACAACAAATTGGAATTCGTAATATATCATACGTTTTGCAATTTCATAACATGTTGTACATTTGTGCAAATTGCAATTCACAACGTATCATACAAAATGGATGATGTAAATCCACAACTTAATACATACCATACAAAACTTAACATATCATACTAAAGGAGTGTCTTGGACCTGCGTACTGAATAATATGAAATGCTCTAAGACCACGTTGAGCCAGGTTGGTCTTCAGCATGGGAGGAACTGACAGAGTCAATCAGGGATGAGAACAGCTGACAGTGACCAATCATCTGTGAGAATAGGGACCAGCCAACCAATCAGCTGTAAGAACAGACTCCATCAATGCATGATGCTAAGCAGCCATTCAGAGTATGGTCAGGCCTGGGGCATGTACTGTATAGGCCCTTGGCCCTACCTACACAGGTAAACCATGAAAAACATGGACTAGCTATATTAGTCTGTGTCTAGATATTCAAAGTCAGACTATATGAGGACATTTAAAGGCTGTTGAAAGGTCTGTTGTCTTTCCAGACCAAGTTAGAGACTTTAAAGGTTATTTTTTTGTTACAATAAAGGTTCAATCTTGATAAGCATGAAACTGCCAACATTCAACACATCAGTCGTCATCAAATATTGTGGAAAGACACTGCATATTATCTCTAAATTATATCATGATCAAAAGTAATTGTAATATTATATTAAAACCTCTAGCTTCATTTCTGTTTGATAATAATCTGCATTATCTGGGATAGTCTTTGAGGTCATACAGCTTTTCATATGCTAATGTTTTAATCAACGTTTTCTGCTAAATTAATCCTGTGAGCGGCTCAGCCTTGCTGGTGTTATCAGGCAAATTACGCACACGCGCACGCGCACACGCACACACACACACACACACACACACACACACACACACACACACACAATGTCATCAGTGTTATCAGGCAAATTAACTTTCCCACTGATGAGGGAGTCTGTCTGCCTGCCTGTCTGTTTGCGGGATCACCTTATTCACATTACAGTAGGTTTCTGGTTTCTCTCCATATGTGGTGAAATGACTTGTCGGTCATATGCTCTGAAATAGAATTGAATTAGTACTGTATTGAGAATTGTCTCTGTGAAAGGGAGTGATATAATCAGACCTTACACTTCAGACCTGTCACTACTTTGGCAAATTAAGGATGTCAGAGAAAATATTTTTTTTAGTCAAATGTGACATTGTGACAACCAGAGGCATCATGCCCATAGGGTGCACGGGACCTTGTTATATGGGTAATGATGAAGATGTGTGATGGGAGGAGATATAGAACACATGTTAGCCTAGCCCAGTAATACAGCTGTGTGATGGGAGGAGATATAGAACACGTTAGCCTAGCCCAGTAATACAGCTGTGTGATGGGAGGAGATATAGAACACGTTAGCCTAGCCCAGTAATACAGCTGTGTGATGGGAGGAGATATAGAACACATGTTAGCCTAGCCCAGTAATACAGCTGTGTGATGGGAGGAGATATAGAACACATGTTAGCCTAGCCCAGTAATACAGCTGTGTGATGGGAGGAGATATAGAACACATGTTAGCCTAGCCCAGTAATACAGCTGTGTGATGGGAGGAGATATAGAACACATGTTAGCCTAGCCCAGTAATACAGCTGTGTGATGGGAGGAGATATAGAACACATGTTAGCCTAGCCCAGTAATACAGCTGTGTGATGGGAGGAGATATAGAACACATGTTAGCCTAGCCCAGTAATACAGCTGTGTGATGGGAGGAGATATAGAACACATGTTAGCCTATCCCAGTAATACAGCTGTGTGATGGGAGGAGATATAGAACACATGTTAGCCTAGCCCAGTAATACAGCTGTGTGATGGGAGGAGATATAGAACACATGTTAGCCTAGCCCAGTAATACAGCTGTGTGATGGGAGGAGATATAGAACACATGTTAGCCTATCCCAGTAATACAGCTGTGTGATGGGAGGAGATATAGAACACATGTTAGCCTATCCCAGTAATACAGCTGTGTGATGGGAGGAGATATAGAACACATGTTAGCCTATCCCAGTAATACAGCTGTGTGATGGGAGGAGATATAGAACACATGTTAGCCTATCCCAGTAATACAGCTGTGTGATGGGAGGAGATATAGAACACATGCTAGCCTAGCCCAGTAATACAGCTGTGTGATGGGAGGAGATATAGAACACATGTTAGCCTAGCCCAGTAATACAGCTGTGTGATGGGAGGAGATATAGAACACATGTTAGCCTATCCCAGTAATACAGCTGTGTGATGGGAGGAGATATAGAACACATGTTAGCCTAGCCCAGTAATACAGCTGTGTGATGGGAGGAGATATAGAACACATGTTAGCCTATCCCAGTAATACAGCTGTGTGATGGGAGGAGATATAGAACACATGTTAGCCTAGCCCAGTAATACAGCTGTGTGATGGGAGGAGATATAGAACACATGTTAGCCTAGCCCAGTAATACAGCTGTGTGATGGGAGGAGATATAGAACACATGTTAGCCTAGCCCAGTAATACAGCTGTGTGATGGGAGGAGATATAGAACACATGTTAGCCTAGCCCAGTAATACAGCTGTGTGATGGGAGGAGATATAGAACACATGTTAGCCTAGCCCAGTAATACAGCTGTGTGATGGGAGGAGATATAGAACACATGTTAGCCTAGCCCAGTAATACAGCTGTGTGATGGGAGGAGATATAGAACACATGTTAGCCTAGCCCAGTAATACAGCTGTGTGATGGGAGGAGATATAGAACACATGTTAGCCTAGCCCAGTAATACAGCTGTGTGATGGGAGGAGATATAGAACACATGTTAGCCTAGCCCAGTAATACAGCTGTGTGATGGGAGGAGATATAGAACACATGTTAGCCTAGCCCAGTAATACAGCTGTGTGATGGGAGGAGATATAGAACACATGTTAGCCTAGCTCAGTAATACAGCTGTGTGATGCGACGGAGAGATTAGAGGAGTGACTCCCCATCGCTACTAGATCTAGCAAGCTGTTCTGGTCTCCATGGTAACAGGTCATTAGGCAGCAGCATCAGCAGCTCTCTCTGGATGAGATGGGGCACCGCTGGTACACTCTACATACTGTTTATATTACATACTTCTGCCTCTCCTCTCTCTACATACTGTTTATATTACATACTGTCTGCCTCTCCTCTCTCTACATACTGTTTATATTACATACTGTCTGCCTCTCCTCTCTCTACATACTGTTTATATTACATACTGTCTGCCTCTCCTCTCTCTACATACTGTTTATATTACATACTGTCTGCCTCTCCTCTCTCTACATACTGTTTATATTACATACTGTCTGCCTCTCCTCTCTCTACATACTGTTTATATTACATACTGTCTGCCTCTCCTCTCTCTACATACTGTTTATATTACATACTGTCTGCCTCTCCTCTCTCTACATACTGTTTATATGACATACTGTCTGCCTCTCCTCTCTCTACATACTGTTTATATTACATACTGTCTGCCTCTCCTCTCTCTACATACTGTTTATATTACATACGGTCTGCCTCTCCTCTCTCTACATACTGTTTATATGACATACTGTCTGCCTCTCCTCTCTCTACATACTGTTTATATTACATACTGTCTGCCTCTCCTCTCTCTACATACTGTTTATATGACATACTGTCTGCCTCTCCTCTCTCTACATACTGTTTATATGACATACTGTCTGCCTCTCCTCTCTCTACATACTGTTTATATTACATACTGTCTGCCTCTCCTATCTCTACATACTGTTTATATTACATACTGTCTGCCTCTCCTCTCTCTACATACTGTTTATATTACATACTGTCTGCCTCTCCTCTCTCTACATACTGTTTATATTACATACTGTCTGCCTCTCCTCTCTCTACATACTGTTTATATTACATACTGTCTGCCTCTCCTCTCTCTACATACTGTTTATATTACATACTGTCTGCCTCTCCTCTCTCTACATACTGTTTATATTCCATACTGTCTGCCTCTCCTCTCTCTACATACTGTTTATATTCCATACTGTCTGCCTCTCCTCTCTCTACATACTGTTTATATGACATACTGTCTGCCTCTCCTCTCTCTACATACTGTTTATATGACATACGGTCTGCCTCTCCTCTCTCTACATACTGTTTATATGACATACTGTCTGCCTCTCCTCTCTCTACATACTGTTTATATGACATACTGTCTGCCTCTCCTCTCTCTACATACTGTTTATATTACATACTGTCTGCCTCTCCTCTCTCTACATACTGTTTATATTACATACTGTCTGCCTCTCCTATCTCTACATACTGTTTATATTACATACTGTCTGCCTCTCCTCTCTCTACATACTGTTTATATTACATACTGTCTGCCTCTCCTATCTCTACATACTGTTTATATTACATACTGTCTGCCTCTCCTCTCTCTACATACTGTTTATATGACATACTGTCTGCCTCTCCTCTCTCTACATACTGTTTATATGACATACTGTCTGCCTCTCCTCTCTCTACATACTGTTTATATTACATACTGTCTGCCTCTCCTCTCTCTACATACTGTTTATATTACATACTGTCTGCCTCTCCTATCTCTACATACTGTTTATATTACATACTGTCTGCCTCTCCTCTCTCTACATACTGTTTATATTACATACTGTCTGCCTCTCCTCTCTCTACATACTGTTTATATTACATACTGTCTGCCTCTCCTCTCTCTACATACTGTTTATATTACATACTGTCTGCCTCTCCTCTCTCTACATACTGTTTATATTACATACTGTCTGCCTCTCCTCTCTCTACATACTGTTTATATTACATACTGTCTGCCTCTCCTCTCTCTACATACTGTTTATATTACATACTGTCTGCCTCTCTCTCTCTCTCTCTCTCTCTCTCTCTCTCTCTCTCTCTCTCTCTCTCTCTCTCTCTCTCTCTCTCTCTCTCTCCTCTCTCTCTCTCTCTCTCTCTCTCTCTCTCTCTCTCTCTCTCTCTCTCTCTCTCTCTCTCTCTCTCTCTCTCTCTCTCTCTCTCCTCCTCTCTCTCTCTCTCTCTCTCTCTCTCCTCTCTCTCTCTCTCTCTCTCTCTAGTGAAGTAGATTAAACAAAAGTGAAATAAATAATACAAATGTACGGTAAACATTACACTCCGAAGTTCCAAAAGAATAAAAACATTTCAAATGTCATATTATATACAGTGTTTAGGGAGAAATAGCATTCTAGTCTGCTCTGTTTTTTTGTTAATTCTTTCCAATGTGTCAAGTAATTCTCTCTTTGTTTTCTCATGATTTGTTGGGTCTAATTGTGTTGCTGTCCTGGGGCTCTGTGGGGTCTGTTTGTGTTTGTGAACAGAGCTCCAGGACCAGCTTGTTTAGAGGACTCTTCTCCAGGTTCATCTCTCTGTAGTTGTCACGTTGTATATAATGATCGGGAGATAGGCGCAGGAATGCGTAATAGGGTTTTTTATTTCTACCCAAATTAAACCACGTATACAAAACACAAACAAAAAGGCGAAGAGTACCTTGAATAAATACACGGGACGAGACCCGTAATCATACATGCACAACAACACGCGGCAGCGAAAGCCAAAATAACAAAGCACAGGTACTCACACGACCAACGGACATTGGAACAATAATCAACAACCCAATGGTAAAACAAAAGACAAACTTATAACAATCTAATCAGGGGGAATGGGAACCAGGTTTGCGTGATGAGACAGTTCAGTGACACATAGAAAACCGGTGACGCAGACCTGCAGACGGTGCACGGATGGAGCAGCAATACTGGGGGAATCCGTGACAGTAGGTGATGGCTTTGTTATGGATGTCAGGCTCTGATCATAGGGAAGCCTTTGGCTCCTCTAGTTGTCTATGGTCAGAGCCTGACAGATCTAGGTTTTATGTTTCTATGTTGGTTTTGTGTTGGTCCCCAATTAGAGGCAGCTGCTTTGCATTGTCTCTAATTGGGGGCCATATTTAAGTTCAGGTGTTCCACCTGTCTGTTGTAGATCATAGTGTTTGTCCTAGTACCGTTTGTCCTAGTACCGTTTGTCCTAGTACCGTTTGGTACGTTCCTGTTTATTCTTGTTTTTATTTTGTGTAGTTGATTTAATAAATAATTATGTTGTACTACTTCAGCGCTGCGTCTTGGTCTGACACTCACCACGTTGGTGACAGAATGATCCACCACAATAGGACCAAGCAGCGCTTACCTGGGGTGAGTGATATACTGCGGAAGCAGGGGTGACGGGGTCCAGGCCGGACAGCAGCCCCAAAGCAACCCAAAGATTTCTTTTGAGGGGGGGCTATGGGGGTGGTCGGGCCAAGTGGACGACGCACCGGTACCACTATCCGCGTGGGGTCTGGAGGAGCCAGAGTACCATTGGGGGGGGCGAGGACGAAGGAGGAAGAGGAGTACCTGGAGGAGTATTATGGAGGGGTTCTGGAGGAATTGAGGCAGCTAGAGGAGGATATCGATTATGAGACAGAGGAGTCGGTGCGCATCCCCAGTCCGGTACATTCATTATCAGCCTCTCACGCGGGACCTCCAGTGCGCACCCTCGGATCAGGTCTACCTCATGCATCCATAGTCCAGTCCGTCCAGTGCCAGCCTCCTGCACCAGACCTCCACTGCCCCTCCGCAGCCCGGTATGACCTGTGCCGGCTCCACGCACCAGGCCCCCAGTGCATCTCTCCAGCCCGGTACGCCCTGTGCTGGCTCCCCGCACCCGACCTCCAGTGCGTGAGCCCAGCCCGGTGCCTCCAGTGCCAGCCCCATGCACCAGATCTTTGGTGCGCCTCCCCTCTCTCTCTCCCTCTCTCTCTCTCTCTCTCTTTTGCTCTCGCTCTCTCACCCCCACCACTTTCTCGCTCTCTCTCTCTACCCCCCCACCCCTCCCCGCCACCTCTTTCAGCGTTCCATGGGGCTGCTATGGCAACAGAACCGTGCTGCTACCACAGCAACCTGTGGCCGAGTCGTTAGTGACCTGAAGTCTTTTGAAATTAGATTGACTTTGATGACATGGCCTCTGGCTGTTTCCCATAGACAGCAGTTTAGTCTCGGTCTGCATTCCAAATGGAACCCTATTTCTTCTACTTTTGACCAGGGCCCATGTTGTAATGCACCATATATGGAAAAGGGTGCCATTTGGGACGCACAATTGGTTAGTTTATAGTCAATGTGGTTTAAGTCAATGTGGTTTTAGGTCACATATAAGGCTCTGAATTGGACAGTATCACTCACTCAGTCAGTCGTATCACTCACTCAGTCAGTCGTATCACTCACTCAGTCAGTCGTATCACTCACTCAGTCAGTCGATCACTCACTGGACAGTCAGTCGTATCACTCACTCAGTCAGTCATATCACTCACTCAGTCAGTCGCATCACTCACTCAGTCAGTCATATCACTCACTGGACAGTCAGTCGTATCACTCACTCAGTCAGTCATATCACTCACTGGACAGTCAGTCGTATCACTCACTCAGTCAGTCGTATCACTCACTCAGTCAGTCGTATCACTCACTCAGTCAGTCGTATCACTCACTCAGTCAGTCGTATCACTCACTCAGTCAGTCGGATCACTCACTCAGTCAGTCGGATCACTCACTCAGTCAGTCGGATCACTCACTCAGACAGTAGCATCACTCACTCAGTCAGTCGTATCACTCACTCAGTCAGTCGCATCACTCACTCAGTCAGTCGCATCACTCACTCAGTCAGTAGCATCACTCACTCAGTCAGTCGGATCACTCACTCAGACAGTAGCATCACTCACTCAGTCAGTCGTATCACTCACTCAGTCAGTCGCATCACTCACTCAGTCAGTCGCATCACTCACTCAGTCAGTAGCATCACTCACTCAGTCAGTCGTATCACTCACTCAGTCAGTAGCATCACTCACTCAGTCAGTCGCATCACTCACTCAGTCAGTAGCATCACTCACTCAGTCAGTCGTATCACTCACTGGACAGTCAGTCGTATCACTCACTGGACAGTCAGTCGTATCACTCACTCACTCAGTCGTATCACTCACTCACTCAGTCGTATCACTCACTCAGTCAGTCGTATCAATCACTCAGTCAGTCGTATCACTCACTCAGTCAGTCGTATCACTCACTCAGTCAGTCGTAACCTCGGTCACTCACTCACTCGCTGAAAAAATTTAATTGACAGGTACAGTGTTACCCCTTCAGTAGAACGGACTAGTACTCTGACAGTCTACTGAAGCTAGCTCTAACCTCTGAGACAATACACATTACATCCTGTATAACTCCTCAACACAGATGTCTAAAGATGAGATGAGAGCTGAGTTATTGATTAATCACTGATGAGAGAACTCTACAGGGGCGCTTGTGTGTTTCAGCCTTGTATAATGATTGAGCTCTCTCTCCCAGGGCAAATGCTCGATCATAGGCTTCAGCAAACACACATCCATTATTACCCATTGTCATACTTGAGTAAAAGTCAAGATACCTTAAAAGAAAAAGACTCAAGTGAAAGTCACCCAGTAAAATACTACTTGAGTAAAAGTGTATTTAAATATCAAAAGTAAATGTAATCGCTAAAATGTACTTAAGTATCAAAAGTAAAAGTATAAATCATTTCTAATTCCTTATATTAAGCAAACCAGACGGCACCATTTTCTTGTTTTTAAAATTGACGGATAGCCAGGGGCACGATCCAACATCATCCGCCAGATCAGAGGCAGTAGGGATGACCAGGGATGTTCTCTTGATAAGTGCGTGAATTGGACAATGTCCCTGTCCTAATAAACATTAAAAATGTAATGAGTACTTTTAGGTGTCAGGGAAAATGTACGGAGTAAAACATACATTATTTTCTTTAGGAATGTAGTGAAGTAAAAGTAGAAGTTGTCAAAAATATAAATAGTAAAGTAAAGAAGTACACCTTTTTTAGTACTTTAGAGTATTTTTACTGAAGTACTTTACACCACTGCTCCAGAATGACTTAAGCTACACGCATTTTTAAACACACATTGTAATGCTGACTTCTAAAACAGTAGTTTAATGGGATGCTCTTGAAATCAGTCCTTATAAAAAAATAGATTCCATTTTGGTAAAATCAATCAGCAATCTATTACGAAACTGGACATTTAGTGTAAGCAAATCTGTTCTTACCAAACAGATAAGGCCTTATTCCAGACGTCATTGTTTCAGCTGAGCCAACAAGTACTGTAGCATGGTAACACTGAAGCACATCTCAGACAGCAAACGGGATGTTATCAAGACAATTTCCTCCTATCGGAAACCACTGAGATTTACCATCACAGCGTTTATTTGTGGAGAGACAGAGAGAAAGAGAGAGCTAGAGAGCAGAGGGAGGGAGGGAGGGAGGGAGGGAGGGAGGTTAATAAATTAGGAGACAAATGGTCCTGTGAGGGTGAAGAGTGAACAGCGCTCCCTGATGGTAATAGTTAGTTTTACATCTCATGTGGAACACGCTCAACATAGAATTACACAAATACTGTTTCCTTATCTATCTATCTATCTATCTATCTATCTATCTATCTATCTATCTATCTATCTATCTATCTATCTATCTATCTATCTATCTATCTATCTATCTATCTATCTATCTATCTATCTATCTATCTATCTATCTATCGTTCTTCTCTCTCTCAATCGTTCTTTTCTCTCTCTCTCTCGTTCTCTCTCTCTCTCTCTCTCTCTCTCTCTCTCTCTCTCTCGTTCTTCTCTATTCCCTACATAGTGCACTACTTTTGACCAGAGCCCTATAGAATCCTGTCCTCCAACCAGGACAGAAGCATAAAAATAGATGATTAGATTACATTCTAGAAATAGATTCTATTTGTATGGACAAGAGTACAATAGGTGTATGGGCTTTGTGGGTAACTGGAAGCAGTGTTTCTCAACTCCTGGGGTACGTCCCAATAATCTCTCCTTTCTACCGAAGTGTGCACTTGTTCAATTCCTTTCATGGATTTGAAAGGAAATGACTTGTATATAACTCCCTCTAGCCCATGGTCAAACAATCCAATGGTTTTAAATTGGTGGGGACTAGTGAATGAGTGCACAGCTCAGAAGGAAGGAGAAATTATTGGGATGCATCTCTGCTCTTAAGAATTCACAAAAAGAGAGATGGAACTTTCTGCTTCTGCGGCTGCATGATGTTGCTATGGCTACTCCATCACACATTCTGTGCCAAGGACTCATGTAGTATCCTGTCCCTTGTCCAACAGACTTTCTCTGAGGCTCTGGGGCAAAACACTGAGGGAGACAACTGTGGACAACACGAGCAAGCTAGCAAGATGCTCTGGGAGGATGAGAATTGATGTAAGGACTGGAATTGGGTTGTGTTTTCATGGATAACTTAAAGCCAAAGAAGAACCATAGGTCGCACTTCTTTGTTCCAGCCCAGCACTAACACAACAGACACCTGGTTCAACTAACCGAAGGAATGAAGATGAGGTGATTTGTTGGATCAGGTGTGTTAGTGCTGGAATGGAACGTAAATGTACTACATGACAAGATGTTCGTTCACTTCAATCATTTGATCATCAATATAATCAATGCGTTCTCTGCAGCTGAAAGCTTTCTTCAAGTACACAGGTTTCTAGACACTTCTCTGATAGGGCTGCTATTCTGAATCTCCCCACTAGATGTCCCTATAACATCATGTCTTACAGTACCATGTTTTTACTAGACGGTAGTACAGTATAGCAAAAGATCATAGAACTTATTTACATTTCATATCCTCATGGAGCTGAAAAAACAACACCTCCAACAATCATTTTTATACTGTAGATACATTTATACGCTTTTACAGTGTAATTTATCCATCATACAATATGACCAAAAAACATATGCTCACAACATAATCAAATCAACAAACCCGTGAAATATGATGAGTCACTTAAACTGTCATTCACCATTATTACATACAGACTGCAAATAAATAACATAGAGAGATATTTACAATATGCACAACTAAATGGAAGTGCAAATAAAGCTTTGGATCCCTGGAAACAGGAAGGATAGAACGTAAGCTAATGCAGATAGGTTGTGCCCATAGAAATAGAATCATGACCGCCAGTCCACCCATTAGACCCATTGACTTGAATGGTAATCCCCGTTCTAGTGATCCTATTTCTATGATTGTGCCGACTCCCTTCCTCTTCTGATGCCATAATCAATAACCAATAATAATAACATTACATTTATAATTCATATTTTACAAGACATTTAGTAGACATTTTAACTTCCTATGTAAATGATCTCTATAATGTTATTTAAACTTCTAGTAAAACATTATTTGTATGGAGAGAGATATAAAATGAACACGTTACGTTACGTACAGTATAGATCGCAGTCCATGAGAAGCTGGAAAGTTTTGATATTGTTGTTGTCATCCGATGAAAATATAAAAGCATAGAAAAAAAAAACACAGGACCACAAGCAAGAGAGAGAGGCCTCCTGTCCCAAACTGACCCCTGACCCCTAGACAGTTATCTTCTTGCCTCTAGACACAGTGTTGATTTGAGAACATTGAGTAAGTTTAAGCTGCATAGCGAAAGGTGCAGCTATTACCATATTTCTAACACCTCATCTCAAATCTATACTTGTCTAAATAGAATCAGAACCAAGTATATAACTCAGGGATTCTTGAAAGTCAGGACAATCCTTGTCCGGCAGGGAAGCTTCAAATTTACATTTAGGGGAATTTAATAAAGGAAAATATTTTCAAAAAATACACAATATTATTTATTCCCATGTCGGCTCTGTGCCCTTGTCCGGAGTAAAGGAGCACAATTTCAAACTCCCCCCCAAAAGTGTTTGAAATTAAAAAAACGTACAATAATGGATATGAACTGAAAAAGCATTTAATGTAGTTTCTTGCAATAGTGTTCTCTGACTTCAAGGAATATTTAGCTCAAAACTGGGATTCATAAAAAATGTCATAGTTTTGTCTAAATGTCTAAATGAATCAGGAATGAGAAGGATCAGCTACATTAGTCACAGCCATAACCTGTCAACTCCATCTACCTTATAGATTAACATACAATATCATTTTTGGTTCAAATATGTAACATTTAATTAGGTTTCACAGTAAAAAAAACTACTGAGGAAAAACTAAATTGAATTTAAAAAAAAATATGCAATTTGTCAACTCCGAACAACATCATCTCCGTCAGATTTTTGTCTAACGTCAACTCCGTCAGAGTACTGAAAGATCTGATAGAATGATTATGTTTTTGTTGGGGATTGTTAAATAAATAATTTTACAAAATGTTTGTATTTAACTTTTGTTTTTTATAGACAAATAAATGTCTGTTTTGAGAATCTGTTGTCACCTCCGTCAGTTGCTTATCAACTCTGTCACTGATTGCTGATTGCAGTGGTATATAATAAAACATACCAAAATACTAACGGATTGAACCCTGGAGAATGATACAGTGGTATATAATAAAACATACCAAAATACTAACGGATTGAACCCTGGAGAATGATACAGTGGTATATAATAAAACATACCAAAATACTAACGGATTGAACCCTGGAGAATGATACAGTGGTATATAATAAAACATACCAAAATACTAACGGATTGAACCCTGGAGAATGATACAGTGGTATATAATAAAACATACCAAAATACTAACGGATTGAACCCTGGAGAATGATACAGTGGTATATAATAAAACATACCAAAAAGACATTGAGTTTTGTATTACATATTTAAACAAGCTAATGTTAGAATGAAACAATCAAGGCCATTAAACACTTGTTGGACAATAAAAATGAAATGCCTTTTATTGTGTCTGACGGAGTTGACACAAATCCAGTTAGTTGCATTTTATTAAAACAGGTTTTAATTAGAGGGTTGTTCCTTTACAAGGTGTGATAGCTAATACTTTGGTTTCTAAAAATGTATATTTAAAATGTTATTATGAAGAAAAAAATGTTTGTGAAAAAAGGTTGGGATTGTCCCGTCTTTCAAGAAACCCTGATTTACATGTACAAGGAATTTGACCTGATGAAATGGTCTAGGGGTTAGGGTGTAGGGGTTAGGGTGTAGGGGCTGATTTGAGTCAGGGCAAGGATTCCAGATAAGAGGTTACTCACTGCAGTGTAAAACATTGTGCTCCTGAATCCTTCCTGGTAGCTGATAGAGACAGATACTGGTGGAAATATATAGAGACTGAATCCTTCCTGGTAGCTGATAGAGACAGATACTGGTGGAAATATATAGAGACTGAATCCTTCCTGGTAGCTGATAGAGACAGATACTGGTGGAAATATATAGAGACTGAATCCTTCCTGGTAGCTGATAGAGACAGATACTGGTGGAAATATATAGAGACTGAATCCTTCCTGGTAGCTGATAGAGACAGATACTGGTGGAAATATATAGAGACTGAATCCTTACTGGTAGCTGATAGAGACAGATACTGGTGGAAATATATAGAGACTGAATCCTTCCTGGTAGCTGATAGAGACAGATACTGGTGGAAATATATAGAGACTGAATCCTTCCTGGTAGCTGATAGAGACAGATACTGGTGGAAATATATAGAGACTACAGTATACCTCACCTCTGTTACCTTCTCATCTAGCTGATCAAGCTAAGAAAGATAGAGCTGTGTGTGTGTGTGTGTATGTGTGTATGTATGTGTATGTGTGTGTGTGTATGTGTGTATGTGTGTGTATGTATGTGTATGTGTGTGTGTGTGTGTATGTGTATGTGTATGTGTATGTGTGTGTATGTGTAGGTGTGTTGGCCTTGCTCTAGTTGTTTGATCATGAAAACACAGGTCGGTCTGTGCTAAGTCCCAAAACCCTTCCATCTCTTTCAGAGTTCTGCGTCCAGGCTGAGACTGTTGTTTATCCAGAGTTCAAGTACTCCAGAGCCACTTCATAGCAGAACTTGTACTGATCCTGTAGAACACAAACAAATAAGGGGCTACATAAACATTGACACACTACACTGAACAGGATATTATATGAATTAACCTTTATTTATACAGGTTATTCTCATTGAGAGAACACCTGGTCAAATGACCCTAGGAGTTGGCAAGACAGCACCAACAGAACTGGGATCAGGCTAGGAGCAATGATTTATACCAGTAGATCATCTGTAGTGTTAATATTACAGAACGTGTTCTTACCAGTAGATCATCTGTAGTGTTAATATTACAGAACGTGTTCTTACCAGTAGATCATCTGTAGTGTTAATATTACAGAACGTGTTCTTACCAGTAGATCATCTGTAGTGTTAATATTACAGAACGTGTTCTTACCAGTAGATCATCTGTAGTGTTAATATTACAGAACGTGTTCTTACCAGTAGATCATCTGTAGTGTTAATATTACAGAACGTGTTCTTACCAGTAGATCATCTGTAGTGTTAATATTACAGAACGTGTTCTTACCAGTAGATCATCTGTAGTGTTAATATTACAGAACGTGTTCTTACCAGTAGATCGACCATGTTGGGTTTGTTGTTCCTCAGTGTTTTGACGGCATGGAACACGTCTACAGAACGTTGATGTTGTAACATCTCACACACAATGCTGATGGCACAGAACGTCCCACTGCGACCTCCTCCGTTACTGCAGCGAAGGAGGGAGAGAGAGAGAGAGAGAGTGAGACAGAGACAGATAAACAGAGATAGAGACAGATAAACAGAGACAGAGACAGATAAACAGAGACAGAGACAGATAAACAGAGACAGATAAACAGAGACAGAGACAGATAAACAGAGACAGATAGACAGAGACAGATAAACAGAGACAGAGACAGATAAACAGAGACAGAGACAAATAAACAGAGACAGAGACAGATAAACAGAGACAGAGACAGATAAACAGAGACAGAGACAGATAAACAGAGACAGAGACAGATAAACAGAGACAGAGACAGAGACAGGGAGAAGGGGTGTATTCTGTCATTCAGATGGTTTCAGATAGACATTTAATGAATAGAGCTAACACAATTCCCTTTGGAGACACAAGGCAAAGGGTTATGGTGGAAGTGGGGAGTGAAGTGTACATTATTCATTTGTGCTCATAGCACTAGTCTCTATTGAACAGTTGTACAGAACCCCAGTCTGTGTGGTGCAGTGAGCAGTGAGCAGTCAGATCAATGAGAAGGGGAAGTAGAACCTCATTAGAAGGTTATTGTGTGTATGTGTGTGTCAGTGACTTACAGATAGCAGAACTACAAATAAGTGTGACTTAGATAATGGTGTGTGTGTCATTGTGTTATTGTGACATACAGACAGTGAGTGTGTGTCTGTGTGATAGTGTGTGTGGTACTTACAGACAGTGTGTGTATGTGTGTTAGTGTGTGTGTGGTACCTACAGACAGTGTGTGTGTGATAGTGTCTGTGTGTGTGTGGTACTTACAAGACAGTGTGTGTATGTGTGTGTTAGTGCGTGCGTGTGGAACTTACAGACAGTGAGTGTGTGTGTGTTAGTGTGTGTGGTACATACAAACAGTGTGTGTGTATGTGTGTGTGTTAGTGTGGTACTTACAGAAAGAATGTGTGTACGTATGAGTGTGTGTGTTAGTGCATGTGTGTGTGTGTGTGGTACTTGCAGACAGTGTGTGTACGTATGTGTGCGTGTTAGTGTGTGTGTGTGGTAATTACAGACAGTGTGTATGTATGTGTGCGTGTTAGTGTGTGTGTGTGGTAATTACAGACAGTGTGTATGTATGTGTGTGTGTGTTAGTGTGTGTGTGTGTGTGTGTCTGTGTGTGTGTGGTACTTACAGACAGTGTGTATGTATGTGTGTGTATGTGTTAGTGTGGTACTTACAGACAGTGTGTGTGTGTGTGTGTGTGGTACTTAGAGACAGTGTGTATGTATGTGTGTGTGTGTGTGTGTGTGTGTGTGTGTGTGTGTGTGTGTGTGTGTGTGTGTGTGTGTGTGTGTGTGGTACGTACAGACAGACAGTGTGTATGTATGTGTGTGTGTGGTAGTGTGTGTGTAGTACTTACAGACAGTGTGTATGTATGTGTGAGTGTGGTAGTGTGTGTGTAGTACTTACAGATAGTGTGTATGTGTGTGTAGTAGTGTGTGTGTGGTACTTACAGACAGTGTGTGTGTACAGTGGGGAGAACAAGTATTTGATACACTGCCGATTTTGCAGGTTTTCCTACTTACAAAGCATGTAGAGGTCTGTAATTTTTATCATAGGTACTCTTCAACTGTGAGAGACGGAATCTAAAACAAAAATCCAGAAAAACACATTGTATGATTTTTAAATAATTAATTTGCATTTTATTGCATGACATAAGTATTTGATCACCTACCAATCAGTAAGAATTCCGGCTCTCACAGACCTGTTAGTTTTTCTTTAAGAAGACCTCCTGTTCTCCACTCATTACCTGTATTAACTGCACCTGTTTGAACTCGTTACCTGTATAAAAGACACCTGTCCACACACTCAATCTAACAGACTCCAACCTCTCCACAATGGCCAAGACCAGAGAGCTGTGTAAGGACATCAGGGATAAAATTGTAGACCTGCACAAGGCTGGGATGGGCTACAGGACAATAGGCAAGCAGCTTGGTGAGAAGGCAACAACTGTTGGCGCAACTATTAGAAAATGGAAGAAGTTCAAGATGACGGTCAATCTCCTTCGGTCTGGGGCACCATGCAAGATCTCACCTCGTGGGGAATCAATGATAATGAGGAAGGTGAGGGATCAGCCCAGAACTACACGGCAGGACCTGGTCAATGACCTGAAGAGAGCTGGGACCACAGTCTCAAAGAAAACCATTAGTAACACACTACGCCGTCATGGATTAAACTCCTGCAGCGCACGCAAGGTCCCCCTGCTCAAGCCAGCGCATGTCCAGGCCCGTCTAAAGTTTGCCAATGACCATCTGGATGATCCAGAGGAGGAATGGGAGAAGGTCATGTGGTCTGATGAGACAAAAATAGAGCTTTTTGGTCTAAACTCCACTCGCCGTGTTTGGAGGAAGAAGAAGGATGAGTACAACCCCAAGAACACCATCCCAACCGTGAAGCATGGAGGTGGAAACATCATTCTTTGGGGATGCTTTTCTGCAAAGGGGACAGGACGACTGCACCGTATTGAGGGGAGGATGGATGGGGCCATGTATTGCGAGATCTTGGCCAACAACCTCCTTCCCTCAGTAAGAGCATTGAAGATGCTCTTACTGCAACACACAGCCAGGGCAACTAAGGAGTGGCTCCGTAAGAAGCATCTCAAGGTCCTGGAGTGGCCTAGCCAGTCTCCAGACCTGAACCCAATAGAAAATCTTTGGAGGGAGCTGAAAGTCCGTATTGCCCAGCGACAGCCCCGAAACCTGAAGGATCTGTATGGAGGATTCGGCCAAAATCCCTGCTGCAGTGTATGCAAACCTGGTCAAGAACTACAGGAAACGTATGATCTCTGTAATTGCAAACAAAGGTTTCTGTACCAAATATTAAGTTCTGCTTTTCTGATGTATCAAATATTTATGTCATGCAATAAAATGCAAATTAATTACTTAAAAATCATACAATGTGATTTTCTGGATTTTTGTTTTAGATTCCGTCACTCACAGTTGAAGAGTACCTATGATAAAAATGACAGACTTCTACATGCTTTGTAAGTGGGAAAACCTGCAAAATTGGCAGTGTATCAAATACCACTGTATGTGTGTGTGTGGTAGTGTTTGTGTAGTACTTACAGACAGTGTATGTATGAGTGAGTGTGGTAGTGTGTGTGTGGTACTTACAGACAGTTTGTGTGTGTGTGTGTGTAGTAGTGTGTGTGTGGTACTTACAGACAGTGTGTGTTAGTGTTTGTGGTACTTACAGAAAGTGTGTGTGTTAGTGTGTGTAGTAGTGTGTGTGTGGTACTTACAGACAGTGTGTATGTTTGTGTGTAGTAGTGTGTGTGTGTGTGTGTGGTACTTACAGACAGTGTGTATGTATGTGTGTGTGTGTGGTACTTACAGACAGTGTGTGTGGTAGTACGTGTGTGTGTGTGTGTGGTAGTGTGTGTGGTACTTACAGACAGTGTGTGTGGTAGTGTGTGTGTGTGTGGGTGGTACTTACAGACAGTGTGTATGTATGTGTGTGTGTGTGGTAGTGTGTGTGTAGTACTTACAGACAGTGTGTATGTATGTGTGTGTGTGGTAGTGTGTGTGTGTGTGGGTGGTACTTACAGACAGTGTGTATGTATGTGTGTGTGTGTGGTAGTGTGTGTGTAGTACTTACAGACAGTGTGTATGTATGTGTGTGTGTGGTAGTGTGTGCGTGTGGTAGTGTGTGTGTGTGGTGGTGTGTGTGTGGTAGTGTGTGTGGTAGTGTGTGTGTGTGGTGGTGTGTGTGTGGTGGTGTGTGTGTGGTGGTGTGTGTGTGTGGTAGTGTGTGTGTGTGGTAGTGTGTGTGGTAGTGTGTGTGGTAGTGTGTGTGGTAGTGTGTGTGGTAGTGTGTGTGTGTGTGGTGGTGTGTGTGTGGTAGTGTGTGTGTGGTAGTGTGTGTGTGTGTGTGTGGTAGAGTGTGTTTGTGTGGTAGTGTGTGTGTGGTAGTGTGTGTGGTAGTGTGTGTGTGTGTGGTAGTGTGTGTGTGTGGTGGTGTGTGTGTGGTAGTGTGTGTGGTGGTGTGTGTGTGGTAGTGTGTGTGTGGTAGTGTGTGTGTGGTGGTGTGTGTGTGGTGGTGTGTGTGTGGTGGTGTGTGTGTGGTAGTGTGTGTGTGGTAGTGTGTGTGTGGTAGTGTGTGTGTGGTAGTGTGTGTGTGTGGTAGTGTGTGTGTGGTGGTGTGTGTGTGGTAGTGTGTGTGTGGTGGTGTGTGTGTGGTGGTGTGTGTGTGGTGGTGTGTGTGTGGTAGTGTGTGTGTGGTAGTGTGTGTGTGGTAGTGTGTGTGTGGTAGTGTGGTAGTGTGGTAGTGTGGTAGTGTGGTAGTGTGTGTGTGGTAGTGTGTGTGGTAGTGTGTGTGTGTGGTAGTGTGTGTGGTGGTGTGTGTGTGTGGTAGTGTGTGTGTGGTAGTGTGTGTGTGTGTGTGTGGTAGAGTGTGTTTGTGTGGTAGTGTGTGTGTGGTAGTGTGTGTGGTAGTGTGTGTGTGTGTGGTAGTGTGTGTGTGTGTGGTGGTGTGTGTGTGGTAGTGTGTGTGGTGGTGTGTGTGTGGTAGTGTGTGTGTGGTGGTGTGTGTGTGGTGGTGTGTGTGTGGTGGTGTGTGTGTGGTAGTGTGTGTGTGGTAGTGTGTGTGTGGTGGTGTGTGTGGTGGTGTGTGTGTGGTGGTGTGTGTGTGGTAGTGTGTGTGTGGTAGTGTGTGTGTGGTAGTGTGTGTGTGGTAGTGTGTGTGTGGTAGTGTGTGTGTGGTGGTGTGTGTGTGGTGGTGTGTGTGTGGTGGTGTGTGTGGTGGTGTGTGTGTGGTAGTGTGTGTGTGGTAGTGTGTGTGTGGTAGTGTGTGTGTGGTGGTGTGTGTGGTGGTGTGTGTGGTGGTGTGTGTGTGGTGGTGTGTGTGTGGTGGTGTGTGTGTGGTGGTGTGTGTGTGGTGGTGTGTGTGTGGTAGTGTGTGTGTGGTAGTGTGTGTGTGGTAGTGTGTGTGTGGTAGTGTGTGTGTGGTAGTGTGTGTGTGGTAGTGTGTGTATGGTAGTGTGTATGGTAGTGTGTATGGTACTTACAGACAGTGGTAGTGTGTATGGTAGTGTGTATGGTACTTACAGACAGTGGTAGTGTGTATGGTAGTGTGTATGGTACTTACAGACAGTGGTAGTGTGTATGGTAGTGTGTATGGTAGTGTGTAGTATGGTACTTACAGACAGTGCACCACAGTGCGTCCCTCTCCTCCATCATATTCCTCCTGCCATTTGTCCACCTGTCTGATGAGCTTGAGGAAGGAACGTTTGGACATGGGCGTGTCTCGGTACATCGGCCAACCAAGGAACTGGAACTGTTGGACCATACGGTACCCGTCCTGAGGCTGGAGAGAGAGACAGGTGGATATTGGGTCATAAACAGACAGACAGGTAGATATAGGGTCATACACAGACAGACAGGTAGATATAGGGTCATACACAGACAGACAGGTAGATATAGGGTCATACACAGACAGACAGGTAGATATAGGGTCATACACAGACAGACAGGTAGATATAGAGTCATACACAGACAGACAGGTAGATATAGGGTCATACACAGACAGACAGGTAGATATAGGGTCATACACAGACAGACAGGTAGATATAGGGTCATACACAGACAGACAGGTAGATATAGGGTCATACACAGACAGACAGGTAGATATAGGGTCATACACAGACAGACAGGTAGATATTGGGTCATACACAGACAGACAGGTAGATATAGGGTCATACACAGACAGACAGGTAGCTGGTGACCTTTGTATGAGTGTACGTGTGTTTGCTTGAATAGCTAGCAGTCGGTTAGTGTATGCAGCTGGTAGCATTTAGGGTCAGGTGTGTCAGGTAAGGTAGTTAGGGTCAGGTGTGTCAGGTAAGGTAGTTAGGGTCAGGTGAGTCAGGTAAGGTAGTTAGGGTCAGGTGTGTCAGGTAAGGTAGTTAGGGTCAGGTGTGTCAGGTAAGGTAGTTAGGGTCAGGTGTGTCAGGTAAGGTAGTTAGGGTCAGGTGTGTCAGGTAAGGTAGTTAGGGTCAGGTGTGTCAGGTAAGGTAGTTAGGGTCAGGTGTGTCAGGTAAGGTAGTTAGGGTCAGGTGAGTCAGGTAAGGTAGTTAGGGTCAGGTGAGTCAGGTAAGGTAGTTAGGGTCAGGTGTGTCAGGTAAGGTAGTTAGGGTCAGGTGTGTCAGGTAAGGTAGTTAGGGTCAGGTGTGTCAGGTAAGGTAGTTAGGGTCAGGTAGGTACCTGCACTGTTGTAGCTACACATAGTAGCACATTTTCCCATAGTCCCATGGTGTGTGTGTGAGAGTTAGTAAGTGAGTGAGTGAGTGAGTGAGTGAGTGAGTGAGTGAGTGAGTGAGTGAGTACCCGTGCTGCGTTGTAGATCCTGAATATTCTACTGATAATGTCCTCCTCCAGGTCAGCTGAGACAAACTCCACCTGGATTGGCCCGTGGCGATGCACCCCGTTCTCTGGCCAGTACTGAGGACACAGCTGACACACACACACACACACACACACACACACACACACACACACACGCACAGCACAGGGAGAGAATGAAACAACTTTAGTGTAACTTTAACTGTGACCCTAACTACCTTACCTGACACACCTGAACCTAACTAACTTACCTGACACACCTGACCAAGAAACCAAAACAAATAAGTTCAGAAATTAAGTTATGTGTAATAATGTGAAATGACACAGGGAAAAAGTATTGAACACACTTACTGATATTTAATTAATACTTTGTACAAAAGCCTTTGTTGGTAATGACAGCTTCAAGACGCCTCCTGTATGGAGAAACTAGTCGCATGCATTGCTCTGGTGTGATTTTGGCCCATTCTTCCACACAAACAGTCTTCAAATCTTGAAGGTTCCGTGGGCCTCTTCTATGAATCTTGATCTTCAGTTCTTTCCATAGATTTTCAATGGGATTTAAGTCAGGTGATTGGCTGGGCCATTCTAGCAGCTTTATTGTCTTTCTTTGAAACCAATTGAGAGTTTCCTTGGCTGTGTGTTTGGGATCATTGTCTTGCTGAAATGTCCACCCTCGTTTCATCTTCATCATCCTGGTAGATGGCAGCAGATTTTTGACAAGAATGTCTCGGTAAATTTGCCCATTCATCCTTCCTTCAATTATGTGAAGTTTGCCAGTACCATTTGCTGAAATGTAGCCCCACACCATGATGTTCCCACCTCTAAACTTCACTGTTGGTATGGTGTTTTTAGGGTGATGTGCAGTGCCATTTCTCCTCCAAACATGGTGTGTATTATGACATCCAAACAGTTCAATTTTGCTCTCATCTGACCACACTATATTCTCCCAGTATTTCACTGGCTTTTCCAAATGTTGTGCAGCAAACTGTAAACGAGCTTCAACATGCTTTTTTTTCAGCAATGGAGTCTTGCGTGGTGAGCGTGCATACAGGCCATGGCGGTGGAGTGTATTACTTACTGTTTTCTTTGAGACAACAGTACCTGCTAATTGCAGGTCTTTTTGAAGCTCTCCACAAGTGGTCCTTGGCTCTTGGACAACTCTTCTGATTATTCTTTTCACTCCTCTGTCAGAAATCTTGCGAGGAGCACCTGGTTGAGGCAAATTTATGGTGAAATTATTGTCTTACCACTTCCGTATTATGGCCCCAACAGTGCTCACTGGAACATTCAGAAGCTTAGAAATGCGCCTATAACCAATGCCATCATTATGTTTTGCAACAATTAGGTTGCGAAGGTCTTGAGACAGCTCTTTGCTTTTACCCATCATGAGATGTGTCTTGTGTGACACCTTGGCAATGAGACCTTTTTGTAGGCCATCAGTTGGGACTGAACCAGCTGATATTAATTTGCACTGACAGGGGGCTGGATTGCTTTTTAATTACTGATAGTTTTCAGCTGTTGTCTTGGCTTTCCATGCCTTTTTGCACCTCCCTTTCTTCATGTGTTCAATACTTTTTCCCTGTGTCATTTCACATTATTACACATAACTTAATTTCTGAACTTATTTGTTTTGGTTTCTTTGTATGTATGGATTACTTGGGTTGTTACCAACATCTGGTGAAAATATTTCATGAAAATATTTCATGTCAATAGCACCTTTGGAAATATATTTACTGAGAAAAATGGTGACGTGTTCAATACTTATTTCACCCGCTGTATGCATAACTCATCAGATACATTTTTAGGTGAATTGGAGAATAACATGTATTTATACTTAACAAACATCAAAAGGTAGCTCCACTGAAGCTTAAATCACACAATGCTGAGACCTTCCTTTAAAACCATCTGGAATTTAACCAATAAAGCCCAACTAAAGCAACACTCTTATCATTGGTTGATGCTTTGTGCCGTCTTATATAAACTGCAAATATCTTTCATTCTGCACTTCTACCTTTTCATAGTTTTATTCTGTCCTGTCACCCTTTCATGTGACAGGTATCAGTCTTTCTTTTCAAACCACCAAGAAACCCACATTTGTTTTTTGTAAAGGATTGCAAAAGATGTTCCAGAGGAGAATGGATGTGTTAAGAATGTGATACAGAATGTGTATTATCTCTTTATATTTAGAATGTGATACAGAATGTGTATTATCTCTTTGTGTTTAGAATGTGATACAGAATGTGTATTATCTCTTTGTGTTTAGAATGAGATACAGAATGTGTATTATCTCTTTGTGTTTAGAATGTGATACAGAATGTGTATTATCTCTTTGTGTTTAGAATGTGATACAGAATGTGTATTATCTCTTTGTGTTTAGAATGTGATACAGAATGTGTATTATCTCTTTGTGTTTAGAATGTGATACAGAATGTGTATTATCTCTTTGTGTTCAGAATGTGATACAGAATGTGTATTATCTCTTTATATTTAGAAAGTGATACAGAATGTGTATTATCTCTTTGTGTTTAGAATGTGATACAGAATGTGTATTATCTCTTTGTGTTTAGAATGTGATACATAATGTGTATTATCTCTTTGTGTTTAGAATGTGATACCGAATGTGTATTATCTCTTTGTTTAGAATGTGATACAGAATGTGTATTATCTCTTTGTTTAGAATGTGATACAGCATGTGTATTATCTCTTTGTTTAGAATGTGATACAGAATGTGTATTATCTCTTTGTGTTTAGAATGTGATACCGAATGTGTATTATCTCTTTGTTTAGAATATGATACATAATGTGTATTATCTCTTTGTTTAGAATGTGATACAGAATGTGTATTATCTCTTTATGTTTAGAATGTGATACAGCATGTGTATTATCTCTTTGTTTAGAATGTGATACAGAATGTGTATTATCTCTTTGTTTAGAATGTGATACAGAATGTGTATTATCTCTTTATGTTTAGAATGTGATACAGAATGTGTATTATCTCTTTGTGTTCAGAATGTGATACAGAATGTGTATTATCTCTTTGTGTTCAGAATGTGATACCGAATGTGTATTATCTCTTTGTGTTTAGAATGTGATACCGAATGTGTATTATCTCTTTGTTTAGAATGTGATACAGAATGTGTATTATCTCTTTGTGTTTAGAATGTGATACAGAATGTGTATTATCTCTGTGTTTAGAATGTGATACAGAATGTGTATTATCTCTTTGTGTTTAGAATGTGATACAGAATGTGTATTATCTCTTTGTGTTTAGAATGAGATACAGAATGTGTATTATCTCTTTGTGTTTAGAATGTGATACAGAATGTGTATTATCTCTTTGTGTTCAGAATGTGATACAGAATGTGTATTATCTCTTTGTGTTCAGAATGTGATACAGAATGTGTATTATCTCTTTGTGTTCAGAATGTGATACAGAATGTGTATTATCTCTTTGTGTTCAGAATGTGATACAGAATGTGTATTATCTCTTTGTGTTTAGAATGTGATACAGAATGTGTATTATCTCTTTGTGTTTAGAATGTGATACAGAATGTGTATTATCTCTTTGTGTTTAGAATGTGATACAGAATGTGTATTATCTCTTTGTGTTTAGAATGTGATACAGAATGTGTATTATCTCTTTGTGTTTAGAATGTGATACAGAATGTGTATTATCTCTTTGTGTTTAGAATGTGATACAGAATGTGTATTATCTCTTTGTGTTCAGAATGTGATACAGAATGTGTATTATCTCTTTGTGTTCAGAATGTGATACCGAATGTGTATTATCTCTTTGTGTTTAGAATGTGATACCGAATGTGTATTATCTCTTTGTTTAGAATGTGATACAGAATGTGTATTATCTCTTTGTGTTTAGAATGTGATACCGAATGTGTATTATCTCTTTGTGTTTAGAATGTGATACAGAATGTGTATTATCTCTGTGTTTAGAATGTGATACAGAATGTGTATTATCTCTTTGTGTTTAGAATGTGATACAGAATGTGTATTATCTCTTTGTGTTCAGAATGTGATACAGAATGTGTATTATCTCTTTGTGTTCAGAATGTGATACAGAATGTGTATTATCTCTTTGTGTTCAGAATGTGATACAGAATGTGTATTATCTCTTTGTGTTCAGAATGTGATACAGAATGTGTAGTATCTCTTTGTGTTCAGAATGTGATACAGAATGTGTATTATCTCTTTGTGTTTAGAATGTGATACAGAATGTGTATTATCTCTTTGTGTTTAGAATGTGATACAGAATGTGTATTATCTCTTTGTGTTTAGAATGTGATACAGAATGTGTATTATCTCTTTGTGTTTAGAATGTGATACAGAATGTGTATTATCTCTTTGTGTTTAGAATGTGATACAGAATGTGTATTATCTCTTTGTGTTTAGAATGTGATACAGAATGTGTATTATCTCTTTGCTTTGGCAGTTTAGTTTTCATCTGTTAGAGTAGTGAACCCAGGAGACAGTCTCATAAGAGCAGGAAATACCTTATGTAATACTGTACTGTCAGTATATTATTTAGACAACATACTGTACTGTCAGTATATTATTTAGACAACATACTGTACTGTCAGTATATTATTTAGACAACATACTGTACTGTCAGTATATTATTTAGACAACATACTGTACTGTCAGTATATTATTTAGACAACATACTGTACTGTCAGTATATTACCTAGACAACATACTGTACTGTCAGTATATTATTTAGACAACATACTGTACTGTCAGTATATTATTTAGACAACATACTGTACTGTCAGTATATTATTTAGACAACATACTGTACTGTCAGTATATTATTTAGACAACATACTGTACTGTCAGTATATTATTTAGACAACATACTGTACTGTCAGTATATTATTTAGACAACATACTGTACTGTCAGTATATTATTTAGACAACATACTGTACTGTCAGTATATTATTTAGACAACATACTGTACTGTCAGTATATTATTTAGACAACATACTGTACTGTCAGTATATTATTTAGACAATGCATAATGCATAATACAGGCACAGAGACACACTCAAATATCACCAGCATAACAAGCTGGTACACACACACACACACACACACACACACACACACACACACACACACACACACACACACACACACACACACACACACACACACACAGCGCATCGCAGCACCACACATAAACAAAGACATTGCAGAAATACAGGTTGAATAAAACCTCCTATCTCTGCCTCCTCTGAGAGCCAATCAGAACGACAAATTCAACAGATGTAAAACAAAGATACTGATGGAGCGAAAGTAACTCTCTAACTCCCTTCCTCCCCCACCTCTCCATTTTACTCCTCTCTCTTCTTCTCCCCCCATTGCTCCACCTGAGCTACAGTGAGAATATTGAATGAAAGGCCCTGCCAGCCAGCCAGTGTGTGTGTCAGCTAGTCAGTCAGTCACCCAGGGATCACAGGGAGAGAGGGGAGAGACCAGCGAGAGCAGCCCAGCCAGAGGCTTTGATCCCTGGGTGTGATGACAGAGCCTGGAGCTCCCGGAGAGATCCTCCACAGATCTGTCTAGCTATTCTATCTACCCTCTGCTGGTCCATCTATAACCCTGTCCCGTATCTATCTACCTACCTACCTACCTACCTACCTACCTACCTACCTACCTACCTACCTACCTACCTACCTACCTACCTACCTACCTACCTACCTACCTACCTACCTACCTACCTACCTACCTACCTACCTACCTACCTACCTACCTACCGGATTTTTGAAAAAACTTTATTATGTATCATTATTGACTATATACAGTTAGGTCCATATGTATATGTTACCAAAACATATTCAAGCGATAGTTATATAATGGATATGGGCTGAAAGTGCACACTCTCAGGTTTAATTTGAGGGTATTTAGGAATTACAACTCTTGAGAGTAGCTACCCCCCTTTTTCAAGGGACCAAAAGTAATTGGACAACTGAATCAAAAGCTGTTTCATGGACAGGTGTGGGCTATTCCTTCGTTATTTCTTTATCAATTAAGCAGGTAAAAGGTCTGGAGTTGATTCTAAGTGCGGTATTTGTATTTTGAATCTATTGCTGTGAACCTTCATCATGCGTTCAAAGGAGCTCTCCATGCATGTCAAACAGGCCAGAATTAGGCTTCAAAAACAAAACAAATCCATCCGAGAGATAGCAGGAACATTAGGAGTGGCCAAATCAACAGTTTGGTACATTCTGAGAAAAAAAGAATGCACTGGTGAGCTCAGCAACATAAAAAGGCTTGGACGTCCACGGAAGACAACAGTGGTAGATGATCGTAGGATCCTCTCCATGGTAAAGAAAAACCCATTCACAACATCCAGCCAAGTGAAGGAGACTCCAGGAGGTAGGTGTGTCAGTGTCAAAGTCTACAATCAAGAGAAGACTTCACGAGAGCAAATACAGAGGGTTCACCACAAGGTGCAAACCATTCATAAGCATCAAGAATAGAAAGGCCAGATTTGCCAAAAAACATCTAAAAAAGCCTGACCAGTTCTGGAAAAGCATTCTTTGGACGGATGAAACTAAGATCAACCTGTACCAAATTGACGTGAAGACAAAAGTATGGAGAAGGCTTGGAACAGCTCATGATCCAAAGCATACTACGTCATCTGTAAAACATGGTGGAGGCAGTGTGATGGCATGGGCATGCATGGCTTCCAGTGGCACTGGATCACTGGTGTTTATTGATGATGTGACAGAAGACAGAAGCAGCCGGATGGATTCTGAAGTGTATAGGAATATACTGTCTGCCCAGATTAAGCCGAATGCAGCAAAGTTGATTGGACGGCGCTTCACGGTACAGACAATGATCCAAAACACACTGCAAAAGCAACCCAAGAGTTTTTTAAGGAAAAGAAGTGGCATATTCTGCAATGGCCGAGTCAATCACCTGATCTCAACCCGATCAAGCATGCATTTCACTTGCTTAAGGCAAAACTAAAGGCAGAAAGCATCACAAAGCAGGAAGCCCAGTCTTTGGTGATGTCCATGGGTTCCAGAATTCAGGCAGTCGTTGCCTGCAAAGGATTCTCAACAAAATATAAAAAACATGAACATTTTATTTATGATTATATTAATTTGTCCACTTACATTTGAGCCCCTGAAAATGGGGGGACTGTGTATAAAAATGGTTGCAGTTCCTAAAATGTTTACTTGATATTTGTGTTCAACCCCTTGAATTAAAGCTGAAAGTCTGCACTTCAAATTCATCTGGATTGTTTCATTTTAATTGTATTCTGGTTGCATACAGAGCCAGAAGGATGAAAACTGTGCCTGTATCCAAATATATATGGACCTAACTGTATGTATCCTATATCCTCTGCCTATCCTATAATATCCTTCAGAAAGTGCCTTCAGAAAGTATTCATACTCCTTGACTTATTCCACATTCCATACAGACTGTATCACAACTGGCTGTGATTGGGAGTCCCATAGGGTGGCGCACAATTGGTCCATTGTCGTACGAGTTTGGCCGGTGTAGGCTGTCATTGTCAGTAAGAATTTGTTCTTAACTGACTTGCCTAGTTAAAAAAAAAAAAAAAAAAGCTCTGTCAAATCAATGCTAGACAACCATTTTCAGGTCTTGCCATAGATTTTAAAGTAGATTTAAGTAAAAACTGTAACTCGGCCACTCAGGAACATTCACTGTCTTCTTTGTAAACAACCCCAGTGTATATTTGGCCTTGTGTTGTAGGTTATTGTCCTACTGAAAGGTGAATTCATCTCCCAGTGTCTGGTGGAAAGCAGACTGAACCAGGTTTTCATCTAGGATGTTGCCTGTGCTTAGCTATATTCCGTTTACTTTTTATCCTGCAAAACTCCCCACTCCTTCACAATGACAAGCATACCCATAACATGATGCAACCACCACTATGCTTGAAAATATGAAGAGTGGTGCTCAATAATGTGTTGTATTGGATTTGCCCCAAGTTAATTGCTTTGGCACATTTTTTAGCAGTATTACTTAAGTGTCTTGTTGCAAACAGAATACATATTTTGGAATATTTTTTTTCAGTACAGGCTTCCTTCTTTTCACTCTATCAATTAGGTTAGTATTGTGGAGTAACTACAATGTTGTTGATCCATCCTCAGTTTTCTACTATCCCAGCCGTTAAACTCTATAACAGTATAACAGTAAAGTCACCACTGACCTCATGGTGAAATCCCTGAGCGGTTTCCTTCCTCTCCGGCAACTGAGTTATGGAAGATGCCTGTACCTCTGTAATGACTGGGTGTAATGACTAGTTTTCTATTTTTTATACCCATCTACCAATAGATTCCCATCTTTGTAATGCATTGGAAAACCTCCCTGGTCTTTGTGGTTGAATCTGTGTTTGAAATTCACTGATCGATTGAGAGTGTCATGGTTCCACCTGTCACCAGAGGGCGCCAGAGACTGTCCTAGAGACATTAACTACACTCAGGTGTGTCCAATTTACTCATTATGAATTCCCTGTTAAGAGAGGTGTGTTTTCTGGTTTTCTTTGCAGAAGCTTGAATTGTTTCCTGAGTGAGTTTTCGTCATTAAAAAATCTTGATAAACACTATTGCACGCAACCTTTCATGTGAATTGTTAAGAACATTTTTACTCCTGAATATAAAAATTTGAAAAACATAACTCCACTTTGACTGTATCCTATCTTATCTATCCTATCCATGTTATCGTATCCAATCCTATCTATCCTATCTTATCATATATATCCTATCCCATATATCCTATCCAATCTATGCTATCCTGTATATCCTATCTTGCATCTACTCCACTGTACAATTTGACAACATAGTCATTCTCTGTTATTGTCATGTCTATATCTTTATCTGGTGCCTGATATCCTTCAGTGTTATTGTCATGTCTATATCTGGTGCCTGATATCCTTCAGTGGTTTTGTCATGTTTATATCTACTGTGCATCTGATGCCTGACATCCTTCAGTATTACTGTAATGTATATATCTGGTGCCTGATATCCTTCAGTATTATTGTAATGTCTATATCTGGTGCCTGATATCCTTCAGTGTTATTGTAATGTCTATATCTGGTGCCTGATATCCTTCAGTATTATTGTCATGTCTATATTTATATCTGGTGTCTGATAACCTTCAGTATTATTGTCATGTCTATATTTATATCTGGTGCCTGATATCCTTCAGTGTTATTGTAATGTCTATATATATATATATCTGGTGCCTGATATCCTTCAGTGGTTTTGTCATAACTATATCTGGTGTCTGATATCCTTCAGTATTATTGTCATGTCTATATCTGGTGTCTGATATCCTTCAGTATTATTGTCATATCTATATCTGGTGCCTGATATCCTTCAGTATTATTGTCATGTCTATATCTGGTGCCTGATTTCCTTCAGTATTATTGTCATGCCTATATCTGGTGCCTGATATCCTTCAGTATTATTGTCATATCTATATCTGGTGTCTGATATAATTCAGTATTATTGTCATGTCTATATCTGGTGTCTGATATCCTTCAGTATTATTGTCATATCTATATCTGGTGCCTGATATCCTTCAGTATTATTGTCATGTCTATATCTGGTGCCTGATTTCCTTCAGTATTATTGTCATGCCTATATCTGGTGCCTGATATCCTTCAGTATTATTGTCATATCTATATCTGGTGTCTGATATAATTCAGTATTATTGTCATGTCTATATCTGGTGTCTGATATCCTTCAGTATTATTGTCATATCTATATCTGGTGTCTGATATAATTCAGTATTATTGTCATGTCTATATCTGGTGCCTGCTATCCTTCAGTATTATGCAGGCAAGGTGATATCGACACGTGATATTGACAATGTCTCTGTCCTTGAGGTGTGTGTGTGTCTGAAGTTGCGAGTCCTTGTGTTCCAGGCCTTTTGTAGACACACAAAGGTATTATTCTATTTCCTGGGAATCTAATTCACATGTCTCTGAGTTGGACTGTCTGTTACAGTATATACAAGGTCCTATTCAAGGAATCTAGCTTGCTTCAGATGCTGTCTATTTCACAGTCCATTTCAGACAATGTACTAACTCCCATAGAATTGTTTATTTGTGTGTGTGTGTGTGTGTGTTATTGTGTGTGAGTTTGTGTGTTCATATCTTTTATTTATTTATTTTTCCACCGTTTTTTCCCCAACTATGTGATATCCAACTGGTAGTTACAGTCTGGTCTCATCACTGCAACGTCCGTACGGACTCGGGAGAGGTGAAGGTCGAGAGCCATGCGTCCTCCGAAACACGACCCTGTCAAGCCACACTGCTTCTTGACACACTGCTCGCTTAACCAGGAAGCCAGCCACACCAATGTGTCGGAGGAAACACTGTACACCTTGCGCCCGGCCCGCCACAGGAGTCGCTAGAGTGCCATGGGACAAGGGCATCTTGACCGGCCAAATCCTCCCCTAACCCGTACGACGCTGGGCCAATTGTGCGTCGCCTCATGGGTCTCTCGGTCGTGGCCGGCTGCGACACAGCCCAGTATCGAACCAGGATCTGTAGTGACACAACTAGCACCGAGATGCAGATCCTTAGACTGCTGTGCTATTCAGGAGGCCCTGTACATGTCTGTGTGTACCTGTGCAGGGTGGACATCATTCAGCATCACTATGGAGGTACTGTGTGTGTGTGTGTGTGTGTGTGTGTGTGTGTGTGTGTGTGTGTGTGTGTGTGTGTGTGTGTTTACCTGTGCCGGGTCGACATCATTCAGCATCACTATGGAGGTACTGTGGTAGTCCAACACAAGCCTCCAGAAATCCTTCACTGTGTTGGGCAGAGGATGCTGGGTCACGATGAACGCTGACGGCTGCTTATAACTCTGTATGAGGGAAGGGGAGAGAGAGGGGGAGAGAGAGAGAGAGATAGATCCATCCATAGACGTGTACCATTTACCAGTGTGTGTTTGTGTGTTCCATACATCCATAAGGGCAGCGTTGATGTAGTTGGAGCTCTCTCCGTCGATGGTGATGAGGAAGGGAAGACAGCGGTCAGGAGGAAGGACGTCCATACAGCGGTTCTTCTCATGGTTCCTGGGTAGCAGAGCGATACTGCAGTCCTCCACACGTAACGTAGGAGTCACCATGTTTAGAGTCTGGAGAGAGAGACACTAGAGTTTACAGTGGGTTACAGTGGGGCGATACTGAGACACAGAGACTGTTTCTCTCTCTTAAAATGTAATAAGATGTTTTAAATATATACCGTACATACAGTGCATTCGGAAAGTATTCAGACCCCTTTTTCCCCTCATCAATCTACACACAATACCCCATAATGACATCAATCTACACACAATACCCCATAATGACATCAATCTACACACAATACCCCATAATGACAAAGCGAAAACAGGGTTTTAGAAATGTACGCAAATGTATTAAAAATAACAAACAGATATACCTTATTTACATAAGTATTCAGACCCTTTGCTATGAGACTCGAAATTGAGCTCAGGTGCTTCCTGTTTCCATTGATCATCCTTGAGATGTTTTTACAACTTGATCGGAGTCCACTTGTGGTAAATTCAATTGATTGAACATGATTTGGAAAGGCAAAAATCTGTCTATATAATGTACCACAGTTGACAGTACATGTCAGACCAAAAACCAAGCCATGAGGTCGAAGGAATTGTTTGTAGAGCTCTGAGACAGGATTGTGTCGAGGAACAGATCTGGGGAAGGGAACCAAAACATGTCTGCAGCATTAAAGGTCCCCAAGAACACAGTGGCCTCCATCATTCTTAAATGGAAGAAGTTTGGAATCACCAAGACTCTTCCTAGAGCTGGCCGCCCGGCCAAACTGAGAGGGGGAGAAGGCCCTTGGTCAGCGAGGTGACCAGGAACCCGATGGTCACTCTGACAGAGCTCCAGAGTTCCTCTGTGGAGATGGGAGAACCTTCCAGAAGGACAACCATCTCTGCAGTACTCCACCAATCAGGCCTTTATGGTAGAGTGGACAGACGGAAGCCACTCCTCAGTAAAAGGCACATGACAGCCCATTTGGAGTTTGCCAAAAGGCACCTAAAGACTCTCTGGTCTGATGAAACCTTGATTGAACTCTTTGGCCTGAATGCCAAGCGTCACGTCTGGAGGAAACCTGGAACCATCCCTACAGTGAAGCATGGTGGTGGCAGCATCATGCTTTGGGGATGTTTTTCAGCGGCAGGGACTGGGAGACTAGTCAGGATTGAGGGGGGGATGAATGGAGCAAAGTACAGTGCGCTCAGGACCTCAGACTGGGGGTGTAGGTTCACCTTCCAACAGAACAACGACCCTAAGCACACAGCCAAGACAACGCAGGATGTCCTTGAGTGGCCCAGCCAGAGCATGGACTTGAACCCGATCGAACATCTCTGGAGAGACCTGAAAATAGCTGTGGAGCAACGTTCCCCATCCAACCTGACAGAGCTTGAGAGGATCTGCAGAGAAGAATGGGAGAAACTCCCCAAATACAGGTGTGCCAAGCTTGTAGATAGATAGATAGATAGATAGATAGATAGATAGATAGATAGATAGATAGATAGATAGATAGATAGATAGATAGATAGATAGATAGATAGATAGATAGATAGATAGATAGATAGATACTTTATTGATCCCCCGGGGGGGAAATTTCATTGTCAAGCAGCTACAACAAAACACAGGGCAGGTGCAAAATGCCACAACGAAAGTACACAAAAGACAGATACACGGTGCATGATACATAGAGCGGCAGTATAGAAATACAAGATATCTGGAGTGCAAAAAAAAAGCTATAAAAAGACATTGCATAGTATGGTTGGATGGTTAACTATACTATACAGGTCGATGGCAGAGAAATACTTCAGTAGCTAAAAATGTGTATGATATGAGCGAGGGTAATAATAGTTTACTTAATAGACAGACTGGGTAAATGAACAGGTAAGTGAAAATTTTGCATGGTTAAATTAGCTGTACAGGTAAGTATACAGTTATATTTACAGATAAGTGAAAGCTTGCGTGGTTACACAAACTGTACAGGTAAATGACAGGAAGAGATACTTTAATAGCTAAATGTGTGTATGATATAATTTGGGGTAATAATAGTAATTCCCTTAAAATTCCCTTGTAGCGTCATACCCAAGAAGACTCAAGGCTGTAATCACTGCCAAAGGTGCTTCAACAAAGTACTGAGTAAAGGGTCTGAATACTTATGTAAATGTGATTTTTCAGTGTTTTATACATTTGCAAAAAAATAAATGTGTCTGTGTAGGACTTTCCTACTTGCTGGCCTAAATGTGTCTGTGTAGGACTTTCCTACTTGCTGGTGTAAATGAGGAAGGAGGAAGAACCACAATGGAACAGATTCTCACCCTGAACTCCTCTTTGATCTGGGAAGAGTTGGTCTGGGGGTCCAATCGGTTCATTTCATAGTAGACAGAGCGGAGCTGATTGGCTGGAATGGTGGTGTCACCACAAAGACACGCCTCCAAGATGGCATCGTGAATGAAGACATACTGCTCCTGGGAAAAGCAAAAAGATGGAAACAATAAGACACCATAAGATAAGACACCATACAGTCAGCATACAAACAATAAGACAACATAAGATAAGACACCATACAATCAGCATACAAACAATAAGACACCATACAATCAGCATACAAACAATAAGACAACATAAGATAAGACACCATACAGTCAGCATACAAACAATAAGACAACATAAGATAAGACACCATACAATCAGCATACAAACAATAAGACACCATACAATCAGCATACAAACAATAAGACACCATACAATCAGCATACAAACAATAAGACAACATAAGATAAGACACCATACAATCAGCATACAAACAATAAGACAACATAAGATAAGACACCATACAATCAGCATACAAACAATAAGACAACATAAGATAAGACACCATACAATCAGCATACAAACAATAAGACAACATAAGATAAGACACCATACAATCAGCATACAAACAATAAGACAACATAAGATAAGACACCATACAGTCAGTATACAAACAATAAGACAACATAAGATAAGACACCATACAAGCAGCATACAAACAATACGACAACATAAGATAAGACACCATACAATCAGCATACAAACAATAAGACAACATAAGATAAGACACCATACAATCAGCATACAAACAATAAGACAACATAAGATAAGACACCATACAGTCAGCATACAAACAATAAGACAACATAAGATAAGACACCATACAGTCAGTATACAAACAATAAGACAACATAAGATAAGACACCATACAATCAGCATACAAACAATAAGACAACATAAGATAAGACACCATACAATCAGCATACAAACAATAAGACAACATAAGATAAGACACCATACAATCAGCATACAAACAATAAGACAACATAAGATAAGACACCATACAGTCAGTATACAAACAATAAGACACCATACAATCAGCATACAAACAATAAGACAACATAAGATAAGACACCATACAGTCAGCATACAAACAATAAGACAACATAAGATAAGACACCATACAATCAGCATACAAACAATAAGACAACAAAAGATAAGACACCATACAGTCAGTATACAAACAATAAGACACCATACAATCAGCATACAAACAATAAGACACCATACAATCAGCATACAAACAATAAGACACCATACAATCAGCATACAAACAATAAGACAACATAAGATAAGACACCATACAGTCAGTATACAAACAATAAGACAACATAAGATAAGACACCATACAATCAGCATACAAACAATAAGACAACATAAGATAAGACACCATACAGTCAGCATACAAACAATAAGACAACATAAGATAAGACACCATACAATCAGTATACAAACAATAAGACAACATAAGATAAGACACCATACAGTCAGTATACAAACAATAAGACAACATAAGATAAGACACCATACAGTCAGTATACAAACAATAAGACACCATACAATCAGCATACAAACAATAAGACAACATAAGATAAGACACCATACAGTCAGCATACAAACAATAAGACAACATAAGATAAGACACCATACAATCAGCATACAAACATTAAGACAAGATAAGATAAGACACCATACAGTCAGTATACAAACAATAAGACACCATACAATCAGCATACAAACAATAAGACACCATACAATCAGCATACAAACAATAAGACACCATACAATCAGCATACAAACAATAAGACAACATAAGATAAGACACCATACAGTCAGCATACAAACAATAAGACAACATAAGATAAGACACCATACAGTCAGTATACAAACAATAAGACAACATAAGATAAGACACCATACAATCAGCATACAAACAATAAGACAACATAAGATAAGACACCATACAGTCAGCATACAAACAATAAGACAACATAAGATAAGACACCATACAGTCAGTATACAAACAATAAGACAACATAAGATAAGACACCATACAATCAGCATACAAACAATAAGACAACATAAGATAAGACACCATACAGTCAGTATACAAACAATAAGACACCATACAATCAGCATACAAACAATAAGACACCATACAATCAGCATACAAACAATAAGACACCATACAATCAGCATACAAACAATAAGACAACATAAGATAAGACACCATACAATCAGCATACAAACAATAAGACAACATAAGATAAGACACCATACAGTCAGCATACAAACAATAAGACAACATAAGATAAGACACCATACAGTCAGTATACAAACAATAAGACAACATAAGATAAGACACCATACAGTCAGCATACAAACAATAAGACAACATAAGATAAGACACCATACAGTCAGCATACAAACAGGAAATGACCAGAACGTTTGAATGGGAAGAAAAACAAATCAACAATAATTAACCGATTTCAGTATAATAGTGCATACATTGAGACCAATGCGTCCTACTCAATAAGAAGCACAATCCCCTGTTGACCTTAAACAGAGCAGAAGGGCATAACAGGTTTACTCCAATACCCGTCACCTCACCCATCCTTCCCCACTCACCCATCCAACGCAGCGAACCAACCCACCCTCCAGCCTGCCACCCACCCACACACCCATCCCCCCACCCAGCCAAGTAGACAGCCATGGCTTAAGGCTTGACGTAAACCAGTTGTGAAGTGACATTTTAGATGAACGTTCCGCTGTCACTTTGGACCAATACCTATGACAGTGAGGTCACTGATTTATAGACACGACATGTGACATGATGATGTCATCTAACGAGCAGCAGGTGGTGTTTAGGACCTCGTTAGTGAGCCTGAGTGTTCTATTCTAAACTTTAACCTTAAAGATGGAATCCACAGTAGGGAGAAATAGCGCCACTGTCCGCCCCACCACCATTAACCCTGAGGAGCGTTGTGCAGCGTGGTACAAAATGTGCAGTACATATTACACTCTTCTATCATCAGAGGGGAAAAAACTGGGTAACATTGTTTGCAGTAACTTCTTTGTTGTTGTAATATCGCAGATGGTGGCTGTTTCACCATGAACCATTCCAGCTTTAAAAGGTTATGTTGATATGGAAAGAACATGGTGACTAATGATTGTCGTTTTAACTAATACAGAAAATATACTGAACAAAAATATAAACGTAACAAGCAACAGATTTTACTGAGTTCCAGTTCATAAAGACATCAGTCAATTTAAATACATTCATTAGACTCTAATCTATGGATTTAACATGACTGGGCAGGTGAGCATTCATGGGTGGGCCTGGGAGGGCATAGGTTCACCCACAGGGGAGCATTCATGGGTGGGCCTGGGAGGGCATAGGTTCACCCACAGGGGAGCATTCATGGGTGGGCCTGGGAGGGCATAGGTTCACCCACAGGGGAGCATTCATGGGTGGGCCTGGGAGGGCATAGGTTCACCCACAGGGGAGCATTCATGGGTGGGCCTGGGAGGGCATAGGTTCACCCACAGGGGAGCATTCATGGGTGGGCCTGGGAGGGCATAGGTTCACCCACAGGGGAGCATTCATGGGTGGGCCTGGGAGGGCATAGGTTCACCCACAGGGGAGCAGCCATGGGTGGGCCTGGGAGGGCATAGGTTCACCCACAGGGGCGCAGCCATGGGTGGGCCTGGGAGGGCATAGGTTCACCCACAGGGGAGCAGCCATGGGTGGGCCTGGGAGGGCATAGGTTCACCCACAGGGGAACAGCCATGGGTGGGCCTGGGAGGGCATAGGTTCACCCACAGGGGAGCATTCATGGGTGGGCCTGGGAGGGCATAGGTTCACCCACAGGGGAGCAGCCATGGGTGGGCCTGGGAGGGCATAGGTTCACCCACAGGGGAGCATTCATGGGTGGACTTGGGAGGGCATAGGTTCACCCACAGGGGAGCCAGGCCCAGCCAATCAGAATGAGTTTTTCCCCACAAAGGGCTTTATTACAGACATAAATACTCTTCAGTTTCAGGAGCTGTCAGGTTGGCTGGTCTCAGACTATCCCACAGGTGAAGATGCCGGATATGGAGGTCCTGGGCTGCCGTGGTTACACGTGGTCTGCGTTTGTGAGGCCTGTTGGATGTCCTGACAAATTCTCAAAAATTACATTGGAGGCGGCTTTTGGTAGAAAAATTTACATTAAATGATCTGGCAACAGCTCTGGTGGACATTCCTGCAGTCAGCATGCCAATTGCACGCTTCATCAAAACTTGAGACATCTGTGGCATTGTGTTGTGTGACAAGGTGCACCTGTGTAATGATAATGCTGTTTAATCAGCTTCTTGATATGCCACACCTGTCAGGTGGATGGATTATCTTGGTAAAGGAGAAATGCTCACTAACAGGGATGTAAACAAATTTGAGACAATTAAGCTTTTTGTGCGTCTGGAACATTTGTGGGATCTTTTATATCAGCTCATAAACATGGCACCAACACTTTACATGTTGCATTTATATTTTTGTTCAGTGCATTTAAAAAAAACGTAGTGTTTATTGCAAATGTGAATTTCCACAGACAGACTTCACCAGCGTGTCTGAAAGGCAGTGGGTGGCCACAGGGTTAGGAACCGTGCCAAATAACTAAAACACCTGCGAGGGATCAGCACACCCGACCCCCCCACCCCACCCTACCCCACCACACTCTGTGAAGGTCAGTGAACTTGAGGAGTGTGTCAGTCAGCCAATTGTTCTCCAGTTGTTGAAGCTCCGATCGGCTCGTCATCATCTATGAAACATTTGCGCATTAAATCCAATGACGCCTGTGATTTAAAAGGAATTAGGGTGAAATGATGCATTCAGCCCCACTATGGACGACTGTTCCAGATGGTCCCTGTTCACAAGTCCTTCAGTAGCAACCCTACTGCAACAAAACGCTACCCTGGCATGAACTGGACGTTGATACCTACCCTCATCATTGAGCTAAACCTGCTTGGTTACAAGCCAGTCAAAATATTTTATTACCCTCATATTGTCTAAGTTCTGCCAGCCTGCAGCCCAGTCCAGTCGGGGTGTTCTCTCATGATCATGTGTGTGTGTGTGTATTATATTCTGTAGGAGATGATTCTAGTAAATGTTGATGACATAGATGAATACCCAGCGACATAATGTAGTGAAACCACCCAGTCAGTCAGGGAATGATGAGGCCTTGTGTTGAACCAGATGAGGACTGTTTAACTGTCGTTGACACCCCCTCTATCACCTCTGTGTGCGGTGAATATCTATCCTGTTGCCCTAGTCACTTTAACCCTACCTATATGTACATATCTACCTCAATTAGTCTACCCCTGTTTCACTGTTAGTCTACACCTGTTTCACTGTTAGTCTACCCCTGTTTCACTGTTAGTCTACCCCTGTTTCACTGTTAGTCTACCCCTGTTTCACTGTTAGTCTACCCCTGTTGTTAACTCTCTCTCTGCATTGTAGGGAAGGACCCGTCAGTCAGCATTTCACTGTTAGTCTACAACTGTTGTTTACGAAGCATGTGACAAATACAATTTTATTTGAGGTGATGAGATGGGTGACCTACATTACTACTGTAGATGAGATGGGTGACCTACAATACTACTGTAGATGAGATGGGTGACCTACATTACTACTGTAGATGAGATGGGTGACCTACAATATTACTGTAGATGAGATGGGTGACCTACATTATTACTGTAGATGAGATGGGTGACCTACATTACTACTGTAGATGAGATGGGTGACCTACATTACTACTGTAGATGAGATGGGTGACCTACATTACTACTCCAGATGAGATGGGTGACCTGCATGTACATTAGTAGATGAGATGGGTGACCTACAATACTACTGTAGATGAGATGGGTGACCAACATTACTACTGTAGATGAGATGGGTGACCTGCATGTACATTAGTAGATGAGATGGGTGACCTACATTACTACTGTAGATGAGATGGGTGACCTACATTACTACTGTAGATGAGATGGGTGACCTGCATGTACATTAGTAGATGAGATGGGTGACCTACATTACTACTGTAGATGAGATGGGTGACCTACAATACTACTGTAGATGAGATGGGTGATCTACATTACTACTGTAGATGAGATGGGTGACCTGCATTACTACTGTAGATGAGATGGGTGACCTACATTACTACTGTAGATGAGATGGGTGACCTGCATTACTACTGTAGATGAGATGGGTGACCTGCATTACTACTGTAGATGAGATGGGTGACCTGCATTTCTACTGTAGATGAGATGGGTGACCTGCATTACTACTGTAGATGAGATGGGTGACCTACATTACTACTGTAGATGAGATGGGTGACCTACATTACTACTGTAGATGAGATGGGTGACCTACATTTCTACTGTAGATGAGATGGGTGACCTGCATTACTACTGTCGATGAGATGGGTGACCTACATTTCTACTGTAGATGAGATGGGTGACCTGCATTACTACTGTAGATGAGATGGGTGACTTGCATTACTACTGTAGATGAGATGGGTGACCTGCATGTACATTAGTAGATGAGATGGGTGACCTGCATTACTACTGTAGATGAGATTGGTGACCTGCATTACTATTGTAGATGAGATGGGTGACCTGCATTACTACTGTAGATGAGATGGGTGACCTGCATTACTACTGTAGATGAGATGGGTGACCTACATTACTACTGTAGATGAGATGGGTGACCTACATTACTACTGTAGATGAGATGGGTGACCTACAATACTACTGTAGATGAGATGGGTGACCTGCATTACTACTGTAGATGAGATGGGTGACCTACATTACTACTGTAGATGAGATGGGTGACCTACATTACTACTGTAGATGAGATGGGTGACCTACAATACTACTGTAGATGAGATGGGTGACCTGCATTACTACTGTAGATGAGATGGGTGACCTGCATTACTACTGTAGATGAGATGGGTGACCTGCATTACTACTGTAGATGAGATGGGTGACCTACATTACTACTGTAGATGAGATGGGTGACCTGCATGTACATTAGTAGATGAGATGGGTGACCTACATTACTACTGTAGATGAGATGGGTGACCTACATTACTACTGTAGATGAGATGGGTGACCTACAATACTACTGTAGATGAGATGGAGGACCTACATTACTACTGTAGATGAGATGGGTGACCTACATTACTACTGTAGATGAGATGGGTGACCTACATTACTACTGTAGATGAGATGGGTGACCTGCATTACTACTGTAGATGAGATGGGTGACCTACATTACTACTGTAGATGAGATGGGTGACCTACATTACTACTCTAGATGAGATGGGTGACCTGCATTACTACTGTAGATGAGATGGGTGACCTGCATTACTACTGTAGATGAGATGGGTGACCTGCATTACTACTGTAGATGAGATGGGTGACCTGCATTACTACTGTAGATGAGATGGGTGACCTGCATTACTACTGTCGATGAGATGGGTGACCTACATTTCTACTGTAGATGAGATGGGTGACCTGCATTACTACTGTAGATGAGATGGGTGACCTGCATTACTAATGTAGATGAGATGGGTGACCTGCATGTACAATAGTAGATGAGATGGGTGACCTGCATTACTACTGTAGATGAGATGGGTGACCTGCATTACTACTGTAGATGAGATGGGTGACCTACATTACTACTGTAGATGAGATGGGTGACCTACAATACTACTGTAGATGAGATGGGTGACCTTCATTACTACTGTAGATGAGATGGGTGACCTGCATTACTACTGTAGATGAGATGGGTGACCTGCATTACTACTGTAGATGAGATGGGTGACCTGCATTACTACTGTAGATGAGATGGGTGACCTACATTACTACTGTAGATGAGATGGGTGACCTACATTACTACTGTAGATGAGATGGGTGACCTGCATTACTACTGTAGATGAGATGGGTGACCTGCATGTACATTAGTAGATGAGATGGGTGACCTACATTACTACTGTAGATGAGATGAGTGACCTACATTACTACTGTAGATGAGATGGGTGACCTACAATACTACTGTAGATGAGATGGGGGACCTACATTACTACTGTAGATGAGATGGGTGACCTACATTACTACTGTAGATGAGATGGGTGACCTACATTACTACTGTAGATGAGATGGGTGACCTGCATTACTACTGTAGATGAGATGGGTGACCTACATTACTACTGTAGATGAGATGGGTGACCTGCATTTCTACTGTAGATGAGATAGGTGACCTACATTACTACTGTAGATGAGATGGGTGACCTGCATTACTACTGTAGATGAGATGGGTGACCTGCATTACTACTGTAGATGAGATGGGTGACCTGCATAACTACTGTGATTGAGGGGGAACAACCAGAGTGGGGCAGGTGCACTACCACATGTGCAATAAAAGCCTGGGCAGAGACAGTAGTAAAAAGTCATCATAATGCTGTACCTCTGTCTGCACCATGTTGACCCTCCTGGAGCGCAGCTCTCTGACACAGTTATAGATATCCACTACGCCCTCTCTCTCTGCCATGTCCAGCATGATGTCAATCACTATGAAACAGCCCGTTCGGCCCGCCCCCGCACTAAAGAGAAAGAGAGACACAGTATGGTTATTGTTGTTACTGTTGTCCCTTTGACAATATTTATTATTATTAATAATGTTCATATTGTAAATCTCCAGAGTAAGCTTTGGCAATATGTACATTGTTACGTCATGCCACTAAAGCAAATGTAATTGAATTGAAATATATATATATACAGTGGGGAGAACAAGTATTTGATACACTGCCGATTTTGCAGGTTTTCCCACTTACAAAGCATGTAGAGGTCTGTAATTTTTATCATAGGTACACTTCAAATGTGAGAGACGGAATCTCAAAAATCCAGGAAATCACATTGTATGATTTTTAAATAATTAATTTGCATTTTATTGCATGACATAAGTATTTGATCACCTACCAACCAGTAAGAATTCCGGCTCTCACAGACCTGTTAGTTTTTCTTTAAGAAGCCCTCCTGTTCTCCACTCATTACCTGTATTAACTGCACCTGTTTGAACTCGTTACCTGTATAAAAGACAGCTGTCCACACACTCAATCAAACAGACTCCAACCTCTCCACAATGGCCAAGACCAGAGAGCTGTGTAAGGACATCAGGGATAAAATTGTAGACCTGCACAAGGCTGGGATGGGCTATAGGACAATAGGCAAGCAGCTTGGTGAGAAGGCAACAACTGTTGGCGCAATTATTAGAAAATGGAAGAAGTTCAAGATGACGGTCAATCTCCCTCGGTCTGCGGCACCATGCAAGATCTCACCTCGTGGGGCATCAATGATCATGAGGAAGGTGAGGGATCAGCCCAGAACTACACTGCAGGACCTGGTCAATGACCTGAAGAGAGCTGGGACCACAGTCTCAAAGAAAACCATTAGTAACACATTACGCCGTCATGGATTAAAATCCTGCAGCGCACGCAAGGTCCCCCTGCTCAAGCCAGCGCATGTCCAGGCCCGTCTGAAGTTTGCCAATGACCATCTGGATGATCCAGAGGAGGAATGGGAGAAGGTCATGTGGTCTGATGAGACAACAATAGAGCTTTTTGGTCTAAACTCCACTCGCCGTGTTTGGAGGAAGAAGATGGATGAGTACAACCCCAAGAACACCATCCCAACCGTGAAGCATGGAGGTGGAAAAATCATTCTTTGGGGATGCTTTTCTGCAAAGAGGACAGGACGACTGCACCGTATTGAGGGGAGGATGGATGGGGCCATGTATCACGAGATCTTGGCCAATAACCTCCTTCCCTCAGTAAGAGCATTGAAGATGGGTCGTGGCTGGGTCTTCCAGCATGACAACGACCCGAAACACACAGCCAGGGCAACTAAGGAGTGGCTCCGTAAGAAGCATCTCAAGGTCCTGGAGTGGCCTAGCCAGTCTCCAGACCTGAACCCAATAGAAAATCTTTGGAGGGAGCTGAAAGTCTGTATTGCCCAGCGACAGCCCCGAAACCTGAAGGATCTGGATGGAGGAGTTGGCCAAAATCCCTGCTGCAGTGTGTGCAAACCTGGTCATGAACTACAGGAAACGTATGATCTCTGTAATTGCAAGCAAAGGTTTCTGTACCAAATATTAAGTTCTGCTTTTCTGATGTATCAAATACTTATGTCATGCAATAAAATGCTAATTAATTACTTAAAAATCATACAATGTGATTTTCTGGATTTTTGTTTTAGATTCCGTCACTCACAGTTGAAGAGTACCTATGATAAAAATTACAGACTTCTACATGCTTTGTAAGTGGGAAAACCTACAAAATCGGCAGTGTATCAAATACTTGTTCTCCCCACTGTATATATATATATATATATATATATATATATACAGTGGGGAGAACAAGTATCAAATACTTGTTCTCCCCACTGTATATATATATATATATATATATATATATATATATATATATATATATAGAGAGAGAGAGAGAGAGAGAGAGAGAGAGAGAGAGAGAGAGAGAGAGAGAGAGAGAGAGAGAGAGAGAGAGAGAGAGAGAGAGAGACGGACGGACGGATAGAGGGAGACAGAGAGAGGGATAGAGAGACACAGAGGGACAGAGAGAGAGGGACATAGATAGAGAGAGAGACAGAGTGAGAGAGAGAGAGAGTGAGAGAGAGAGAGAGAGAGAGAGAGAGAGAGACAGAGAGAGAGACAGAGAGAGGGAGAGAGAGAGAGAGAGAGACAGAGAGAGAGACAGAGAGAGGGAGAGAGAGAGAGACAGAGAGAGAGACAGAGAGGCGAGACTGACATTTCAATTACTAAATGCAAATGTCTAATTGCCAGTAATACATGCTCTCTATGAAAGCTAATTGCCAGTAATACAGGCTCTCTATGAAAGCTAATTGCCAGTAATACAGGCTCTCTATGAAAGCTAACTGCCAGTAATACAGGCTCTCTATGAAAGCTAACTGCCAGTAATACAGGCTCTCTATGAAAGCTAATTTCCAGTAATACAGGCTCTCTATGAATGCTAATTGCCAGTAATACATGCTCTCTATGAAGCTAATTGCCAGTAATACAGGCTCTCTATGAAAGCTAACTGCCAGTAATACATGCTCTCTATGAAAGCTAACTGCCAGTAATACATGCTCTCTATGAAAGCTAACTGCCAGTAATACAGGCTCTCTATGAAAGCTAACTGCCAGTAATACATGCTCTCTATGAAAGCTAATTGCCAGTAATACATGCTCTCTATGAAAGCTAATTGCCAGTAATACAGGCTCTCTATGAATGCTTGAGTTCCGCATTCAGAGTTAGAAGGATTAGATATCAGGTTGTCAGGCAAGAGAGAGACAGAGAGAGAGAGAGAGACAGAGAGAGAGACAGAGAGAGAGACAGAGAGAGAGAGGGAGACAGAGAGAGAGACAGAGAGAGAGACAGAGAGAGAGACAGAGAGAGAGAGGGAGAGTAGAATCATACCTGCAGTGGATGACCATGGGTCCAGCGTTGGTTAATGTCTTGGCCTTGACCCTACGTATGAAGCCCAGGAGGCCAGTAGCGTGGTAGGGCACCCCGTGGTCCGGCCACCCTGTGAAGTGGAACTGACGGATCTCACGGATCTCATGGGCTCCTCTCTGGAGGACAGGAGGCAATATAAAAAAAACAGTCAAAGATAAAAGACAAAAAATACACTGGTCTTCAATCAACCTCCAGCTGTCCTCAAGGACCGGAGCTGTGCACTCCTGCAGCATGTGTTTGGTTAGCAGTAGCATCTTCACCCAGCTCTCTCTCTATTACACCTTCTGTTTGCTTAACATGCCTGCCTTCCTCTAGTCCTGACAGGATAATGTTTGTAAGAGGTATTCAGACAAGAGTGTCTCTGTGGCCCGAGAAGATCTAGTCCCCACTAACGTAAGAAATGAATGTCCAAAACATAGCTTCAAGTAGTATGTTAGTGTGGATATCGGAACAGAGCTGTAGTAATAATGGTAATGTTATGCTCTTATCCAGAGCGACTTATAAATTGGTTCATTCAACTTAGGATAGTCAGTGGGACAACCACATCTCCATCACAGTACAGTACATTTGTTTAAACAAGCAGCTGTGAGGAAAGGCAGTGCTAGCAGGGAAATAAGTCAGGTGTTAGTTTAGACAAAAGACAAGCGTTAGTGATTTTTTTTTTTATATATACATTTTTGAAATGGTAGTAGCAGTAATGTAGTAGTGGTAATATAGTAATGTAGTAGTAATACTGTAGTGATGTAGTAGTAATATAGTAATGCAGTGATGTAGTAGAATTATTATAGTAATGTAATGATGTAGTAGTAGTAGTAATGTACTGATGTAGTAATGCAGTTGTATAATATAGTAATGTAGTGATGTAGTAGTAGAAGTGATGCAGGGATGTAGTAGTAGTAGTAGTGTAGTAATGTAGTGATAGTAATAGTAGTAGTAGTAGTAGTAGTAGTGGTAGTAGTAGTAGTAGTAGTAGTAGTAGTAGTAGTAGTGGTAGTAGTAGTAGTAGTAGTGGTAGTAGTAGTAGTAGTAGTGGTAGTAGTAGTAGTAGTATTGTTACGGTAATGTAGCGATGTAGTAGTACTACTGTAGTGATATAATAGTAGTGGGGCGGCAGGTAGCCTAGCGGTTAGAGCATTGGGCCAGTAACCGAAAGGTCGCTGGTTCGAATACCCGAGCCGACAAGGAAAAAAACCTGTCAATGTGCCCTTGAGCAAGGCACTTAACCTTAATTTGTTCCAGGGGCACTGTACTGCTATGGCTGACCCTGTAGAACAATGTAGGTCGTCATTGTAAATAAGAATTTGTTCTTAACTGACTTGCCTAGTTAAATAAAGGGTAAATAAAAATAAATAAAATAATGTAATACTAGTAATGTAGCAGTAGTAACATAGTAATTTAGTAATGTAGTAGTATTAATGTGGTAACGTAATTATGTAGTAATGGTAATGTATCAGTAGTATTAATGTAGTAGTGGTAATGTAATGATGTAGTAACGGTAATGTATCAGTAGTAATGTAGTAGTAGTAGTTGTAGCAATGTAGTGATGTAGTGATAGTCATGTACTTGTATGAATGTAGTAGTAGTAGTAGTAATGTAGTGATGTAGTAGAAATATAGTAATGTAGTAGTAGTAATGTAGTAATGGTAATGGCAATGTATCAGTAGTAGTAGTAGTAGTAATGTAGCAATGTAGTAATGTAGTGATTTAGTGATAGTCATGTACTAGTATGAATGGTGTAATGTAGTAGTAGTAGTAGTAGTAGTAGTTTTAGTAGTAGTAGTACCAGTAGTGATGTAGTGATATAGTAGTACTAATATAGTAATGTAGTGTTTTAGTAGTAGTAGTACTAATATAGTAATGTAGTGATGTAGTAGTAGTAGTAGTAATATAGTAATATAGTAATGTAGTAGTAGTAGTAGTAGTAATGTAGTGATGTAGAAGTAGTAGTAATGTAGTAATGTAGAAGTAGTAGTAATGTAGTGATGTAGTAGTAGTAATATAGTGATGTAGTGATGTAGCAGTAGTAATATAGTAATGTAGTGATGTAGCAGTAGTAGTAATGTAGTGATGTAGTAGTAGTAATATAGTAATGTAGTGATGTAGCAGTAGTAGTAATGTAGTGATGTAGCAGTAGTAATATAGTGATGTAGTGATGTAGCAGTAGTAATATAGTAATGTAGTGATGTAGCAGTAGTAATATAGTAATGTAGTGATGTAGCAGTAGTAATATAGTAATGTAGTGATGTAGCAGTAGTAGTAATGTAGTGATGTAGTAGTAGTAATATAGTAATGTAGTGATGTAGCAGTAGTAGTAATGTAGTAATGTAGAAGTAGTAGTAATGTAGTGATGTAGTAGTAGTAATATAGTGATGTAGAGATGTAGCAGTAGTAATATAGTAATGTAGTGATGTAGCAGTAGTAGTAATGTAGTGATGTAGCAGTAGTAATATAGTGATGTAGTGATGTAGCAGTAGTAATATAGTAATGTAGTGATGTAGCAGTAGTAATATAGTGATGTAGTGATGTAGCAGTAGTAATATAGTAATGTAGTGATGTAGCAGTAGTAATATAGTGATGTAGTGATGTAGCAGTAGTAATATAGTAATGTAGTGATGTAGCAGTAGTAGTAATGTAGTGATGTAGTGATGTAGCAGTAGTAATATAGTAATGTAGTGATGTAGCAGTAGTAGTAATGTAGTGATGTAGCAGTAGTAGTAATGTAGTGATGTAGCAGTAGTAATATAGTAATGTAGTGATGTAGCAGTAGTAGTAATGTAGTGATGTAGCAGTAGTAGTAATGTAGTGATGTAGTGATGTAGCAGTAGTAATATAGTAATGTAGTGATGTAGCAGTAGTAGTAATGTAGTGATGTAGCAGTAGTAATATAGTAATGTAGTGATGTAGCAGTAGTAGTAATGTAGTGATGTAGCAGTAGTAGTAATGTAGTGATGTAGTAGTAGTAATATAGTAATGTAGTGATGTAGCAGTAGTAGTAATGTAGTGATGTAGTGATGTAGCAGTAGTAATATAGTAATATAGTGCAGTAGTAGTAATGTAGTGATGTAGTAGCAGTAGTAGTAGTAGTAGTAGTAGTAGTAATGTAGTGATGTAGTAGCAGTAGTAGTAGTAGTAGTAGTAGTAGTAGTAGTAGTAGTAGTAATGTAGTGATGTAGCAGTAGTAGTAATGTAGAAGTAGTAGTAATGTAGTAGTAGTAGTAGTAGTAGTAATGCAGTAGTAGTTGTAGTAGTAATGTAGTGATGTAGTAATGGTAATGTAGAGTAGTGATGTAGTATAAATGTAGTAGTAGTAATGTAGTGATATGGTAGTGTAGTAGTAGCATTGTAATAGTAGTAGTAGTAGTAGTAGTAGTATCAATGTAGTAGTAGTAGTAATATAGTAATGCAGTAGTAGTAATGTAGTGATGTACTAATATAGTAGTAATGTACTAGTAGTAATGTAGTAGTAATGTAGAAGTACTCATCATAATCCAGGTACTGTCTGGACTACTGCAACTTGCTGTTTGTTGGCTGGGCTCGCTTGTGCCATCAAACCCCTGCAATTTATCCAGAATGCTGCAGCGCGCCTGGTGCACAACCTTCCCAAGTTATTTTCCCAAGCTCTTCTCTGTCCTGGCACCCCAATGGTGGAACCAGCTTCCTCCTGAAGCTAGGACAGCAGAGTCCCTGGCCATTTTACGAAAACATCTGAAACCCTACCTTTTCAAAGAGTCTTAAATAATCCCACTGGAACCCGGAATAGCAGTCTCACCTTCTCGACAGCGAAGGTCCGTATGACGTACTCTGACAGTAGCTGTGTCTCTATGAGTGTCACCTTGATGTCTCTGTAGATCTCTGTGTCGTCTGGCCAGTACTTACAGCACTTCACCTGCTTGTCAGAAAAACACCATGGTAAAATAACAGACACACCACGATAACATAACACACACTATGGTAACATAACACACACTATGGTAACATAACACACACTATGGTAACATAACACACACCACGATAACATAA
>CM042382.1:2790770-2825770 GCA_023634145.1 Thymallus thymallus
AGATGTTTTACAGCTAATCTCCTGTAATTCTACTCATTTATCCATGGGGTGGAAAAGAAAAGTGAGTGAGACTGACTAACAAAATCAAATGGGGCCGCTAAACTACCTTAGCAATTAACATTTTTTAGCTGACAAAGTTAATTGTCGGACTATCAGTGACTGACATAAGAGAAAAACTGATGATGCACAACCAAATTCCGAAATTGCATATTGTGTTTTCTGCCGCATGCAATACACATCACTCCTACTCCTGTACTGCTGTTTAAAATGCTAAAGTGTGTGTACACGCATGTGTGTTTAATATGTGTGTACATGTGTGGGTACTTGAGACATAAAAGGAGATCCAAATACTATTTAATGTGTGTTACACCACTCCTATCCACTGTAAGAACAGCCTGGAGAGACAGTTACACCACTCCTATCTACTGTAAGAACAGCCTGGAGAGACAGTTACACCACTCCTATCTACTGTAAGAACAGCCTGGAGAGACAGTTACACCACTCCTATCTACTGTAAGAACAGCCTGGAGAGACAGTTACACCACTCCTATCTACTGTAAGAACAGCCTGGAGAGACAGTTACACCACTCCTATCTACTGTAAGAACAGCCTGGAGAGACAGTTACACCACTCCTATCTACTGTAAGAACAGCCTGGAGAGACATTACACCACTCCTATCTACTGTAAGAACAGCCTGGAGAGACAGTTACACCACTCCTATCTACTGTAAGAACAGCCTGGAGAGACAGTTACACCACTCCTATCTACTGTAAGAACAGCCTGGAGAGACAGTTACACCACTCCTATCTACTGTAAGAACAGCCTGGAGAGACAGTTACACCACTCATATCTACTGTAAGAACAGCCTGGAGAGACAGTTACACCACTCCTATCTACTGTAAGAACAGCCTGGAGAGACAGTTACACCACTCCTATCTGCTGTAAGAACAGCCTGGAGAGACAGTTACACCACTCCTATCTACTGTAAGAACAGCCTGGAGAGACAGTTACACCACTCCTATCTACTGTAAGAACATCCTGGAGGAGACAATTACACCACTCCTATCTACTGTAAGAACAGCCTGGAGAGACAGTTACACCACTCCTATCTACTGTAAGAACAGCCTGGAGAGACAGTTACACCACTCCTATCTACTGTAAGAACAGCCTGGAGAGACAGTTACACCACTCCTATCTACTGTAAGAACAGCCTGGAGAGACAATTACACCACTCCTATCTACTGTAAGAACAGCCTGGAGAGACAGTTACACCACTCCTATCTACTGTAAGAACAGCTGGAGAGACATTACACCACTCCTATCTACTGTAAGAACAGCCTGGAGAGACAGTTACACCACTCCTATCTACTGTAAGAACAGCCTGGAGAGACAGTTACACCACTCCTATCCACTGTAAGAACAGCCTGGAGAGACAGTTACACCACTCCTATCTAATGTGTAGGGTATATGATGTGTAGGGAATATGATGTGTAGGGAATAGGGTGAGTAGGGCTCTTGACTCCAGAATAAGTGGCCTACCTAGGGCTCTTGACTCCAGAATAAGTGGCCTACCTAGGGCTCTTGACTCCAGAATAAGTGGCCTACCTAGGGCTCTTGACTCCAGAATAAGTGGCCTACCTAGGGCTCTTGACTCCAGAATAAGTGCCCTATGTAGGGAATAGGGTGTATTGTGAGAACTCACCCTGCCCACTTCCACCAGGTTGGTGACCATGACGATAGCAGCAGTGTTCTCCTGCCACACCATCCCCCAGAAGTCAAACACTGTCCTCTGCATGGGACCTGGTGGGGAGGGGGGAGGGTTAGATAAAGATAATATTCATTCACAGGCTGTACTGTATCTGGTTTCAGAAGATGCAAGTTATCCCCCTAAACCGAAGCAACTCTTAAGGTCTCATATTCATCACGCATGGTCACTGAACCACCTAGCTCATTCCAGCACACGCTGTATCCACTGGACTATTTTCTACCTAAAACATATTGAGATGCTCAACATTAGTTGTCTAGTGGTGGAAATAACTTTTCATCTCCAACTAACAAGCATCATATCTCCCTTAATAAGATGTACTCCACCCATCACTCCTACTCTTTAAGGCCTGTACTCCACCCATCACTCCTACTCTTTAAGGCCTGTACTCCACCCATCACTCCTACTCTTTAAGGCCTGTACTCCACCCATCACTCCTACTCTTTAAGGCCTGTACTCCACCCATCACTCCTACTCCTTAAGGCCTGTACTCCACCCATCACTCCTACTCTTTAAGGCCTGTACTCCACCCATCACTCCTACTCTTTAAGGCCTGTACTCCACCCATCACTCCTACTCCTTAAGGCCTGTACTCCACCCATCACTCCTACTCCTTAAGGCCTGTACTCCACCCATCACTCCTACTCTTTAAGGCCTGTACTCCACCCATCACTCCTACTCTTTAAGGCCTGTACTCCACCCATCACTCCTACTCTTTAAGGCCTGTACTCCACCCATCACTCCTACTCCTTAAGGCCTGTACTCCACCCATCACTCCTACTCCTTAAGGCCTGTACTCCACCCATCACTCCTACTCTTTAAGGCCTGTACTCCACCCATCACTCCTACTCTTTAAGGCCTGTACTCCACCCATCACTCCTACTCCTTAAGGCCTGTACTCCACCCATCACTCCTACTCCTTAAGGCCTGTTCATATGTGTCACAACCAATCACCAGGCAGCCATCCAACCCATCCCAGATTTAAAACTTCACTGAACAATAATTAATAGGAATTTCTAATTAATAGGAATTCAATTATGAATCTAGTTAATTCAAAATAATATTGTTTTTAATCAACCGCCAACTGGAAGAAATGTACTTTTGACAAATTAATTAGAGGAAGCGAATCCCTGTGCATCCACACACACACACACACACACACACACACACACACACACACACACACACACACACACACACACACACACACACACACACACACACACACACACACACACACACACACACACACACACACACACACACATACACGGAAGCTCAGCAGTAGCAGCTGGGTAATGACAGTTTTATGAGCAGTAGACCCATGGTGCTTAGTCCTCTGTGTGCCTGTGTGTGTGCTTGGTACAACTCTGTTAAAACTCATCCTCCCTCACCTCCTCTCCTGTTTCCTCTCTACACTCACCATGTTGTCAGTCTGTACTTCCATACTTAGAGGGTGGGTACTTCCATACTCTCTCTCCTCCTCCCCCTTTCTCTCTCCCCCCCTCTCTCCCTCCCTCCCTCTCTCTCCTCTCCCCCCCCCCCCCCTCTCTCTCTCTCTCTGTCCCTCTCTCTCTCTCTCTCTCTCTCTCTCTCTCTCTCTCTCTCTCTCTCTCTCTCTCTGTCCCTCTCTGTCCCTCTCTCTCTCTCCCTCCCTCTCTCTCTCTGTCCCTCTCTCCCTCTCCCTCTCTCTCTCTCAATCTCTCTCTCTCTCTCTCCCTCTCTCTCTCTCTCTCTCTCTCTCTCTCCCTCCCTCCCTCTCCCTCTCTCTCTCTCTCTCTCTCTCAATCTCTCTCTCTCTCTCTCTCTCTCTCTCTCTCTCTCTCTCTCTCTCTCTCTCTCTCTCTGTCCCTCCCTCTCTCTCCCCCCCCCCTCTCTGTCCCTCCCTCTCTCTCTCTCTCTCTCTCTCTCTCTCTCTCTGTCCCTCCCTCTCTCTCTCTCCCCCCCCCCCCCTCTGTCCCTCCCTCTCTCTCTCTCTCTCTCTCTCTCTCTCTCTCTCTCTCTCTCTCTCTCCTCTATCTATTTAACTCCCCATCTCCCCAATCTGGTTTCCCTCCCACTCCCGTCCCAGAGGGATCATTCCAACTACTCAAAAGTTTTGGAGCGTTACTCCGAGCTAAGCGGGACATCTGGTGTGTAGGCTTTCTCTGATGTGTGTGCATGTGTGTGTGTGCATGTGTGTGTGTGCATGTGTGTGTGTGTGTATGTAGGTTTTTCCCTAACACAATAGCACCAAACATTATATGGTAAATTATCCAATGGGGGCCTATTGCCAAGCGAGAAGCGGAGAGAGACGGAGAGATGGAGCCAAGTTTGATAGATAAAGTGTCTAGTGTAGCTAGCTACTGCAGGGTGGATATAACACCTAGACATGGAGGGGGATGAAACCATATAAAGGCGCTCCAATATGTACATTAAAAAAGATAGATAGACTGTCTACTGTACCTACTCTTACTGCAGGGTGGGAATAACATCTACCTAGGTATGGAGGAGGAGGATGTACTGTTACTGCAGGGTGGGTATAACATCTACCTAGGTATGGAGGAGGATGATGTACTGTTACTGCAGGGTGGGTATAACATCTACCTAGGTATGGAGGAGGAGGATGTACTGTTACTGCAGGGTGGGTATAACATCTACCTAGGTATGGAGGAGGATGTACTGTTACTGCAGGGTGGGAATAACATCTACCTAGGTATGGAGGAGGAGGATGTACTGTTACTGCAGGGTGGGAATAACATCTACCTAGGTATGGAGGAGGATGTACTGTTACTGCAGGGTGGGTATAACATCTACCTAGGTATGGAGGAGGATGATGTACTGTTACTGCAGGGTGGGTATAACATCTACCTAGGTATGGAGGAGGAGGATGTACTGTTACTGCAGGGTGGGTATAACATCTACCTAGGTATGGAGGAGGATGTACTGTTACTGCAGGGTGGGTATAACATCTACCTAGGTATGGAGGAGGAGGATGTACTGTTACTGCAGGGTGGGTATAACATCTACCTAGGTATGGAGGAGGATGTACTGTTACTGCAGGGTGGGAATAACATCTACCTAGGTATGGAGGAGGATGTACTGTTACTGCAGGGTGGGTATAACATCTACCTAGGTATGGAGGAGGATGTACTGTTACTGCAGGGTGGGAATAACATCTACCTAGGTATGGAGGAGGATGTACTGTTACTGCAGGGTGGGAATAACATCTACCTAGGTATGGAGGAGGAGGATGTACTGTTACTGCAGGGTGGAATAACATCTACCTAGGTATGGAGGAGGATGTACTGTTACTGCAGGGTGGGTATAACATCTACCTAGGTATGGAGGAGGATGATGTACTGTTACTGCAGGGTGGGTATAACATCTACCTAGGTATGGAGGAGGAGGATGTACTGTTACTGCAGGGTGGGTATAACATCTACCTAGGTATGGAGGAGGATGTACTGTTACTGCAGGGTGGGTATAACATCTACCTAGGTATGGAGGAGGATGTACTGTTACTGCAGGGTGGGTATAACATCTACCTAGGTATGGAGGAGGATGTACTGTTACTGCAGGGTGGGTATAACATCTACCTAGGTATGGAGGAGGAGGATGTACTGTTACTGCAGGGTGGGAATAACATCTACCTAGGTATGGAGGAGGAGGAGGAGGAGGAGGAGGAGGAGGAGGAGGAGGATGTAACTTTGTAAAGGAGACTAAATGTTGGCACTCTGAAGTATTAAAGTACGTAAAAAGCTGAAAGACTTATTTAAAGAAAAAATAGACAGGAAACCACTGAGGATGTCTGACTAATGACACTTTCCATAGGCCTCTTCTGAGTCGCGCGGCATTGCCTCTAATTGGGGAGCCTATTTAAGTGGAGTGGTTTTCCACCTGGGTGTGGGTCTCTGTGTGTGTTCCTTTTGTTGCACACCAGTTCATGTTTGCGTGCTCATCTTTTGTTGATTTGTTGTTATTAAAAGGTGTTACTTCTCACTACTGCTCAGTGCTTCGGGTCTTCCATATGCAGCGTGACAGGTATAACCTATATACCATGGGTTATATGTGTAGGCCTACCTATTTTAGGGTTGTGTTGTATACAAATGTTGTATACAAAAATACAGTTAAACATCACACACAATGTATAAACCTATTACAATGTGAGCAGGTCAACCCTGCTGGAGGTCTGCTGGGTGTGCAGGGTTCTGTTTCAGCCCAGCATCAACACACCTGATTCAACTCATCAAACCTAATGAGTTGATAATCAAGTGTGTGATTGCTGGGCTGAAACAGAACCCTGCACACCCAGCAGGTCAGGGATCAGTGGAGCAACGTTGGCCACCGCTGGTATGGAGATGATGCTTTAATAATAATAACCTACTTGTTACTAAGACGTCTAACCTTTACATACTGCCGCTGGTATGGAGATGATGCTTTAGTAATAATAACCTACTTGTTACTACTCCATTATATATTGTTTTTTAGACGGAGATGTCTTATCTTTACAGTTAGCTTATTTTTTTACATTTCAGGCCTCCCGTGTGGCGCAGCAGTCTAAGGCACTGCATCGCAGTGCTTCAGGCGACACTACAGCCCCAGGTTCGATGCCAGGCTGTGTCACAGCCGGCCGTGACCGGGAGACCCATGAGGCGGCGGTCCGGGCGCCTGCAAGCTGACTTCGGTCGCCAGTTGTACAGTGTTTCCTCCGACACATTGGTGCGGCTGGCTTCCGGGTTAAGCGAGCAGTGTGTCAAGAAGTAGCGTGGCTCTCGACCTTCACCTCTCCCGAGTCCGTACGGAAGTTGCAGTGATGGGACCAGACTGTAACTACCAGTTGGATATCACATAATTGGGGAAAAACGGGTAAAAGTAAAATAATCTAAATAAATGTGTTATTTTGAAGCGATGAAGTGCTGATTCTTTGAAGTTAAGTCTTTAAACTTGTTTTAATTGGTGCTGCCCCTGGATGAGCTAGCGACTGGACTAACACAGCTAACCTTTTAGCTCAATAATATGCTGTTCTTCATTTTGTTGGCTTTATAATCGTGAGAGAAATTGAACTAGCCAGTAACTAGCTTGTTAGTTATACCTAGGTTAGCTGACCTTTCTCAAAACTAATCTCATTGTGACTAGATGCTTCTTGTCCCTCATGCTAGCCTTTACAGCCAAATATCACTTCAGAAACATCCACATTATAAATATTGATATGTCCAGCTTTGTAAAACAGTTCTCTCATCTTCAGAAACGTCCACAATATAAATATTGATAAGTCCAGCTTTGTAGACCATTTCTCTCCTCTTCAGAAACGTCCACAATATAAATATTGATAAGTCCAGCTTTGTAGACCATTTCTCTCCTCTTCAGAAACGTCCACAATATAAATATTGATAAGTCCAGCTTTGTAGACCATTTCTCTCCTCTTCAGAAACCTCCACAATATAAATATTGATATGTCCAGCTTTGTAAACCATTTCTCTCCTCTTCAGAAACGTCCACAATATAAATATTGATATGTCCAGCTTTGTAAACCATTTCTCTCCTCTTCAGAAACGTCCACAATATAAATATTGATATGTCCAGCTTTGTAGACCATTTCTCTCCTCTTCAGAAACGTCCACAATATAAATATTGACAAGTCCAGCTTTGTAGACCATTTCTCTCCTCTTCAGAAACGTCCACAATATAAATATTGACATGTCCAGCTTTGTAGACCATTTCTCTCCTCTTCAGAAACATCCACAATATAAATATTGATATGTCCAGCTTTGTAGACCATTTCTCTCCTCTTCAGAAACGTCCACAATATAAATATTGATATGTCCAGCTTTGTAAACCATTTCTCTACTCTTCAGAAACGTCCACAATATAAATATTGATATGTCCAGCTTTGTAGACCATTTCTCTCCTCTTCAGAAACGTCCACAATATAAATATTGATATGTCCAGCTTTGTAAACCATTTCTCTCCTCTTCAGAAACGTCCACAATATAAATATTGATATGTCCAGCTTTGTAAACCATTTCTCTCCTCTTCAGAAATGTCCACAATATAAATATTGATATGTCCAGCTTTGTAGACCATTTCTCTCCTCTTCAGAAACGTCCACAATATAAATATTGATATGTCCAGCTTTGTAGACCATTTCTCTCCTCTTCAGAAACGTCCACAATATAAATATTGATATGTCCAGCTTTGTAGACCATTTCTCTCCTCTTCAGAAACATCCACAATATAAATATTGATAAGTCCAGCTTTGTAGACCATTTCTCTCCTCTTCCTGCAGCTTTAGCTCATCTCAGCTGCTGCAAACGTTCTAAAGTGTTTTGTCACCAGTGATTGTTTTGTTGAAATGTCCTCACTGTTGCTCCTACACACGTTAATAAGGTGAGCCCCTTTGGAGCTCCGCCCAACAAGGCATCTGATTGGTTTGATGTGTTGCGAGGCGTCACTTATATGCACCAGGTTTGACCCCTCTTTGGCTGATTACTGCCATGGAACTTCCCCAAGCTTCCCGTTTTAGGGAAGCCTGGTTTGCGACGAGGCTAGGTAAGGGCAAAGTGACTAGGCAACAGGATATGCATTATAATAAGCAGTAGCGTATGTGATGAGTCATAAGAGATTAGTGCAAAAAGGATACATGCAGATAGTTAAATAGCTACCTTGACTAACTATTGATCAGTCTTATGGCTTGGGGGTAGAAGCTGTTCAGGGTCCTGTTGGTTCTAGACTTGGTGCATGAGTATTTGTTTGCAGGCGTGTGTGTGAGTGTGCACACGTGCGTGTCTGTGTATGGGTGTGTGTGTGTGTTTGCTGCGTGAATGCTTGTCTCTCACTCTGTGTGTGTGTAGTGACACTAGGCAGTCAGAGTGAAGCCAGGTGGATCTAGAACACCTCCATGGATATCTCCAGGATCACTAGTCTAGTGTTTCAACATCCATGGATATCTCCATGATCAATAGTCTAGTGTTTCAACATCCATGGATATCTCCAGGATCACTAGTCTAGTGTTTTCACATCCATGGATATCTCCATGATCAATAGTCTAGTGTTTCAACATCCATGGATATCTCCAGGATCACTAGTCTAGTGTTTCAACATCCATGGATATCTCCATGATCAATAGTCTAGTGTTTCAACATCCATGGATATCTCCAGGATCAATAGACTAGTGTTTCAACATCCATGGATATCTCCAGGATCACTAGTCTAGTGTTTCCACCTCCATGGAAATCTCCTGGAGAAATATGATTTCTTTCTTTCAGTATCTTGAGAGAATGTGAATGCACAGTTAAATACCATCTGTAGAGGTGCTATCTTTATCAGAATCGTAAAAGCTGTTAGTATTTTAACCAAGCATCGAAGCCAAACTGAAATCTTATCAGAAACATCTTGGGTCGTTTTCACAGCTTTCTATTTCCTTACAACAGGTCAGAAAATCGTTAAAACATATTTTTTTGTTATTAAATTTACTTCCCGCTCACTAAACCTTTTTGCTCCGCCAAAGATGTCAACTAGATTGAAGCATTCATTCTATAATTTACAACATTATTCTGGTGAGTAAAGGTTTATTTAGAATTCTAGGGCAACAAGTAATGACAGAAGAGAAGCTGCATGTATCTAATTATAGACAAGTTTATAAACAAACAGACTACAAAATTGTTCAACCGTGATCTGGCACACGCTGACTCAGGCTGACTGGATAGATAGATAGATAGATAGATAGATAGATAGATAGATAGATAGATAGATAGATAGATAGATAGATAGATAGATAGATAGATAGATAGATAGATAGATAGGTACTTTATTGATCCCCGAGGGGAAATTTCTTCGTCAAGCAGCTACGAAAAAACACAGGGCACGTGCAAAATGCCAGAACGAAATACACAAAAGACAAAAAAGCTATAAAAAAAGCAAAAAGCTATAAAAAGGCATTGCATAGTATTGGTGCATGGCTGAATATGTACGTGTTAGTGTTAGGTTAAAAAATGATACAGATATTGCAAGTTTATATAGATAAATAAGGAATATTTGCATGGTTAACTATACTATACAGGTTGATGGCAGAGAAATACTTAAATAGCTAAATGTGCGTATGATATAAGTGAGGGTAATAATAGTTTACTTAATATACATTTAGAGCTTGAGGTAGTCACATCATACAAGTACTTGGGAGTATGGCTAGACAGTACACTGTCCTTCTCTCAGCAAATGTCAAAGCTGTAGGCTAAAGTTAAATCTAGACTTGGTTTCCTCTATTGTAATCGCTCCTCTTTCACCCCAGCTGCCAAACTAACCCTGATTCAGATGACCATCCTACCCATGCTAGATTACGGAGACATAATCAACAATAAACAATAACAACAATAAAATCCTTTACCTCCTGTCAAAACATCATTCCGCTGCCTCTGGCTGTAGCCTACAGCGCATTTTATATATTACCCACCCACCCATCCACCCATCCACCCACCCAGACCCACCCACCCAGACCCACCCACCCAGACCCACCCACCCATCCACCCAACCCCACCCAACCACCCACCCACCCATACACCCACCCATACACCCACCCACCCACCCATCCACCCATCAACCCATCAACCCATCCACCCATCCACCCACCCACCCATACACCCATCCGACCCACCCACCCATACACCCATCCACCCACCCACCCATACAACCACCCACCCAATCCACCCACCCACCCACCCACCCACCCATCCACCCATCAACCCACCCACCCACCCATCAACCCATCAACCCATCCACCCATACACCCACCCAACCACCCATCCACCCATCCACCCACCCATACACCGACCCACCCATACACCCATCCACCAACCCACCCATACACCCACCCATCAACACACGCACAGTTCATCATTTCCATTCTTACCTTGGGTAGCAATGTAATGGTTTGGCCTGTGGTAGCCCTGAAAACAAAGAAGACCGAGAGAATATTAAAATCGCAGGCTTAGAATACCAAGAGGTTCATAATCATTCATTCAGAGGTGTAACATGTTTGTCAGGAGACTGTGGAGAATAAATTGTTCTCAGTCAATATAAAGAAATCTACACTAATGCAGAGACTAACGCACCAACACACATCTATACCACCAAACACCTCTCTACAAAACAAGCATCCAAAGTGTTGACAATAACCAGATACAGCTAGCTACACTGATCTCCACAATAGAGCTGCTAGTCCCAGGGATTACGTTAATATAACAAAATCCCTCAAATTGTATATGTCCCCTTCCTCGTCTTCCCTCAGGAGACAACAGGAAACAAAACATTAAGAATTAAAGACTTATCTTTCTCTCTCTCATCCCCTCTTTCCTCTCCTCAGCTGGGCCTACTTCTGATTGTCTTCTCTCTCTTCCCTCTCTCCTCTCTCTATACCTCTCTTCCCTCTCTTCTCTCTCTTCCCTCTCTCTTCCCTCTCTTCTCTCTCTTCCCTATCTCTCCTCTCTCTATACCTCTTCCCCTCTCTCTCTTCCCTCTCTTCTCTCTCTTCCCTCTCTCTCTTCCCTCCCTCTCTCTTCCCTCTCTCTTCCCTCTCTTCTCTCTCTTCCCTATCTCTCCTCTCTCTTCCCTATCTCTCCTCTCTCTATACCTCTTCCCCTCTCTCTCCCCTCTCTCTTCCCTCTCTTCTCTCTCTCTCTCTCTTCTCTCTCTTCCCTCTCTTCTCTCTCTTCCCTCCCTCTCTCTTCCCTTCTCTCTCTTCCCTCTCTTCCCTCTCTTCTCTCTCTTCCCTCTCTCTCTTCCCTCTCTCTTCTCTCTCTCTCTTCCCTCTCTCTTCTCTCTCTCTTCCCTCGCTCTCTCTCTCTCTTCTCTCTTCCCTCTCTCTCTTCCCTCTCTCTCTTCCCTCTCTCTCTTCCCTCTCTCTCTTCTCTCTCTCTTCCCTCTCTCTTCCCTCTCTCTTCCCTCTCTCTCCTCTCTCTCTCTTCTCTCTCTTCCCTCTCTCTCTTTTCCCTCTCTCTGTTCCCTCTCTCTGTTCTCTCTCTCTTCTCTCTCTTCCCTCTCTCTCTCTTCCCTCTCTCTCTTCTCTCTCTTCCCTCTCTCTCTCTTCCCTCTCTCTCTTCCCTCTCTCTCTTCTCTCTCTTCCTTCCCTCTCCCTCTTCCCTCTCTCTCTCTTCCCTCTCTCTCTTCCCTCTCTCTTTCTTCCCTCCCTGTCTCTTCCCTCTCTCTCTTCCCTCTCTCTCTTCCCTCTCTTCCTTCCCTCTCCCTCTTCCCTCTCTCTCTTCCCTCTCTCTCTTCCCTCTCTCTCTTCCCTCTCTCTTTCTTCCCTCCCTGTCTCTTCCCTCTCTCTCTTCCCTCTCTTCCTTCCCTCTCTCTCTTCCCTCTCTCTCTTGTGTGGCAAGAGGTATTTTCCCCTCCTGTTCTACCCTGCTTACTCACATGACTTATTCATATTTTCCTGAACGCTAATCACTGGCATATTAACCCTAGCGGAGATGTTCTATACAGAAGAGTTGACTAGGAGAAAGGTTAAAAAAGGCTTTCAGAGAGCACAAACATGGATATATTCTAATCTGATAATGGCCCACTAGCTGCTATTGTCTCCCCCAACACACACACACACTTCTCCTCTCCCAAGCACTCTCCTGTCCTCATAATGGACATAAACTGAATGGTGTGGCAGAGGTAAATCATTTAACACACTGCATTTGCCGGTGGCCCACCTTGCATTATCAATTTATGTTTGGAAGTGTCAGGGTGTGTGGGAGTGCGTGTGAGTGTGAGCACCTAGCATTATGAATTTACGTCTGTTCTCGTAAGGAGAAAACCACTTAAGGAGTCAGGTAGTTAGATCAGGCATTCAGCTACATAACGCCAGTCACTAATACATCACACCTTACTTATAACACTTGCTATTATCAGAGAATGGTTTCAAAGCAGGAACCTCAACATAGCCTTTTATTAGTCAATAGTCTAGATAGTGGAAAACTGCTTTGCTTCAGTCAGTTGTCCTGTCATTACTCCCCATGAAGTGTCATAGGTTCACTAAGTCATGTCATTACTCCCCATGATGTGTCTTAGGTTCACTATGTCCTGTCATTACTCCCCATGATGTGTCAGAGGTTCACTATGTCCTGTCATTACTCCCCATGATGTGTCTTAGGTTCACTATGTCCTGTCATTACTCCCCATGAAGTGTCATAGGTTCACTATGTCCTGTCATTACTCCCCATGAAGTGTCATAGGTTCACTATGTCCTGTCATTACTCCCCATGAAGTGTCATAGGTTCACTATGTCCTGTCATTACTCCCCATGAAGTGTCATATGTTCACTATGTCCTGTCATTACTCCCCATGATGTGTTAGAGGTTCACTATGTCCTGTCATTACTCCCCATGATGTGTCAGAGGTTCACTATGTCCTGTCATTACTCCCCATGAAGTGTCATAGGTTCACTATGTCCTGTCATTACTCCCCATGAAGTGTCATAGGTTCACTATGTCCTGTCATTACTCCCCATGAAGTGTCATATGTTCACTATGTCCTGTCATTACTCCCCATGATGTGTTAGAGGTTCACTATGTCCTGTCATTACTCCCCATGAAGTGTCATAGGTTCACTATGTCCTGTCATTACTCCCCATGATGTGTAATAGGTTCACTATGATTTATATTTGTCTGCCCTCTCTGCTTTATGGAGAATTGCCATTCGTACCTACTAGCACTGTTGAGGGAAAATGTTTTTGTTACAATAGTGATATGTGGTTGTCTCACCTAGCTATCTTGAGATAAACTGTAATCAACCCCCAAAACCTCGGTTTTCCCCCATCAACCCATCAGCCTTCTCTGTACCAACCACTTCCTGATTCTGGTTCCCACAAACATCTCTTATTGAAATAACACAGACTTTACAGGGCAAATGTATGTGTGTGTGTGTCCTGAAGGTCCCCCATGACACCGTGCCAGCTACCCTCTCGCTCCGAGAGCATCACAGGCAGGATCCGTTGCGTCCTTGTAGCCGGCTGGTGTGTGTGTGTGTAGCTGGTGTGTGTAGCTGGTGTGTGTAGCTGGTGTGTGTAGCTGGTGTGTGTAGCTGGTGTGTGTAGCTGGTGTGTGTAGCTGGTGTGTGTAGCTGGTGTGTGTAGCTGGTGTGTGTAGCTGGTGTGTGTAGCTGGTGTGTGTAGCTGGTGTGTGTAGCTGGTGTGTGTAGCTGGTGTGTGTAGCTGGTGTGTGTAGCTGGTGTGTGTGTAGCTGGTGTGTGTAGCTGGTGTGTGTAGCTGGTGTGTGTACTTACATCAACGTAATTGGCATTAATGTAATCAGAGTTCTGCTCTCCCTCCAGGGGCTGAAGTCGGACTCGGGAGTGATCATCTGGAAGAGAGGGAAGAGAGGACAGGGGGGAGAGAGGAGTAGAGGGAGGAGAGGACAGGGGGGAGAGAGGAGTAGAGGGAGGAGAGGACAGGGGGGAGAGAGGAGTAGAGGGAGGAGAGGACAGGGGGAGAGAGGAGTAGAGGGAGGAGAGGACAGGGGGAGAGAGGAGTAGAGGGAGGAGAGGACAGGGGGGAGAGAGGAGTAGAGGGAGGAGAGGACAGGGGGGAGAGAGGAGTAGAGGGAGGAGAGGACAGGGGGGAGAGAGGAGTAGAGGGAGGAGAGGACAGGGGGAGAGAGGAGTAGAGGGAGGAGAGGACAGGGGGAGAGAGGAGTAGAGGGAGGAGAGGACAGGGGGGAGAGAGGAGTAGAGGGAGGAGAGGACAGGGGGGAGAGAGGAGTAGAGGGAGGAGAGGACAGGGGGGAGAGGAGTAGAGGGAGGAGAGGACAGGGGAGAGAGAGGAGTAGAGGGAGGAGAGGACAGGGGGGAGAGAGGAGTAGAGGGAGGAGAGGACAGGGGGGAGAGAGGAGTAGAGGGAGGAGAGGACAGGGGAGAGAGAGGAGTAGAGGGAGGAGAGGACAGGGGGAGAGAGGAGTAGAGGGAGGAGAGGACAGGGGGGGAGAGAGGAGTAGAGGGAGGAGAGGACAGGGGGGAGAGAGGAGTAGAGGGAGGAGAGGACAGGGGGGAGAGAGGAGTAGAGGGAGGAGAGGACAGGGGGGAGAGAGGAGTAGAGGGAGGAGAGGACAGGGGAGAGAGAGGAGTAGAGGGAGGAGAGGACAGGGGGGAGAGAGGAGTAGAGGGAGGAGAGGACAGGGGGGAGAGAGGAGTAGAGGGAGGAGAGGACAGGGGAGAGAGAGGAGTAGAGGGAGGAGAGGACAGGGGGGAGAGAGGAGTAGAGGGAGGAGAGGACAGGGGAGAGAGAGGAGTAGAGGGAGGAGAGGACAGGGGGGAGAGAGGAGTAGAGGGAGGAGAGGACAGGGGGGAGAGAGGAGTAGAGGGAGGAGAGGACAGGGGGGGGAGAGGAGTAGAGGGAGGAGAGGACAGGGGGGAGAGAGGAGTAGAGGGAGGAGAGGACAGGGGAGGCCAGGGATGGAGAGGTCACCAATGAAAGCCTGAGCTGTGCTCAAATAAATACTGGCTTTATCAAATTCAAAGGAAATTATGATTCAAGCAGAGACCTCAGACCAGACAGAGAAATTAGAATAGAGGAGATAGAGAGATCAGTCTATAAAATATAGATTAATATTGATCAGAGAGGAGATAGAGAGATCAGTCTATAAAATATAGATTAATATTGATCAGAGAGGAGATAGAGAGATCAGTCTATAAAATATAGATTAATATTGATCAGAGAGGAGATAGAGAGATCAGTCTATAAAATATAGATTAATATTGATCAGAGAGGAGATAGAGAGATCAGTCTATAAAATATAGATTAATATTGATCAGAGAGGAGATAGAGAGATCAGTCTATAAAATATAGATTAATATTGATCAGAGGAGATTATGCTTTATACAAACATGCAATGATGTTCCCATATCGGTTTTTCATGCGGTTCTCATCTTTCTTAGCGGAGTCCCACGGAGCGGACTGTCCCTCAAAGAAGCTCTAAAGGAAGGCAGAAGGAAGAGAGGGAGAGATGTGGTGACATGGCAACTCTTTAAATGACAACACCAAGTTAAAATATTATCTGGCGGCTCCTAAAAAAAGAGAGAGAGAAGAGAGCGAGAGAGAGAGAGAGAGAGAGAGAGAGAGAGAGAGAGAGGGGGGGGGATAGAGAGAGGGGGATGGAGAGAGAAGAGAGAGAGAGGGGGGGGATAGATAGAGAGAGAGAGAGAGAGAGAGAGAGAGATGTTTGGTTGTGTATGTGATAATTAATATGTAATGAATCTATATTTTTGGTATTGTTAATAATAATATGAACATTCTTTTTATTGTTACATTGTAAAGTGCTTTGGCAATATTGTAAAGTTGTAACTTTCATGCCAATAAAGCCAAATTTGAATTTGAATTTGAGATAGAGGGGGACAGATAGAGAGAGAGAGGGGGGGGGGGATAGAGAGAGAAGAGAGAGAGGAGGGGATAGATAGAGAGAGAGGGGGGGGGGGGATAGAGAGAGGGAGAGGGAGGGGAGAGGGAGGGAGGGAGGGAGAGAGAGAGAGAGAGACAGAGAGAGAGAGAGAGAGAGAGAGAGAGAGAGAGGGACAGAGAGAGAGAGAGAGAGGGACAGAGAGAGAGAGAGAGAGAGAGAGAGAGGGACATAGTATAAAGGTGACGGACTCACTGGTTGTCCTCTATGTTACAGAGAGCTGGTAGTCCCATCCACCAAACTACCAGGTGTGAAACAGGGGGTATGCTAATTTGGTATAGAGCAGACCTAACCCACTCTATGAAATTAGTCAAAACAGGAACATTTTACATCTGGCTAGAAATTAGTAAGGAAATGATCTCAACAGAGAAACATGTCCTCATGTGTGCTACCTAAATCCCCCCAATAGAATCCCCATACTTTAATGATGACAGCTTCTCCATCCTTGAGGGGGAGATCAACCATTTCCAGGCCCAGGGATGTGGCGACCTAAATGCCAGAACCGGACAAGGACCTGACACCCTCAGCACACATGGGGACAAACACCTTCCTGGAGGTGACAGCATTCCCTCCCACATATGCCCCTCTAGACACAACTACGACAACATAACCAACAAAAACGGGTCACAACTCCTGCAACTCTGTCGGATAGTCAATGGTAGGCTTCTAGGGGACTCCTACTGTAGGTACACATATAGCTCATGTCTTGGCAGTAGTACTGTAGACTACTTTATCACTGACCTCAACCCAGAGTCTCTCAGAGCGTTCACAGTCAGTCCACTGATGCCCCTATCAGATCACAGCAAAATCACACTCTACTTGAACAGAGCTATGCTCAATCATGAGGCATCAAAGCCAAAGGAACTTAATAATATTAAGAAATGCTATGGATGGAAGGAAAGTAGTGTTGAAATCTACCAAAAACTATTAGGCAACAACAAATTCAATCCCTTCTAGACAACTTCCTGGATAAAACGTTCCACTGTAATAGTGAAGGTGTAACTTATCAGTAGAAAACCTCAACAGTATATTTGACCTCTCAGCTTCTCTATCAAATCTAAACATTTCAAACAGAAAACCGAAGAAAATGAACAACAATGATAAATGGTTTGATGAATAAAGCAAAAACCTAAGAAAGAAATTGAGAAACCTATCCAACCAAAAACATAGAGACCCAGAAAACCTGAGTCTACGAATTCACTATAGTGAATCACTAAAACAATACAGAAATACACCTTCACTATGGTGAATCACTAAAACAATACAGAAATACACCTTCACTATAGTGAATCACTAAAACAGTACAGAAATACACCTTCACTATAGTGAATCACTAAAACAATACAGAAATACACCTTCACTATGGTGAATCACTAAAACAATACAGAAATACACCTTCACTATGGTGAATCACTAAAACAATACAGAAATACACCTTCACTATGGTGAATCACTAAAACAATACAGAAATACACCTTCACTATAGTGAATCAATAAAACAATACAGAAATACATCTTCACTATGGTGAATCACTAAAACAATACAGAAATACACTACGGAAAAAGAAGGATTAGCTCAATGTAATTGAAGAATCCATAGTCTCTAACCACTTCTGGGAAAATTGGAAAACACTAAACAAACAACAACATGAAGAGCTATCTGGCCTATTGTGTTTTACTGAGACATGGGAATGATAACATCCCCATAGAGAACATAACTATCGGCGTTTTCCAGACCATCAGAGCGGACAGGGATAGCGTTTCTTCCGGTAAGGGTAAGGGAGGGGGGCTGGCTTTATTAGTTAACAACAGATGGTGTAATCCGAAACATATAACCCTTAAGGAACAGTTTTGTAGTCCGGACATTGAGCTGTTAGCGGTTAGCCTGAGCCCCTACTATTTGCCGAAGGAATTCACAGCGGCCATTGCTGTTATTGTTTACATCCCGCCGTCCGTGGACGCAAACACAGCCTGTGACGTCATCCACTCTGTTATCGCGAGGTTACAGACAGCGCATCCCAGTGCTTGCTTTGCCATTTCGGGGGATTTTAACCATGCATTTCTCTCTTCAACGCTGCCCACGTTCAAACAGTTTGTGAAGTGCCCAACCAGGAATGATCTAACTTTGGACTTGTTATATGCTAATGTGAAGGATGCATACAACTCCACTGCACTCCCTCCCCTCGGTAGATTGGATAACAACCTTGTCCACCTCACCCCACTCTACAGACCTATGGTCCAACAGCAGCATGCGACCACTAGGACCATTAGGAGATGGTCTCCGGAGGCGAATGAGGCCCTACAGGACTTCTTTGAAACAACAGACTGGGATGTGCTCTGTGAGGCTCATGGGGATGACATTGATGTACTTACTGACTGCATAACGGACTATATAAATTGTGTAGACAACACTGTATCCACCAGGAAGGTATGCTGTTTTCCAAATAATAAACCCTGGGTCACCAGCGACCTGAAGGCCCTGCTGAATGAGAAGAAGAGGGCCTTCAAGGAGGAGGGCAAGGACAAATTGAAATGCGTCCAGAGGGAGCTGAAGTTGCGGATTGCTGAGGGGAAGAGAGTGTATAAGGAGAAGATGGAGGACAAGCTGAGGCAGAGCCAGGTGAGAGAGGTATGGAAGGGTATGAGAAATATCACTGGCTTCAAAAAGTCAAACAGTGGGCAGACGGAGGGGGCCCAGGACAGAGCCAATGAGCTGAACCAATTTTTTAACAGGTTCGATACTGGCCCTGTCCACCTCCCCTCCAGCTCCCCAGGCCACACACCCTCACGGCTGTCCCACCCCCACTTTGCTAAAAAAACTCTGTTGAGACAATCAGCGACCCCCTCTCCACCTCCGCACCTGCTCCCTCTGGACTGATCCTCAACTACCCCTCCCCCCCACCTCCCCACCTGGGCTGGCTTTCACCACCAACCAAGTGAAGAGTGAGCTGGAGAGACTACATCATTGGAAAGCGGCGGGCCCTGATGGCATCAGCCCAAGGGTGCTTAGGGTCTGTGCTGACCAACAGTGTGGAATACTCCAGCGACCCTTCAACCTTAGCCTAATCCTGGAAAGGGTCCCTGTGCTGTGGAAAACATTCTGCCTCGTTCCAGTGACCAAGAAGGCGCACCCCACTGTCCTGAATGACTTCAGACCTGTAGCGCTAACATCCCACATCATGAAGACCCTGGAAAGGTTAGTCCTCGCTCACCTCAGACCCCTGGTGTGTACATCACTGGACCCCCTACAGTTCGCATATCAGCGCAACATCAGGGTGGATGATGCAATCATCTACCTTCTGCAGAGGGCCTACTCTCACCTGGACAATGCAGGTTGCAGTGTGAGGGTTATGTTTTTTGACTTCTCCAGTGCTTTCAGCACCTTTCAGCCCCTGCTACTGGGTGAGAAGAGGTAGAGGATGAAAGTGGAAGCAACCTTAGTCTCCTGGGTCACGGACTACCTGACCGGTAGGCCACAATTTGTGCGACTACAGAGCTGTGTGCCAGAACGGGCAGTGAGAAACACAGGGGCCCCCCAGGGAACGGTCCTGTCCCCCTTCCTGTTCACCCTCTACACCTCAGACTTTGAAACATGCCCCATCAGGTGTGGACAGGAGGAGGACTACAGGAGCAGAATTAATGACTTTGTGTTGTGGTGTGAGCAGAACCACCTTCAGCTTAACATCAGAAAAACAAAGGAGATGGTGGTGGACTTCAGGCGAACCAAGGCCCAACTGACTGCAGTCCCTATACAGTGGATGGATGTGGAAATGGTTGGGTCATACAAGTTCCTGGGAGTTCATATGGACAACAGGCTGGAATGGGATGGTAATACCGGGGCTCTGTACAAAAAAGGCAGAGCCGACTCTACTTTCTAAGGAGGCTCAGGTCCTTCAATGTGTGCAGTAAACTACTGCATACTTTCTACCAGTCTGTAGTGCCAGTGCCATATTTTTTGCAGTGGTGTGCTGGGGCGCCAACATAAACTCTGGTGAAGATTCTCGGGTAAATAAGCTGATCAGGAGGAGGTGGCGGAGAGATGGATCCTGGCCAAACTGCTGGCCATCATGGACAACGTCACCCACCCTCTGCATGCCATGGTTATGATGCAGAGGAGCACCTTCAGTCACAGACTGATCCCACCACGGTGTGCCAGAGAGAGCTACAGGAGGTCCTTCCTGCCGGCGGCTATTAGACTATTTAATGCCTCACTGGGGTGCCGTGCCGTCGGCAACATAGACCTGGAACTGTTGGGGTGTTAGGACCAAGTTTAAAAATTATGCATCCATCCGTGAGTAACTCTGGTCTGTAATCACTCATTCACTCAGGACTTATTTATTTATTCATTCAGGTCTGTATATACATATTCATGTACAGTTGTTATATCATATCACGTGCAATATTGTAAGTAATTCTTGGACTGAACTTATGTAGTCATTCACTCAGGAATGCATATTGTATCTTTTTTCATTGCTTTTAGTATATAGAATGTGCATTTATCTGTAATTAAACCCTGCGCACTAAGGACTGTATTTTAAGGGAATTACTATTATTACCCTAAATTATATCATACACACATTTAGCTATTTAAGTATCTCTTCCTGTCATTTACCTGTACAGTTAATGTAACCATTAAAATATTCACTTACCTGTAAATGTAACTGTATATTTATCTGTTCATTTAACCAGTCTGTATATTCAATAAACTATTATTACCCTCACTTATATCATACAAACTTGTAGCTATTTAAGTATTTATCTGCCATCGACCTGTATAGTATAGTTAACCATGCAAATATTCCTTATCTATCTATCTATCTATCTATCTATCTATCTATCTATCTATCTATCTATCTATCTATCTATCTATCTATCTATCTATCTATCTATCTATCTATCTATCTATCTATCTATCTATCTATCTATCTATCTATCTATCTATCTATCTATCTATCTATCTATCTATCTATCTATCTATCTATCCAAAATGGAGATGTATGGGTAAACCACTTCCCCAATATTTTTGGCTCTATAACAAAGAACAAAGAGCAAATAAATATACATGATAAAGCACAAATCCTAGTATAAACTATTAAAGACTACCTGAACCCACTGGATTCTCCAACTACATTGAATCTTCCAACCCAAAAAAGCCTGTGGTGTTGATGGTATCCTCAAGGAATTTATTAAATATACAGACCACAAATTCCAAATGGCTATACTTAAACTCTTTAACATCATCCTTAGCTCTGGCATCTTCCCCAATATTTGGAACCAAGAACTGATCACCCGAAACCACAAAAGTGGAGAAAGATGTCAAATCTGCTTTTTACCAAATTACCGTACGACAGACCACCTATTCACCCTGCACATCCTACTTGACAAACAAACAAACCAAAACAAAGGCAAAGTCTTCTCATGCTTTGTTGATTTAAAAAAAGCATTTGAATCAATTTGTCAAGAAGGTCTGCTATACAAATTCATGGAAAGTGGTGTTGGGGGAGAAACATACAACATTATAAAATCCATGTACACAATAAACAAGTCTGCGGTTAAAATTGGCAAATAATATTTCAAGGCTACACATTTCTTTCCACAGCACCTGTGGGGGTGAAACAGGGATGCAGTTTAAGCCCCACCCTCTTCAACATATATATCAACAAATTGGCGAGGGCACTAGAACAGTCTGCAGCACCCGGCCTCACCCTACTAGAATCTGAAGTCAAATGTCTACTGTTTGCTGACGATCTGGTGCTTCTGTCACCAACCAACCAAGGAGGGCCTACAGCAGCACCTAGATCTTCTGCACAGATTCTGTCAGACCTGGGCCCTGACAGTAAATCTCAGTAAGACAAAAATAATGGTGTTCCAAATAGGTCCAGTTGCCAGGACTACAAATACAAATTCCATCTAGACACCGGTGCTCTAGATCACACCAAAAATATATACATACCTCGGCCTAAACATCAGATCGACATACCAATTAGGATCTGGCAAAAAATACTTGAATCAGTTATAGAACCCATTGCCCTTTATGGTTGTGAGGTCTGGGGTCCGCTCACCAACCAAGAATTCACAAAATGCTACAAACACCAAATTGAGACTCTGCATGCAGAATTCTGCAAAAATATCCTCTGTGTACAACGAAAAACATCAAATGATGCATGCAGAGCAGAACCAGGCCGATACCCGCTTATTATTAAAAATCCAGAAAAGAGCCATTAAATTCTACAACCACCTAAAAGGAAGCGATTCCCGAACCTTCCATAACAAAGCCATCACCTACAGAGAGATGAACCTGTAGAAGAGTCCCCTAAGCAAGCTGGTCCTGGGACTCTGTTCACAAGCAGAAACAGACCCCACAGAGCCACAGGACAGACACACAATTAGAACCAATTAAATCATGAGAAAACAAAAAGATAATTACTTGACACATTGGAAAGAATTAACAAAAAAACAGAGCAAACTAGAATGCTATTTGGCCCTAAACAGAGAGTACACAGTGGCAGAATACCTGACCACTGTGACTTACCCAAACTTAAGGAAAGATTTGACTATGTACAGACTCAGTGAGCATAGCCTTGCTATTGAGAAAGGCCGCTGTAGGCAGACCTGGCTCTCAAGAGAAGACAGGCTATGTGCACACTGCCCACAAAATGAGATTTTTTTTTATTGTTTACAATCTCCTTCACTTGCTTTGGCAACGTTAACATATGTTTCCCATGCCAATAAAGCCCTGAAATTGAGTGAGAGAGAGAGAGAGAGAGAGAGAGAGAGAGAGAGAGAGAGAGAGAGAGAGAGAGAGAGAGAGAGAGAGAGAGAGAGAGAGAGAGAGAGAGAGAGAGAGAGAGAGAGAGAGAGAAGGAGAGAGCGAGAGAGAAGGAGAGAGATAGAGAGAGAAAGGGGGGGGGGGGGGGAGAGAGAGAGAGAAAGAGGGAGAGAGAGAGAGAGAGAGAGAGAGAGGGAGAGAGGGAGGGAGTGGGAGAGGGAGAGGGAGAGAGAGAGGCGGGTTGTATCCACATCATTATTAGACATGAGAAGGCAGCGGGAGGAGAAAGGTTCCTGGGGATTCATGTCAAACAGAGAGCCCATTAGGAAGTCGCACAGCGTATGTCACTCTGAAACAGTTCCACCAGCAACATTGCAACAGCAGCCGAAAACAAGAGCCCCTGTCTGTCTACCCCTAAGCCTGTCTGTCTGTCTACCCCTAAGCCTGTCTGTCTGTCTACCCCTAAGCCTGTCTGTCTGTCTACTCCTCACTCCCTTCCCTTCTCTCCATCTGTCTGTCTACCTCTCAGCCTGTTTGTCTGTCAGCCTGGCTGTCTGTCTACCTCTCTGCGTGTTTGTCTGTCCGCCTGTCCGCCTGTCTGTCTGTCCGCCTGTCCGCCTGTCTGTCTGTCTGTCTGTCTGTCTGTCTGTCTGTCTGTCTGTCTGTCTGTCTAACCCTCCATCCCTTCCAATCTCTCCGTCTGGACTCATTCAACCCAGCTCAGAGAGAATAAAGCCTAATCTTCAGATCAGACCCACAGCACTCAGATTACTGGCTCATGAAATATGGATATCTCTCTCTCTCTCTGTGGGGATATCTCCATACTGATCCCATACCAGGCACAATTAATACAAATTATCAAAATACACCAGCCTCACTGCCATTCACAGGGGGGTTAGTGTGTGCTTGTGTGTGTGTGCGTGTGTGTGTCAGTCTTTGTTTGTGTGTGTGTGTGTGTTGGCTCCAAGGCAGCAGACTGATTTATACAAACCCATGTTATTGTTAATTTTATAGTAATCAACTCGGTTTATCAGAAAATTACACCCCAATACATTTCCATGACAACCCCAACCACATAACAGCATTTAAATATAGACTCAAGGAAATCTAGAAGAGCAATTCAGAATAATGTTGATGATGAACAACCAACATCCAGGCTTTTCCTCCTTTAATGTGTTTTAAACCCAGAGACACTTAGCTAGAGAATAAAACTGAGATTGAGATTCCTGATCAATCATCAATGTTTCAGATGGTTCCAGCCGTCTATAGCTATACACAGGCTGTGGGAGATGGAAGCCGAGAGAGGGGCGCTAGGAGAGGGGCGCTAGGAGAGGGCGCTAGGAGAGGGCGCTAGGAGAGGCTAGGAGAGGGACGCTAGGAGAGGGGCGCTAGGAGAGGGCGCTAGGAGAGGGCGCTAGGAGAGGGGCGCTAGGAGAGGGGCGCTAGGAGAGGGCGCTAGGAGAGGGCGCTAGGAGAGGGGCGCTAGGAGAGGGCGCTAGGAGAGGGCGCTAGGAGAGGGCGCTAGGAGAGGGGCGCTAGGAGAGGGGCGCTAGGAGAGGGGCGCTAGGAGAGGGGCGCTAGGAGAGGGCGCTAGGAGAGGGCGCTAGGAGAGGGGCGCTAGGAGAGGGCGCTAGGAGAGGGCGCTAGGAGAGGGCGCTAGGAGAGGGGCGCTAGGAGAGGGGCGCTAGGAGAGGGGCGCTAGGAGAGGGGCGCTAGGAGAGGGGCGCTAGGAGAGGGCGCTAGGAGAGGGCGCTAGGAGAGGGCGCTAGGAGAGGGGCGCTAGGAGAGGGGCGCTAGGAGAGGGCGCTAGGAGAGGGCGCTAGGAGAGGGCGCTAGGAGAGGGGCGCTAGGAGAGGGGCGCTAGGAGAGGGGCGCTAGGAGAGGCTAGGAGAGGGGCGCTAGGAGAGGGGCGCTAGGAGAGGGCGCTAGGAGAGGGGCGCTAGGAGAGGGGCGCTAGGAGAGGGGCGCTAGGAGAGGCTAGGAGAGGGGCGCTAGGAGAGGCTAGGAGAGGGGCGCTAGGAGAGGCTAGGAGAGGCTAGGAGAGGGCGCTAGGAGAGGGGCGCTAGGAGAGGGGCGCTAGGAGAGGGGCGCTAGGAGAGGCTAGGAGAGGGGCGCTAGGAGAGGCTAGGAGAGGCTAGGAGAGGGGCGCTAGGAGAGGCTAGGAGAGGGGCGCTAGGAGAGGCTAGGAGAGGCTAGGAGAGGCTAGGAGAGGGGCGCTAGGAGAGGCTAGGAGAGGGGCGCTAGGAGAGGCTAGGAGAGGCTAGGAGAGGGGCGCTAGGAGAGGGGCGCTAGGAGAGGCTAGGAGAGGGGCGCTAGGAGAGGCTAGGAGAGGCTAGGAGAGGGGCGCTAGGAGAGGGGCGCTAGGAGAGGGGCGCTAGGAGAGGAGAGGGGCGCTAGGAGAGGGGCGCTAGGAGAGGCTAGGAGAGGGGCGCTAGGAGAGGCTAGGAGAGGGGCGCTAGGAGAGGAGAGGGGCGCTAGGAGAGGGCGCTAGGAGAGGGGCGCTAGGAGAGGGGCGCTAGGAGAGGGCGCTAGGAGAGGGGCGCTAGGAGAGGCTAGGAGAGGGGCGCTAGGAGAGGGCGCTAGGAGAGGGGCGCTAGGAGAGGCTAGGAGAGGGGCGCTAGGAGAGGCTAGGAGAGGGGCGCTAGGAGAGGCTAGGAGAGGGGCGCTAGGAGAGGGGCGCTAGGAGAGGGCGCTAGGAGAGGGGCGCTAGGAGAGGCTAGGAGAGGGGCGCTAGGAGAGGCTAGGAGAGGGGCGCTAGGAGAGGCTAGGAGAGGGGCGCTAGGAGAGGGGCGCTAGGAGAGGGCGCTAGGAGAGGGGCGCTAGGAGAGGCTAGGAGAGGGGCGCTAGGAGAGGCTAGGAGAGGGGCGCTAGGAGAGGGCGCTAGGAGAGGGGCGCTAGGAGAGGCTAGGAGAGGGGCGCTAGGAGAGGCTAGGAGAGGGGCGCTAGGAGAGGCTAGGAGAGGGGCGCTAGGAGAGGGCGCTAGGAGAGGGGCGCTAGGAGAGGGGCGCTAGGAGAGGGCGCTAGGAGAGGGGCGCTAGGAGAGGGGCGCTAGGAGAGGGGCGCTAGGAGAGGGGCGCTAGGAGAGGCTAGGAGAGGGGCGCTAGGAGAGGGCGCTAGGAGAGGGGCGCTAGGAGAGGGGCGCTAGGAGAGGCTAGGAGAGGGGCGCTAGGAGAGGCTAGGAGAGGGGCGCTAGGAGAGGCTAGGAGAGGCTAGGAGAGGGGCGCTAGGAGAGGCTAGGAGAGGGGCGCTAGGAGAGGAGAGGGGCGCTAGGCGAGGGGCGCTAGGCGTGCAGGCAGAGAGCGACGGACGTCTACAAGGACATACTTCAACATATGGAAGTCCTGAGGATTAGTCGTTTAGCATTTCTGTCTCTCTCTGAGTCTGCGTCCCAAATGGCACCTATATAGTGCACTACTTTTGACCAGGAATCTTTGGGGACCTAGTGCACTAAATAGGGTATATGGTGTCATTTGGGACAGTACCTCTCTGTCTCTCTGAGAAACAGCTTTAATATGGTACAAATATGTCCCTGTCTTCATGGGTCCAGTCAAACCAAGAGATATATATGTCTTCTAGATGTACTATGAGGGAGATTTCCTCACAGCAGAGCATCTTGGGGCAGGAGGGGAGAGAGGACGTGATGATAGCAGCCCAATGTCATCCTCCCTGTCTGTCATTGTCACTCTAAATTATAAAGGGTTTAATATCCAAATAACACTCCCTAATATACACTGAGTGTACAAAACATCAGGAACACCTGCTCTTTCCATGACATAGACTGACCAGGTGAATCCAGGTGAAAGCTATGATCCCTTATTGATGTCACCCTTATTTAAATCCACTTCAATCAGTGTAGATGAAGGGGAGGAGACAGGTTTAAGCAGGATGTTTAAGCCTTGAGACAATTGAAACATGGATTGTGTATGTGTGCCATTCAGATGGTGAATGGGCAAGACACAAGACTTAGGTGCCTTTGAACAGGGTGTGGTAGTAGGTGCCAGGCGCACCGGTTTGAATGTTTCAAGAACTGCAACGCTGCTGGGTTTTTCACGCTCAACAGTTTCCTGTGTGTATCAAGAATGATCCACCACCCAAAGGACATCCAGCCAACTTGACACAACTGTGGGAAGCATTGGAGTCGACATGGGCCAGCATCGCTGTGGAACGCTTTCTTTCAGACAGTCTCAAAGACCTTTCCTCAATCTGTTTTTATTTGACTATAGCCCAGTATGACAAGGACATGGTAGTCATTATTCAGAGAGCAAGACAGAGGGAGAGAGAATATGGAGGGCAGACAGAGTTCTTAGAAACAGCACCAAAAGTACAGGAAACTCAACATCAAAATGAAGCTAGTATTTCTGCTGCTGTCGTCTTTCTCCTCTTCATCATTATGTACCACTGCAGTTAGATTTTACTTTTTAATTGCATGTCTATTTACAATATCCCGTCCACAGCTTGGTCTTACTTCCTGCTCCTGTCTGTGTCCTAGTGAGTAATCATAACAGTGTGTACGTCCCAAATGGCACCCTATTTCCTATATACTGCACTACTTTTGACCAGAAAAGTAGTGCACTATAAAGAGAATAGGGTGCCATTTGGGACACAAACAGTGTGAATACTAACACTTTAAACACACACTCATTATGTGGAGGCCACAGTAAAGTGGCAACAGAACAACAGCACGGTTACTGGGAAGAACTCAGCGCTAAGAAGAAAGAGAGAGAACAGAAGAGAGAAGTGGAATAATTTAGTGAGTTTCCGCTCGTATTAATTCATCATTCCCAACTTCAGGAAAGGAAAGGAGACTCATTCAAGTTGACCAGAATTCATTTGTGGGGTTTAGTATCTCATTATTCCAGTGGAGAGGATTCTCCTCAACATATGGAACATTATTCTTCTCATTATTCCAGTGGAGAGGATTCTCCTCAACATATGGAACATTATTCTTCTCATTATTCCAGTGGAGAGGATTCTCCTCAACATATGGAACATTATTCTTCTCATTATTCCAGTGGAGAGGATTCTCCTCAACATATGGAACATTATTCTTCTCATTATTCCAGTGGAGAGGATTCTCCTCAACATATGGAACATTATTCTTCTCATTATTCCAGTGGAGAGGATTCTCCTCAACATATGGAACATTATTCTTCTCATTATTCCAGTGGAGAGGATTCTCCTCAACATATGGAACATTATTCTTCTCATTATTCCAGTGGAGAGGATTCTCCTCAACATATGGAACATTATTCTTCTCATTATTCCAGTGGAGAGGATTCTCCTCAACATATGGAACATTATTCTTCTCATTATTCCAGTGGAGAGGATTCTCCTCAACATATGGAACATTATTCTTCTCATTATTCCAGTGGAGAGGATTCTCCTCAACATATGGAACATTATTCTTCTCATTATTCCAGTGGAGAGGATTCTCCTCAACATATGGAACATTATTCTTCTCATTATTCCAGTGGAGAGGATTCTCCTCAACATATGGAACATTATTCTTCTCATTATTCCAGTGGAGAGGATTCTCCTCAACATATGGAACATTATTCTTCTCATTATTCCAGTGGAGAGGATTCTCCTCAACATATGGAACATTATTCTTCTCATTATTCCAGTGGAGAGGATTCTCCTCAACATATGGAACATTATTCTTCTCATTATTCCAGTGGAGAGGATTCTCCTCAACATATGGAACATTATTCTTCTCATTATTCCAGTGGAGAGGATTCTCCTCAACATATGGAACATTATTCTTCTCATTATTCCAGTGGAGAGGATTCTCCTCAACATATGGAACATTCTTTTTCCAGATAAAAAAAAGTATTATTAAGGAAATAGAAAAAACAAATACAAAGTAAAATCTAGTCTGTGGTGAACGTGGCCCTGGTAAGATGGTTCTGTTGGGTTAGTCTGTGGTGAACGTGGCCCTGGTAAAATGGTTCTGTTGGGTTAGTCTGTGGTGAACGTGGCCCTGGTAAGATGGTTCTGTTGGGTTAGTCTGTGGTGAACGTTGCCCTTGTAAGATGGTTCTGTAGGGTTAGTCTGAGGTGAACGTGGCCCTGGTAAGATGGTTCTGTTTGGTTAGTCTGTGGTGAACGTGGCCCTGGTAAAATGGTTCTGTTGGGTTAGTCTGTGGTGAACGTGGCCCTGGTAAGATGGTTCTGTTGGGTTAGTCTGTGGTGAACGTGGCCCTGGTAAGATGGTTCTGTTGGGTTAGTCTGTGGTGAACGTGGCCCTGGTAAGATGGTTCTGTTGGGTTAGTCTGTGGTGAACGTTGCCCTTGTAAGATGGTTCTGTTGGGTTAGTCTGTGGTGAATGTGGCCCTGGTAAGATGGTTCTGTTGGGTTAAACTGTGGTGAACGTGGCCCTGGTAAGATGGTTCTATTGGGTTAGTCTGTGGTAATCGTGGCCCTGGTAAGATGGTTCTGTTGGGTTAGTCTGTGGTGAACATTTCCCTGGTAAGATGGTTCTGTTGGGTTAGTCTGTGGTGAACGTGGCCCTGGTAAGATGGCTCTGTTGGGTTAGTCTGTGGTGAACGTGGCCCTGGTAAGATGGTTCTTTTGGGTTAGTCTGTGGTGAACGTGGCCCTGGTAAAATGGTTCTGTTGGGTTAGTCTGTGGTGAACGTGGCCCTAGTAAGATGGTTCTGTTTGGTTAGTCTGTGGTGAATGTGGTCCTGGTAAGATGGTTCTGTTAGATTAGTCTGTGGTGAATGTTGTCCTGGTAAGATGGTTCTGTTGGGTTAGTCTGTGGTGAACGTGGCCCTGGTAAGATGGTTCTGTTGGGTTTGTCTGTGGTGAACGTGGCCCTGGTAAGATGGCTCTGTTGGGTTAGTCTGTGGTGAACGTGGCCCTGGTAAGATGGTTCTTTTGGGTTAGTCTGTGGTGAACGTGGCCCTGGTAAAATGGTTCTGTTGGGTTAGTCTGTGGTGAACGTGGCCCTAGTAAGATGGTTCTGTTTGGTTAGTCTGTGGTGAATGTGGTCCTGGTAAAATGGTTCTGTTAGATTAGTCTGTGGTGAATGTTGTCCTGGTAAGATGGTTCTGTTGGGTTAGTCTGTGGTGAACGTGGCCCTGGTAAGATGGTTATGTTGGGTTAGTCTGTGGTGAACGTTGCCCTGGTAAAATGGTTCTGTTGGGTTAGTCTGTGTTGAAAGGTGCCCTGGTAAGATGGTTCTGTTGGGTTAGTCTGTGGTGAACGTTTCCCTGGTAAGATGGTTTGGTTGGGTTCTTCTGTGATGAACGTTTCCCTGGTAAGATGGTTCTGTTGGGTTAAACTGTGGTGAACGTGGCCTGGTAAAATGGTTCTGTTGGGTTGAACTGTGGTGAACGTGGCCTGGTAAAATGTTTTTTTGGGGTTAATCTGTGGTGCATACAGTACTGTGGTCTAAGAACGTGGCCCTGGTAAAATGGTTTGGTTGGGTTCTTCTGGGGTCTCCTTAAGAACCTCCCTTACAAACCTTGGGAACCGCTACAGTGAACCTATTGTCCTAAAGAGTGATGACAGACTGTGTGACGCGTGCAGAACAACTTGGGCATGCAATACTTACTCTGTCACAGTTCATATCAAACAAGACTCTATAAAGCATTTATAAAGCATACATTGTGACAAAGTTACTTCACATGGAAGCAGCATTCACTGACTAGTGTCAAGCATGCAACATACCAGCTGATATATGCTGTAGGACTGGTTTTACAAGACTACTCCTGGATTAAACATCCTGTTAAATTCAGACTCTATTGAAAGTGCTTTTTAGTCCTGGACAAGGGCTAATCTGTGTCTGGGAAACGGGCCATAGTGATGTGCAATATCTGATATATTGTAACATTCAGAAGGTGTTTGGTTTTGTTTCATGGCAGGTTATGTCTGGCTATGTCAGGTTATGTCAGCTGCCATAAGGCTTGAAGATACTTTTGGTCAAACTTGAACCAATTGGTATTTTTCCATGAGTATGTACAGCGGGTGAAATAAGTATTGAACACGTCACCATTTTTCTCAGTAAATATATTTCCAAAGGTGCTATTGACATGAAATTTTCACCAGATGTTGGTAACAACCCAAGTAATCCATACATACAAAGAAACCAAAACAAATAAGTTCAGAAATTAAGTTATGTGTAATAATGTGAAATGACACAGGGAAAAAGTATTGAACACATGAAGAAAGGGAGGTGCAAAAAGGCATGGAAAGCCAAGACAACAGCTGAAAACTATCAGTAATTAAAAAGCAATCCAGCCCCCTGTCAGTGCAAATTAATATCAGCTGGTTCAGTCCCAACTGATGGCCTACAAAAAGGTCTCATTGCCAAGGTGTCACACAAGACACATCTCATGATGGGTAAAAGCAAAGAGCTGTCTCAAGACCTTCGCAACCTAATTGTTGCAAAACATAATGATGGCATTGGTTATAGGCGCATTTCTAAGCTTCTGAATGTTCCAGTGAGCACTGTTGGGGCCATAATACGGAAGTGGAAAGACAATAATTTCACCATAAATTTGCCTCGACCAGGTGCTCCTCGCAAGATTTCTGACAGAGGAGTGAAAAGAATAATCAGAAGAGTTGTCCAAGAGCCAAGGACCACTTGTGGAGAGCTTCAAAAAGACCTGCAATTAGCAGGTACTGTTGTCTCAAAGAAAACAGTAAGTAATGCACTCCACCGCCATGGCCTGTATGCACGCTCACCACGCAAAACTCCATTGCTGAAAAAAAAGCATGTTGAAGCTCGTTTAAAGTTTGCTGCACAACATTTGGAAAAGCCAGTGAAATACTGGGAGAATATAGTGAGGTCAGATGAGAGCAAAATTGAACTGTTTGGATGTCATAATACACACCATGTTTGGAGGAGAAATGGCACTGCACATCACCCTACCCTAAAAACACCATACCAACAGTGAAGCTTGGAGGTGGGAACATCATGGTGTGGGGCTACTTTTCAGCAAATGGTACTGGCAAACTTCACATAATTGAAGGAAGGATGAAATGGCAAATTTACCGAGACATTCTTGTCAAACATCTGCTGCCATCTACCAGGATGATGAAGATGAAACGAGGGTGGACATTTCAGCAAGACAATGATCCCAAACACACAGCCAAGGAAACTCTCAATTGGTTTCAAAGAAAGAAAATAAAGCTGCTAGAATGGCCCAGCCAATCACCTGACTTAAATCCCATTGAAAATCTATGGAAAGAACTGAAGATCAAGATTCATAGAAGAGGCCCACCGAACCTTCAAGATTTGAAGACTGTTTGTGTGGAAGAATGGGCCAAAATCACACCAGAGCAATGCATGCGACTAGTTTCTCCATACAGGAGGCGTCTTGAAGCTGTCATTACCAACAAAGGCTTTTGTACAAAGTATTAATTAAATATCAGTAAGTGTGTTCAATACTTTTCCCCTGTGTCATTTCACATTATTACACATAACTTAATTTCTGAACTTATTTGTTTTGGTTTCTTTGTATGTATGGATTACTTGGGTTGTTACCAACATCTGGTGAAAATGTCATGTCAATAGCACCTTTGGAAATATATTTATGAGAAAAATGGTGACGTGTTCAATACTTATTTCACCCTCTGTATGCGTTACGAATGTTTTACAAAGCATTATAAATGTTAGAGAACTGTACATCTCAATGTCTTGAGACAAGGGTCCCCCAAAAAGAAGCGTTTCACAGTCACGTGATCTAACATGGGAATCCTCTTTTGTTTGTTTCATAATTTCAATACACAGCAAGCATCACCACCCCCATTCTGCCCTCCACAATGCAAACAAGATATATTCTCTACATATCTAAAAAATTATCACAAATAACCAAAAATATAATCTTACCTCGTTGATCTGATCCAAAGTTAAACGTATAGATGAACGTAAGAAGGCATGGGTCGGAGAGAGACACAGTACAGTATAAGTTAACAGTTTCGATAGATTGATGCACTGGTCTCCAAATCTCATAAAAAATTACAAGGGCATTTCACCTGACAGAATATAAAAATGAAGACAGCATTGTCACAAGAACATACAAATGAATCGCTCTAGCCAAGTAACAGTGTTGTTGTCCTCTCCTCTCCTCTCCTCTCCTCTCCTCTCCTCTCCTCTCCTCTCCTCTCCTCTCCTCTCCTCTCCTCTCCTCTCCTCTCCTCTCCTCTCCTCTCCTCTCCTCTCCTCTCCTCTCCTCTCCTCTCCTCTCTCCTCCCCCTCCCCTCCCCTCCCCTCCCCTCCCCCTCCCCTCCCCTCCCCTCCCCTCCCCTCCCCTCTCCTCTCCTCTCCTCTCCTCTCCTCTCCTCTCCTCTCCTCTCCTCTCCTCTCCTTTCCGGCCTGTAGACTAAAGATGTTGGAACAGATAGAATAGACTAGAGGTAGGGTAATTATGTATTGATAATTTAACACTTGTTTTTCTTAAAACTGCATTGTTGGTTAAGGGCTTGTCAGTAAGCATTTCACTGTAAGGTCTACACCTGTTGTATTGTTGGTTAAGGGCTTGTTAGTAAGCATTTCACTGTAAGGTGTAGACCTGTTGTATTGTTGGTTAGGGCTTGTAGGTAAGCATTTCACTATAAGGTCTACACCTGTTGTATTCGGCGCCTGTGACAAATACAATTTGATTTGATTTGAAGTCCTATAGGTTGGAACAGTTGAATCAGTAACTCTCTCTCTGACTGTCTGATGGTAGCAGCAGTAAGGTGGTGATGGGGTCAATCAGTATTTCTCTCTCTCTGACTGTCTGATGGTAGCAGCAGTAAGGTGGTGATGGGGTCAATCAGTAACTCTCTCTCTCTGACTGTCTGATGGTAGCAGCAGTAAGGTGGTGATGGGGTCAATCAGTAACTCTCTCTCTCTGACTGTCTGATGGTAGCAGCAGTAAGGTGGTGATGGGGTCAATCAGTAACTCTCTCTCTCTGACTGTCTGATGGTAGCAGCAGTAAGGTGGGGTGGTGGGGGGGGCTCAATCAGTAACTCTCTCTCTGACTCTCTGGTGGTAGCAGCAGTAAGGTGGTGGGGTCAATCAGTAACTCTCTCCCTAACTGTCTGATGGTAGCAGCAGTAAGGTGGGGGGGGTCAATCAGTAACTCTCTCTCTCTGACTGTCTGATGGTAGAAGCAGTAAGGTGGGGTGGGGGGGTCAATCAGTAACTCTCTCTGACTGTCTGATGGTAGAAGCAGTAAGGTGGGGTGGGGGGGTCAATCAGTAACTCTCTCTAACTGTCTGATGGTAGCAGCAGTAAAGGGGGGGGTCAATCAGTAACTCTCTCTCTCTGACTGTCTGATGGTAGCAGCAGTAAGGTGGTGGTGGGGTCAATCAGTATTTATCTCTCTCTGACTGTCTGATGGTAGCAGCAGTAAGGGGGGGGTCAATCAGGCAGAATAGAATAGACAGACCTGTCCTGTAGAGCACTGCAGGCAGAATAGAATAGATAGACAGACCTGTCCTGTAGAGCACTGCAGGCAGAATAGAATAGATAGACAGACCTGTCCTGTAGAGCACTGCAGGCAGAATAGAATAGATAGACAGACCTGTCCTGTAGAGCACTGCAGGCAGAATAGAATAGATAGACAGACCTGTATTTATTTTATTTGATTGAACCTTTATTTAACTAGGCAAGTCAGTTAAGAACAAATTCTTATTTACAATGACGACCTACACCGGCCAAACTCAGACGACGCTGGACCAATTGTGTGCCGCCCTATGGGACTCTCAATCATGGCCGGTTGTGATACAATCTGGATTCAAACCAGGTTGTCTGTAGTGACGCCAGTAGCACTGAGATGCAGTGTCTTAGACCACAGCGCCACTTGGGAGCCCCAGTAATGAAGGGAAATCAGTTACTCAGTCTGACTGTTGCTGTTCCTTGTGACTGACTCTGTGACTGACTCTGTGACTGACTCTGTGACTGACTCTGCTGCGTCTCCACAGTGCTGAGCCAGGCCCCAAACACCTTTCATTCATAATGGATCAGGCCCTCAGGCCAGCGAGACACAGAGAGAAGTAGCTTATATCCCCCAGTCCCCAAACAGACTGGCTGCTGCAGGTAAGGAGCTACAGAGGGAGG